>CM029605.1:14302796-14890296 GCA_017311375.1 Mytilus coruscus | reverse complement strand
TTACATTGAGGTCCTGAAAAAGAAATCACCAATTCACCAACATTCCAACTGAACTCCATTTATCATGAAAACGACATCTGTAACAAACATAAACTTTTAGCTACCTCTTTACAAGCAGAACCAAATACAATGAAAGTCCCAACTTTTACAATACTCCTCAACCATCTGGGAGAACTCCACAGGTTATTACAATAGTCCTCAACCATCTCCGAGATCTCCACAGGCTATTACAATACTTCTCAACCATCTTACAGATCTCCACAGGCTATTACAATACTCCTCAACCATCTAACAGATCTCCACAGGCTATTACAATACTCCTCAACCATCTCACAGATCTCCACAGGCTATTACAATACTCCTCAACAATCTCAGAGATCTCCACAGGCTATTACAATACTCCTCAACCATCTCACAGATCTCCACAGGCTATTACAATACTCCTCAACCATCTCACAGATCTCCATAGCTATTACAATACTCTTCAACCATCTCACAGATCTCCATGAGGCTATTACAATACTCCTCAACCATCTCACAGATCTCCATGAGGCTATTACAATACTCCTCAACCATCTCACAGATCTCCACAAGCTATTACAATACTCCTCAACCATCTCACAGATCTCCACAAGCTATTACAATACTCCTCAACCATCTCACAGATCTCCACAGGCTATTACAATACTCCTCAACCATCTCACAGATCTCCACAGGCTATTACAATACTCCTCAACCATCTCACAGATCTCCACAGGCTATTACAATACTCCTCAACCATCTCACAGATCTCCACAGGCTATTACAATACTCCTCAACCATCTCAGAGATCTCCACAGACTTTTACAATACTCCTCAACCATCTCAGAGAACTCCACAGGCTATTACAATACTCCTCAACCATCTCAGAGATCTCCACAGGCTATTACAATACTCCTCAACCATCTCACAGATCTCCACAGGCTATTACAATACTCCTCAACCATCTCCGAGATCTCCACAGGCTATTACAATACTCTTCAACCATCTCAGAGATCTCCACAGGCTATTACAATACTCCTCAACCATCTCAGAGATCTCCACAGGCTATTACAATACTCCTCAACCATCTCAGAGATCTCCACAGGCTATTACAATACTCCTCAACCATCTCAGAGACCTCCACTGGCTATTACAATACTCCTCAACCATCTCAGAGATCTCCACTGGCTATTACAATACTCCTCAACCATCTAGAGATCTCCATGAGGCTATTACAATACTCCTCAACCATCTCACAGATCTCCATGAGGCTATTACAATACTCCTCAACCATCTCAGAGATCTCCACAGGCTATTACAATACTCCTCAACCATCTCAGAGATCTCCACAGGCTATTACAATACTCCTCAACCATCTCAGAGATCTCCACAGGCTATTACAATACTCCTCAACCATCTCAGAGATCTCCACAGGCTATTACAATACTCCTCAACCATCTCAGAGACCTCCACAGGCTATTACAATACTCCTCAACCATCTCAGAGATCTCCACAGGCTATTACAATACTCCTCAACCATCTCAGAGATCTCCACAGGCTATTACAATACTCCTCAACCATCTCAGAGATCTCCACAGGCTATTACAATACTCCTCAACCATAATTATTTAACACACACAGTACCGACCTTAACTTTTAAGATTGTTTAAAATATTATTTAATCAGTATAATTTTTAGTGACTATAATTAAGTTAAAATACATATGTATATAATATAACTAAGTTACCTGGTATATACAAACAAACATATACATATATAATTGAATTAAAAATAGGAATAAAATTGATTAATATTTTTTAGCAGTTGAAAAGTTTATTTTCTTAGCACCACCCAGTGTTAAACAATACCTGGATATCTGGATCACATAACTCTTTTAACTAATCATACATAAACAAGGATCGCCTCAAGCACTCGACCATTGGCCCGAGGCAATTGAATTTTGAGGTGGGCCAGTAAAAAGTTTTAAAAACTGGCCTAAATGTAGCATTTAAATCTAAAGACCAGTAAAATGGGAGTAATTAAAATTCAAGGAGAACCGTAAGGAACTAATTTCAAAGAGTCCTACTGGCCAGCCTAATGTCAGTTCTAATGATGACCCTTGGTGACCTCATCAATATCTCTTCTAATACTGCCAATATACTTTATTTCAATGAAGGTGTCTGCCTGCAAAATTAACCATCTTTTTTCCCTACTACACTATATTAAAATTGAACTAAGAGAACGATTATTTCACTTTGAAAGGGATGTTATGGTGGGTTTTTTCCTACCATGCAATTATCATATTATTTATTTTTTTGTTTAAAATTAATAAAAACTTAACATTAAATTTAATAGCAAAAACTATCAATCGATTTTTGCTTTTGTCTTGCGCTCAATAAAAATATTTATTAATTCAATGTTGGGGATTAGTTTGATTAAAGAAAAGCCATAATGGCCATTCCCTATTACATAAGTTATTATAAAAGAATCAAAATCAATTTCTACATACCAACTGTTATAAACTCCTTTAAATAAGTCACAAATGACACAAAAATCAAGTAGAAAATTTTAAAAATGTTGGCATTTAAATCCGCACACACATACACGACATGTAATCCAAATTTAGAGTAGGTTTATAACAATATGACAATGATGGATTCCACCTCTATAAATATGTCAAACTTAACACTCTATGGAGTAATCTCCCTTTGTTACAGAATTAACATAACAATGAAAACCAGTAATTTGACACAATGTGATGGTTTTTTTTATAACTTTGTACAGCACAGATGTGAATATATTAGTGAAATATCGTAAAATTGTCATTACGTGGAAATGCCATAAAAATAACATTATCTAGTAAACAATTATTTATGTCACCATATCACAAAAAATCATAAAATCATTGTAATATATTATCTGGAAAATTAAGTTATTATTTTAGTCTGTATCTAAGCTGTGTTTGGTATACTGTTGTTAGTGTTTTGATCTGTCTCATTTTTAGTCAGGCATTTGTCAGTTTGTTTTTGACTTTGTTTGAATATCCCTTAGATATCTTTCGTCTCTCTTGTATGACTTCTGACACAAATTAAATACATGTATAGGTGCAAAATCTGGAAACTAATTGGTATTTATAGATATCAGTACTAAAATATACTTTGGTCAGATAGTTTATCTTGGTAAAAATTAATAATTATATTCAGGAATAGTAGTATAAGGAAACGAGACATCTATATATGGACATTTTATCTGGTCTGGTGATTATAAGGGAAATCATAACTAACAATTAAAATCCTGGTTAATTATATTTCTGGTTATAGATCACAAATCATAGCAAAGGTCAAACAGAGGTCAAATGTCCACAAAAAAGGTTAAGTATTGTCAATAAACTGCAGAGTAATCAATTATTAGATGATCAATCAGAGTTTGTTATTATTGATGGTTTGTTACACAATAAACTGTTCTACAAGATTTCATATATCTACAGAAAAGTAGATTTCCAAATAAGTTAGAAAAAAATAAAATCAAAGCATCGTCGGTGCTTTGATCCAGCCAATTTTCAGCTAGTCGGAAAAAATTTCTGATCACTATTTCAATTTTTTTCCATTGTTGATTAATATCAGAAGATTAGTGCAAAACTTGATATCCACCAAAAAACAATACTTCCTTATTCCTGAAAAATTTAGTGCCAACAAAAGTAGATGCTACAAATCATGTACATATTTCTGCAGGTAAATCATAAGTTTTACTGTCAGTAGTTAAATAACCTTTACTTTCAACTCAAATGCAGAAATAAATATACAGAGTAATAACATTAATTGAAACATTGAAGTATCTGCATCGTGAAATTGCTCTTTGTTCCAACAGTTAATCATGGAATAAATGTCCACAAATTCTGATATTATCCAATCAAACTCATTGTACCATTATAATCACAGTTGTGAAGTAACAATTAACATGATTAAACGCCATATATACCAAATCTTCCACCTGTAATCTGTGGATATATATACATACATGCAACACATATTAACCAAACCTTTTATAAATCATTATACAGGAGTGGTAGAGACATTTGAATTATGTAGTTCTCACATAAAAAGTAGGGAAGGGAGAAAAAAGAAAATCTTCCTTCAAATTACAATTTGTGTGTATGTTTGTAGACAAAAATATCCTTGTTAGTTTGAGCCATTCACAAGAGATCTGTCTCAAATTCAAGTCTTATGACATCAAGCAAAAGTTTTACAATAAATTGTCCTTAAATGCTGCATGTTTTTCAACCAATAAATAAATTTTTTCTCAATGAATTAAAACCATATGCATACAGTTGAAAGAAATAATGAGATATTTTTTAATCAATGAACTTTTTTTTGCTTTTTCAGAAAAATTTAATTTTAAAGCATTAGTAAAACTTTACATGTTGAGATTGTGTATGGGGTCAATATCTAGGACAATCTCTACCACAACTGACTTACAAACATCACATCAAGTTAATAAATTCCATATATGACAGGTCAACATGCGGAACTCACCTTATTTTTCTTGACTGACGAGCTACGTCTTAATCCCTTCATTTTAAAAGAAAACATAATCCACTGTTATAACGAATGCAGTGTCCAAAATAACCAAAGAACAGTTATATTCTATTGAATTCCAAAACAAGTCTCATCAAAAGACAAGTTGTTTGCTTCTAAACAGCAGGCACACATACAATTATGAAGTTTAATAATTTTATCAGAAATGAAAAGCTCTCCATCTTTCACTTATCTTCCAAAAACATTAAGTAATTAACACACAACAGAGAATACAATGTACATGATGTAGACGTTCTGATCTACAATGGTTTGATCCATATATCCAAAAGACAGATTGTCTTCGTTTTGTTTTTAAATTAAATTTTTGTTGCCATCGAGACTAATCTATCACAACAAGTATTACATATAATTCACAGTGAAAACACACAACACTTTTTCTCACAAATTTATCACCATCTCCGCCATATCCTGAAAATCCTATTCAAAATCGTAGGTTTGCTTAAGATTTTATTTGTTTTCAAGCTATAAGGAATATTCATTCACTATAATATTCACTTACGTTAAGTGAAAGTTGCACATTTATGTTCATGTATATGTATGTTGACTCCCCCACACAAACCATATACATATGCACAATGTTATAGTTAACTTGTGGTCAGTTTTTATGACATTAATTATGTTTCATCATGTCCTTTACAACAAACAAAACACTTGTATGTATTGTTACGAAACCAGAAATAGATGGTTTCACACCGACTTAATAAATCAAGTTTATACTCAGAACTTTTCGTTGGTAGAATGATAAACAGTTACTTGCCATCAAAGTTTTGTTTTCCTGTATTTAATAGTAAAATATTCTAGATTCTACTGTAAACTTGACATGTTTATTTGTAAGACCAGACAATTTGTACTGTTAATTTCCATTCCATGTAACAAAAATATCAATTTACAACAATTCTTCATTGTATTACAAACATCTAGTAAAAAGCCATGAATAAAGGAAAGATTTATTTGAACGTGAATCGTTTGTTCAACTTCTCTAACTGTATATAGTCCCATTAATCTGAAAACTTTGAATAAATGGACGATATCTATGTATTCAATCTCCAAGTAATGATCCTATACTAAATAAGTTATGTATTCTTTAATGTTCTTCTTCAAATGTTAAAGTTTTAATAAATATCAAAGTTTCTCCTTCATTCAAGTAGTTATGGATTTTCTTCAAGAGAAACTATTTTTCGAAAAAAATTGTTAAAACAAATTAATCACAATTAAATTTTAAATGTCAGATGCATATTTCCTCATTGGGGACAACCAGAATATGCATACATGTATAGCAGGTCATAAATAACAGTCTATCCTACTTTAGTAGCACTCAAATTCATTTATATAAATAATTATCAGAACCAAATATATTTCCAAAATTACAAATGATATATATATTTTCCAACCATTTTTTTTTTTGTACAAATCAGTCCAAGTAATATCCTATTCATTCACTACACAGTTATTCAACTTTCTGTATTCTATAAAAAAAAAAAATTGTCGAGCAGAACTCAGTAAGTTTCAATTAAAATTGTCCAGTATTGGATTTCCTTTCATTTCAGTCTGATCCATATAATAAGTTCTAATTCCACTGAAAAAGGCCTTACATTAAATGACAGGTTAGCATCCACAACAATCAGGCAAAACAGGTGCCCTTAATTCCAGGAGAATCTTGGTAAAATAGGTCCACAAAAATAGTCTAATGTACAAGTAGATCTATTGAGAAGTGTCTTGAGAAGTGTCCTGATGTTAACCTGAGGTTTACCTGAGGCCTGGTCCTGTCTTGTCTTATTTGTAAAAACAGGTCCAAAGTCATAAAACTTATTCCAATATATACATCTTTAGAGTCCGAAGGTATACCTCCACTATGGACCTGTCAAATTTGTGGCCTAAAATGTTTTTAATATCTACTGATTTTTGCTGGATTATTTTTCTGATGATCAGCTAGTTATAACAACTGTTATTAAACTTAAAAGTAATATTTAGGTACTTAAAACATCCGCTTGATTATGACACAACTAAACAAGAACCATGTGACAATTTTACGACCTAATTAAGTTTGTCTCACGATTAATTAATTTTACCATCAAAATATTTAGACATCAAAGCCTAACTTGTCTATACTAGTAAGGTAATAAACATAATCGTAAAATAAATAGATTTTACAAGGAATTTATTGTGGGTGTTTTTTTCATGCACTTATATAACTGTTCAAAGTCAGTCTTGTTCAACACAGAACAATGGTAAAATGAACAGGAATTTATCCTGTTTCCTACAAACAATTTAATAGCAGCTATTTGCTGTCAGAATAATGATGTGAAGTAGCATTGTCTTTGATCTTCAGTTTAATACAAATGACACAATACTATTTTTGCAGCTATTTGCTGTACAATACAAATGATACAATACTATTTTGATTCTATATATAGAAATCATGTATTTCTATCCTGTTATATATCACATGTATTTAAAGTAGCAATCACCATCTATTTACTCAATCAATATGTTTCAGAACTCTACTATATCGAATTAAACAGCTATTACTATGCTTTGGTCTATTGGTACATATAAACACTATAAAGGTAATCCAAGAAAATATTCACAATCAGCTTTATTCTATCAGTGCATATAAAGGCTCAATAAAGAAAGGCGAACCAAGGAAGTTTTTAACATTGATCTCTCATATACTTTTGTTGAGCCAATGATTGAGATTTGAACACTTGTATTATAGATCTGAACACAATGAATGATCATCAAACTTTGGCAGGTCCTTCTTCAAATTTCTTTGTTGTACAAAAGATTGGCAAAAACAAATTTTCCTCATATACAGTTCACCCTTCTACATCATAAGAATTCCTATTACTCTACATTTGTACACTATACAGTTCTTTTCTTAAAGTATAATAAATGTTTAAAACATCACTAGAATTCCTCAGTAACTCTACGGATAACAAGGAATGAAAAGCATGTCCACAAAAGATTGGCAAAAAACAAAAATTCTTCCTTTAAAGGTGACTGTTTTTATATATCGCTATAATTCCTCAGTAACTCTACGGATAAACAGTATGACAAAACACTTCTTTTGTTTAACATGTTTAAATATGACCGTTTTTGTTACAATTCCTCCGTTACTCTACGGATAAGCAGTATGAAAACAAAGTACATTTTGACTCATAATTATTTCACCCTACAGTCTACGACTAACAACAAAGGATTTGGACAGTATTGACATAGCAAATCAAACACACTCTACGCTCTTTCAAATTCTCCTTTTAAACGTCTTTAAATTTGATTTATAATATAGTAAAATTGTTCAGTGCTGAAGAATTTAATTGAAGAATAACATGTACAAAGGACATCACCTTTATATAGTATATATATGTTTTTACATGTTCACATAAAAGTGTGAAATCTTAGTTCAATTTTCTTGTCTCATTCATCAATTTGATTACCCCCGATCCGACTTGATCTCTTCATATATGAGGGTCTGGATGGGGTTTATAAATTACAGAATCATGGGCCAAAAATTTAAAGATACAGAAAATGGGCTTAAAAATATAGAATAGAATGGGCATAATAGCATTATAGGTTTTTTTTAATTGTTTCACATTTTTCATGTCCAGACTTTCCATAGCAGACTATACAGTATGGGTTTTTCTCATTGATGAAAGCTGTACGGTTGACTATAATTACTTACATCCACTTTATTTCAACTCTGGTGAATAGTTGTCTCATTGGCAATCATACCACATTTCCTTATTTCTATATAGAAATAACAAGTGAAACTGTGGCTACTGCTCACTGATGATACCCCCGCCCAAATATTTTGGTAAACAGGAAGTTGTTGAGTGATGAATCTGAAAACGCATCACACGGTATAGCTGACTTATATAAACCCTGAAAACCAAATTTCAGAAATCCTTATGATGTAGTTCCTGAGAAAGATGCAACGAAAAATATTCATGGGACAGATGGACTGACTGACATGAATGATGGATGGACGAATGGACAGACAGAGGTAAAACAGTATACCCCCACTTTTCTAAAATGGGGGTATATAAATAGAGAAAATGGACCCACTAATAAAGAATAGATAATAATGGGGTACTATAGCTAAACTAAATAGAAATGAGAAAAATCCAAAAATAATAAAAATTACAGAATAAGGCCTGCAAAAAATAAAGAAATAAAAACCCCTCAATCCAGACCTTCACCTAGGCTATGGTTATGAAGATCCCTCAATCCAGACCTTCACCTATGGTTATGAAGACCTTTCAATCTGGACCTTCACCTATGGTTATAAAGACCCCTCAATCCAGACCTTCACCTATGGTTATAAAGACCCCTCAATCCAGACCTTCACCTATGGTTATAAAGACCCCTCAATCCAGACCTTCACCTATGGTTATAAAGACCCCTCAATCCAGACCTTCACCTATGGTTAAAAAGACCACTCAATCCAGACCTATGGTTGGCTTCAGTCAGTTAGATATTTTTATACTTTTTTCCCTTTTAAATGTTCTCCCTAGTGCCTTAGAATATCACAGTACCATGGTGCTATATCAATAGATTTTTGCACTGGCATATATATGAGCCCACTTTTAGAGATATTTGGGAGAACACTGCTTTATATTACCTTTATTTTTCAACAAAAGAATAAAAAGTTTCTTACATTAAACTGGACATACATACTTCCTTTCAATCTTGTATGTTTTTTAATTTTGGTTCATTTATATATTTTAGAGTTACATGTAAGTGTGGCATCCATTTCACTGAACTAGTATACATTATTGTTTAAGGGCCAGCTGAAGCCCACCTCTCCCTGCATTGAAGACCCATTGGTGGGCTGTTTTCTGCTCTTTTTCCATTCTCATTTCTAGGATTGTCCAAAGCTGTAACAATATCTGTCCTCACAGGTATGAGAAAAATGGTGGTAATTTAATTTTAATGGATGCATCTAATCATCTTAAATTAATCTTGATTTCAATTTAGATAACAAATATTTAAATTATACATAAACAGATCTCCTTATCAGATGGCCAATGGTAAAAGTACTGCCATAATACTTACCATTAAAGATAAAATTATCACAAGTCATTTCTAACAATCACTTTTATATGCCAAATCTTTTTTTTTCAAATATTCATTACAGTAAACAAGATTAGCATAGATTGAGCCAACATGGATAAATCATATCAAGATTTTTAAGAGTCTTAAAAACAATTTTATTTTTCATTTTCATTTATCATTTTTTGACAGGTTACCAAATCTGTGGTAGAACTTTCTGGTACTTGGTCAAGTAAGAGCAACTTACACTATTAAAATCAAGCTTACAAGCAGTGCAATTGGGGAAAGAACTAATCGTTTTATGTTTTATATACATAAAAAAATCATAGGGAAAAAGTCAAAGTCAGTAATATGAAAATATTCCATTGTATGGAGTTATAAATGCTGATACATAGTCAATGTCTGTGAGCATATATTCTGATTGAGGAATAGAATGCTGGTTCCTTTAGGTCGAATGGTACGTATTTCTTGCATAGTCATGACAACATGCTGAAAGTAAGTTTGAAAACATTTTGTACTCACTTCATCGATTTCTGTATCACTTTCCATGCTTTTACTGCGGGGTTTACGACTCGGAGACTTTGATCTGTTTTCCTGGTTACTGTCCGATGACTTACTGAAAATAAACAATAAAAGCTTTTAGACTTACATGACATCCGATGACTTACTGAAAATAAACAATAACAGCTTTTAGACTTACATGACATCCGATGACTTACTGAAAATAAACAATAACAGCTTTTAGACTTACATGACATCCGATGACTTACTGAAAATAAACAATACTGTAAATTCAAAAATTATTGCGATGTTTGCGAAAAATGCGACAGGGTTATAATCGCAATAATTCAAACTAAATATTTTGAAATTTTTATATGAATATTTCTCAATATTGCAAAAATAAAATCCCATTTTAGTCTAAAATGACAAAATCGCAATAATAAATGCACGCAATAATTTCTGAATTTATAATAACAGCTTATGACTTACATGACTTCTAAAAAAAACAATCTGATTACAACACAGGTCACTTCACCTATAAGTACATTGTATCTAACATCTTGTTTTTACTTTCAGTTCTGAAGATCTTTTTGGGGTCCTCTGTAATTGTTGTAATACTAGTTATGTTGGTGTAATCAGGCCTAGGGATGTACAGAATTTTCTACACCAGTGTAAATTCAATACACCAGATTACACCAAGATAACATTTCATTTCTTATGAAGCGTTTGTTTCCTTTACCCATTTTTTACAGACAAATCTTTTCTCAGCCAGCTTAGCAGACATAAATATCTTTTACTGACTAGGTAGTAGGTAAGCAAAAAAAAATAGAATTACAATTTTGTTTACATATTTAACATAAAAATGAATATACCTGTATTACACTTTTTAATCGTTTATAATCCTGGCAATTTATGTAAATGTTTTATTTCAAACTGCTGTGCATAGCTCAAAATTTTTTTGTTCCCAGGTGTAAATAGTTTATCTGGGGTGATGTGCTATTAGCACCCTGGTAATTAACCAATCAGATTGCAAGATTTTTGCTTCATAGGAAATAATGATGTATTTACCTTCAATATTTTGCAGATAGTAATTTCATTGGTTGTCTTTATAATAATCAGAACATAAATTCATTGTTAGATCCTGGTAAGCAAATTAAAGCTTGTACACAGCATCTGTATAGCAATAAAATGTTCCTGTGCAAGAATGGTATACATAAAACAGATATATTCTATTGAAGTTGTAATTAGGTAATTCAGTTATATGACAATAAAAAAGTCAAAGGTCTATCAAAATTTAACTGCACATAAAAGTACCTATTTCTGATAAGCTGATGTATCTCTTAGGGTTAACATGATTTGATTCTGTTTTAATTTCATAATTTTATTTATTTTCCATGAAAGTTTTGTCAACTGAGAGTGGAATGGGTTTTTTTTTTTACCTTGGAGTTTTATTCTTCCCTTCCAGGTTGTCCAAACTCGCTAGAGCTGAATCTCTCTCTGTCTTTACTTGCTGAAGCTGCCTCAGAGCATGATCTCTTTCTTTAAGAGCCAATTCAAATCCCAGTTGCAGGGCCTTTGTTGGACCTTTTTCATCGGATATTGCTTCTAAAAAATATACATCAATGACATTATATTGTTACCTGATTTTGATTAAAGACGGATTTATTTTTTCCGTATGTTTGAAGCCTACTGTGGATTCATATTTATTTGTGGGATACAAATTTTCAAGGATTTCGTAGGTATAGGAAAACCAGGAAAAAGTAAAATAACAAAAATACCTAACTCCAAGGAAAATTCAAAACAGAAAGTCCTTTATCAAATTATTAAATGTGCAATGAAGTCTATTAAACTAGCTATAGGCTTTTATTTAGACTTTGGAAAGTCCACAAAATCAAATATCTAAGAAAAAACACAAAGTTTCGTCAAAGGTTAGTACCCGGAAAATAAATGAATCGACAGTATCTACATTAGAAACAAGCTTTAGTGGTCTGTCTCACTGTTTCAAGTCTTATTTAGCTGAAGATACTGAGAGTGGTTAAAAAAAAAGAAGCTGTTGTTTGTTTTCTTGGATTAAATTGTTTTATATTTGTCATATAGTTGTTAATTTCTGTGTCATTTGGTCTCTTGTGGAGAGTTGTCTCGTTGACAATTATACAACATCTTCGTATTTTTATATTGTATTTTTGTGGATATTTGATTTCGTAATTTTGTTTTTAGTCTGCATACAAGCTTCCCTTATGAGAAATTTGTACTTCATTGAACATCTAAATATAAATAACAATGAAGCATTTCACACAAAAGAATAAATGACTGAGATAACTAGAAACAACAGGCCTGACAGCAAAATTAAAGATCTTAAAAGTGTTTATAATTTGATGTTTTCATTCAGTATTATCGAAATATTCAATGATCTGTCTAGAGTCCAGGATCTGTCTAGAGTCCATGATCTGTCTAGACTAATTAAATTGTTTTATATTTGTCATATAGTTGTTAATTTCTGTCATTTGGTCTCTTGTGGAGAGTTGTCTAGTTGACAATTATACAACATCTTCGTATTTTATATTGCATTTTGTGGATATTTGATTTCGTAATTTTGTCTTAAGTCTGCATACAAGCTTCCCTTATAAGAAATTTGTACTTCATTGAACATCTAAATATAAATAACAATGAAGCATTTCACACAAAAGAATAAATGACTGAGATAACTAGAAACAACAGGCCTGACAGCAAAATTAAAGATCTTAAGTGTTTATAATTTGTTGTTTTCATTCAGTATTATCTGAAATATTCAATGATCTGTCTAGAGTCCATGATCTGTCTAGAGTCCATGATCTGTCTAAAGTCCAGGATCTGTCTAGAGTCCAGGATCTGTCGAGTAGAGTCCAGGGTCTGTCTAGAGTCCAGGGTCTGTCTAGAGTCCAGGGTCTGTCTAGAGTCCAGGGTCTGTCTAGAGTCCAGGGTCTGTCTAGAGTCCAGGATCTGTCTAGAGTCCAGGGTCTGTCTAGAGTCCAGGGTCTGTCTAGAGTCCAGGATCTGTCTAGAGTCCAGGGTCTGTCTAGAGTCCAGGGTCTGTCTAGAGTCCAGGATCTGTCTAGAGTCCAGGGTCTGTCTAGAGTCCAGGATCTGTCTAGAGTCCAGGGTCTGTCTAGAGTCCAGGATCTGTCTAGAGTCCAGGGTCTGTCTAGAGTCCAGGATCTGTCTAGAGTCCAGGGTCTGTCTAGAGTCCAGGGTCTGTCTAGAGTCCAGGATCTGTCTAGAGTCCAGGGCCTACTTTGATTCGTCCGACTCGGGTTGACTCAAGTTAAAGATCAATAATAATGCGCATGTGCGCAACCTTTCCGAATCGAAGTCAAAAATCTTCCATCGAGTTGACAATCAAAATGGAAGATATTGATGTAGCAGCAGTTGTGAATTTTGTTTTCTCAATGATGACAATGAACAACTTTGTGTTCAAATTTGTGATATGATAAAATAGTTTGATTCAGGATTTCTTGAAAAAATAATTTGTTTCATAAGGAAGTGAAAAAAATGTTTCTACTGAACATAAGAGTAAAAATACATTATGATTCAGAAAGAAAAGTCCTGAGTCTGTATGCTATTGGAAAAATAGTGTTTCTGAAAAAATTTGTGAAAAAAACATTGTTCTGAGAAAAAAAAAAAATTTCCCCAAAAAAAGATGTATGGTTGATTCCTTAAAGCTTTCCCATAAACGGTCTAGGTGTATTAATGGGTTACCGAGCGACGGACGGACAGACAGTCAGATGGAGAAAATTACCATATCCCCTTCAGTGTGATGCAATGATGTATCAAACATTCCCGTGTTCATGTACGCCCAGAAATCCTACATAACATGCATAAGTGACATTGATATGGTAAAGTGAATGTTTTTGTGATAAAAACGTGCACCATTACTCTGAGCATGCGAAATTAATTTCTGTTCTATTTATAAACATCATATACACATGAACAATATTAGTTGATGCCAAAATACAGGCAAAATAAATTCCCTTGTCAGCCCCTATCTTGGCTGTATTTTGTCAAATGTCAGTTATTTTGTATCATACTTTTCTTTGCTGGAGCTGCTCGACGCCATTTTGAAACTCTACTAAACCTGCCCCAACCCAGGGTTTATGTCGAGTTAACTCGGTAGGTTCAAAGGTCAAACTCGGGGTTCGATTGTCAGTCGAGTAAACTCGACAGACTCTACTAACTCGAGTTGGACGAATCGAAGTAGGCCCAGGATCTGTCTAAAGTCCAGGATCTGTCTAAAGTCCAGGATCTGAAAGTGAACAACGAAGTTCTAACATGTTTCTTACTTAACAATTTTATCAGTCACGTCTTTTATGTTTTAATGGTATAATTATAGTGACAATTTGTCGCCATTTCCATTATGAAGTCAATCACTTATCTCCCTTATATCAATATTGTCTCACTGATTAAGATCAGAAACAAATGACCATAAAATGAGACAGGGATTGGAATTTTAATTGTCTACAAATAAAATACCCATGTTCTTATCTGTTGATAAAACCAAGACTGCCTATAAGGCCAAGAAAAAAAATGTTGTGTTGTCACTTATGAACATAAAAATGTGTCTGAGATAGGAATTGTATTGTACATGTCTACTCAATAATTAATACCCATGTTCTCAACTGTTGATAAAATACTACCCGATCTGCGATCTCTCATAAAACTTTACTCAAAAGTGCAAAATTTGTATTCAAAACACCAAATCAAATGTTGTGATTAGTTGAATTCTGTATTCTGAGTCTGAATAGATAAACATACTTGAAATGTTTATGACCACAATGCCTGACCACAAATTATGTAACATTTAATTGCATTTTTGACTCTTTAAGAATTTACAACATGTATACAATATAGTTTTAAACTATGTATACAGTAGCAAAGGATTTAAAATTACATACAAACAGCCTCCAGAAGACTTATTTCCTAGATGATGTTATAGAAGTGTTTACTCCAATTATTTTACCTGTAGCGAGTTATACCTTCATCGATGATCTCACCTCGGAAGTACAGATAATTTAAAGTTTACAGCTATGGGATAATAATGATGGGAGTTAGTCACAAAGCTGATTCACAAGGCTTTCTGTCATCACCAAATAATACACAAAATATCGTATTTTATTATATTTATTTCTATGTTTGGTGTGAATTGTCAAATCATTATTTTTTATTTCAATAGAAGGGAGATAACTCAAATTATCAAATTGAGAAAGTGTGATGTTTTATTGACCATCAGATAAATTCACTCATCTTTCAAAACCAAAACACTTTGAAATTCAATAACTTTTTGAGGCAGTCAGTTTTTTTGATGTTTTTTTTTGGGAGTGTGAAAGAAGCCTGCGTGTATGAAGAGAACCACCAACCTTCGGCAGGAAAATGACAATCCATGTCAATAAAGATTGGAGTCAAGTGCACCTATCACATGCAGGATTTGCACTCACAAACTCAGTGTTGACAGGCTAGTCAGTGATACAGTAGTTCAACTGCATGGACCACTCAGCCACCACAGCCCCTCCCTACTCATATAGCAAAGAGTGGGAAAAGACATGATAGAATTAATAAGATTGAAATCCTGACCTCACATATATTCAACTGTTGAGAATGAGATAACAATTATGAGTTGATTAAATGTTTGACTGTAAACACTTATATGAATATAAAATTATAATTAAGACAAAGAAGATTAAAATACAAGGTGTAAACTTTAAAAGATATGTTCATTCATTACTCATACTAATATTGGTAACCTAATACTTCCTTTGTTTGTGGTGTTAAATAGAATAAATAAACCATAACATGATGATATCACGGCATAACATGATGATATCACGGCTCAACATGTCCACATGCAGGATGATATCACGGCTCAACATGATGATATCATAGACTAACAGGAAGTTTGATCATAGACTAGCAGGGAAGTTTGATCATAGACTAGCAGGGATGTTTGATCATAGACTAGCAGGGAAGTTTGATCATAGACTAGCAGGGAAGTTTGATCATAGACTAGCAGGGAAGTTTGATCATAGACTAGCAGGGAAGTTTGATCATAGACTAGCAGGGATGTTTGATCATAGACTAGCAGGAGACTAGCAGGGATGTTTGATCATAGACTAGCAGGAAGTTTGATCATAGACTAGCAGGAAGTTTGATCATAGACTAGCAGGGATGTTTGATCATAGACTAGCAGGGATGTTTGATCATAGACTAGCAGGAAGTTTGATCATAGACTAGCAGGATGTTTGATCATAGACTAGCAGGGAAGTTTGATCATAGACTAGCAGGGATGTTTGATCATAGACTAGCAGGGAAGTTTGATCATAGACTAGCAGGGATGTTTGATCATAGACTAGCAGGGAAGTTTGATCATAGACTAGCAGGGAAGTTTGATCATAGACTAGCAGGGAAGTTTGATCATAGACTAGCAGGGATGTTTGATCATAGACTAGCAGGGAAGTTTGATCATAGACTAGCAGGGATGTTTGATCATAGACTAGCAGGAAGTTTGATCATAGACTAGCAGGAAGTTTGATCATAGACTAGCAGGGATGTTTGATCATAGACTAGCAGGGAAGTTTGATCATAGACTAGCAGGGAAGTTTGATCATAGACTAGCAGGGAAGTTTGATCATAGACTAGCAGGGATGTTTGATCATAGACTAGCAGGGAAGTTTGATCATAGACTAGCAGGGAAGTTTCAACACTGAAACAATTTTGCTTCACATAGTAATCAAAAATTTCACTAGCAATAGTTTGCTTTGTTTTTGAATTTCATTAAAGTAACAAAAAATTGTTTGTCTCAACAAAAAACTCATCCCCCCACAAATATGGATAGTCAGTCCCTAATAAAGATTTTTTCTCTGACTGAATAAATTATCCTCTTGTTCCTGTATGATTAATTGGAAAAATATTTAGTTTTTGATGAAAGTAAAAAAAAGAATGTGTCCCAAGAAATAACCCATGCCTCCCAAAGAATGTAAATCGTTAGTGCCTATGGCTAACACAGCTTTTTTTTTCTCTGACTGAACAAATCATCTTGTCCCTGTCCAAAGAAAGAGCACCCCCCCCCACACACACACACATGGATAGCCAGTGCGTAACATAGCTTTTCTATGACTGAACAAATCATCAATTGTTTTCAGAAATATTTCCTCATAAAAACATTACACAGCTAAATGAGGCATGAAATGACATATATATAATAACATTCATCTTATCATGCTTATAGTCGTTCAATAGTGTTTACTCAAGATTGTCATATCTAAATACTGTCAATTTTTAAAAATTCCAGATGTTTTATTAATGCAAAAATTCTGACAGGATGGGTATTGTAAAAATAAAAACTTCTGAATTTTGACAACATTACTTGCATGCAACATTTCCTAAAATTGCAATAATTAATCTCACATTTTTGTAAGTTAACCAACAACTGTAATAATAAATGCACGCAATAATTTCTTTATTTCCAGTATACATGTCTGTTTTTTTTGTCATTCCTGGTAAATTAGGTGTTGATACATGCATGAAATGTAGCACACTTAAAGTAGCCTCTTTTAAATTTTGTTCCCCTACTTTTTTAGACTTGTGATGATTTATATCTTGGCATAAAGTATAGACATCAGTACATTATTGAAGATGGTACAATTTTCAACAATCACAATAATAAGGGACTTATCATTTTTTACCTGGGAGGGGGAGGGGGGCCTGTCAAAATGTAGGGGGGATCAAGTCTTTTTCTGTTAGTGGAAAAGGGGAGTTAAATTATTTTATAAATTCAAAGTGGGGGATCAATTTTATCTCTAATGAAACATTTGTGAACTTTTGAATCTTCAAGTATATCCTACATGTACATATAATATGTGTCAAAGGTAAGTGTTTTGGCATGTTTAATAGAGGGGGATCACATTTTTAAAAATGTTTCTAAGGGGGGATAAAAAAATAATAGTGAAATATTATGGGGGATCAAGAAAACTTTGATTTCAAAATGACCAGCCCCCCTCCCAGGTAAATGGTAAGTCCCTAAATGCATGAATTCTGATGCGAGTTACAATGTATAAACCCAATAACTTTTAGTGCTTTTCTTGGTTCCTTAGCTGATGAAGATTTCTGTTATATTTAAATGTCATGGGAAACAGAATTCGAACTAGACTGTGAGCAGAAAAAACGTTTTCAATTTTATGCGTCACATACGTTTACAAATTTTGAAAAACATTTTCTCATTCCTAATTAACAATGTGAAATAAGGTTAAAGTAATTTCCCCACTTTTTTTGTGTGTTTATCAGTTCAAACTTTATTTATATTGTGTTATTCATTAATATTGTATTCGTATCACTATCTCTCCTAAGGAAGGCTAATAAAGATATATTGATTGATTGATTGTTGGTTGCTTAACGTCCAGTGGCAAATATTTCATGCATATTCAGGACGATAATAAAGATATATTAAACATCTCCAATCAATATGACAACAATATAACATTTTATGGGCAGTAAGGTGATGTAAAGCAATCACCAATCAATCATAAATCAAAATTAATGAAATAAAAGGCTAAATAAGGTTTTATCACTTGTTATCGTCTGACGGAATATGACATTTGAGTATGTGTACAAAATTTTAAATCTTACCATTTGAAGCCATGCTTCTTGTTTATCATCTCTTATTTAAATATACACAACAAAAAGGTTGATGCACATTATAGATATATCCACATTAAAGAGGCCTACACGAGGGAATTTATTTCATTTTCAAATACACAGTAATTTTTTTAAAGACAATTTTGTGATTTGTAGTAAAATATGAGTAATAATTCACACAATTCTTCATGCCATTATTTCTTATTTTGATATAAGATAGCTAGCATTTACAAATGAGTCATTTTAAACCTATTTTTTAAAAGTTAGACAAGATTTAGTCATATCACTATATAAGTTAGGTTTTATGCCAAAATATTGTACAACCAATTAAAAGACAATTTAAACTGATAATTTTTTAAATAACCTTCTTTACGTAATGTCAGATTTTATTACAATTATTAATACCACTTACTATCTCAGAGTCATCTTTAAAATGCAAATTATATTTTTTGAATTATTTAAAATTGGCTTACCTGTTGTGATTTAAGCGTTATACCTGACCTACATTTTACAGGTGAACTTTTTACCTATCTTGATCTATGTACTAGTCTACAAGTCCTACTATTGTACTACAGAATAGTCCAAACAAACAGGTAAATAGGGATGTCAGCACTATAAATCTACCCTGGGAAAAAGACCAGATAAAATTGTACCTGGTTTACTCCAGTCCATAATTTAAATCTTTTTGTGTACAAAATAAATAAGATATATATTTCCACACATTTGTTTGTTTATAATACACATTGTAATACATATTATACAAGGTTATGTTTACAAACATCAATTAAAGTGCTGGTCACTTTCAAAGTCTTCTTGTATGGTTCAAGTTTTCTTGGTCAAAGTTTTTTATGGCTTTTTTTATAGTGACAATTGCAATATTCAAAGAAAACTTAAATCAAAAAGTTTGATGGACTTGGATATGTTGGATGGAATAGAATCTCATCCTATGGATAGACTTTGATTAATAATTATTCAATCACAGTGCAGTTTTTTCTGTGTCCAAGTTTTTTGATGAAAAACTTTGATAGTGACAACCGAAGACTTGGACCAATGTTACCTGATCAAAGAAAACTTTGATAGTGACACCAGAGACTTGGACCAATGTTACCTGATCAAAGAAAACTTTGACCAAGTTAACTTTGATAGTGACAACCAGCTGGCTTTACAGTACACATTGGAATTCAGTAAGATCCAGAATCATCTTTACAGGAAAATAATATTATTTCGTCTTAGATTTTATGCATAAAAAATTCCCAATTGGGATAAAAATTCCCAATTTGATGTTCAAGGGACCCATTTGAAAAACACCTGGAATCATCCCTGGCCTGTAATGTTACCCTGGTGAAATCAAAAGAATCGTCGGTGCTGTGATCCAACCAATTCTTCAGTTGGTGGGACATATTATCCATACTCGTTTTCAATATTTTCTTTCATTATAAAACAATTCAAGACAGCAATCAAAACTTGGGATAAGTAATTTGGCCAAAAAAGTAAATTTGTGTTCAGACATAAATCTATACTATCAAATTTCGAGACCAAATTTTTTTAGCTAGTTTGTCTCCAAGCCGATGATCGTCTGAAGTATTATATAATAATAAATAGTTAGTGTGTGTTATGTACATTATAACTTCATATAGTAATTGCTTTAATTAGCGTAGCTTAATTAATTAAACCCCAAATAAAGTTCCGTAGCTGGTTCCTTACCGTCTACGTTTTGAATGCAGGCGGAAATGGTTTTGTATTCAATTTGTCTTGAATTAATGACAACTCGACCCTAAGCCAACTCCCCCCACTTAAACACTCTCACTAATTATTACAACTTGCATCATTTTATCAAACTCGCACCACTCAAAAAAAAAAGAAATATAACAAACTCGAAGAAATGTGTTTAATCATTAGATTGTTTTCTTCTTCTCTTAGTAAATTCCTCCTTTCTCGGAGCACCCGTGTCACACAGAGACAGAACTCGCACCACTCGAAAAAAAAAATACTACAAACTTGCACCACTGAAGAAATGTTTTAAATCATCAGAGAGTTCTAGACTGTCTTCTCTTAGTTATTTCCTCCGTTCTTGGAGCATCCGTATCACACAGAGACAGAACTTGACTCGCACCTTTCAAAAAAAAGAAATACTACAAACTAGCACCACTGAGAAATGTTTTAATCATCAGTGTTCTAGGTTGTCTTCTTCTTCTCCGAGTTATTTCCTCTGTTCTAGGACCACCTGTGTAACACCGAGACAGAAGCTACTAATTGGACATTCAAACTCCTATGGAAGAAGAACTGACAAACTAATCAAAACCAGAGGCGGATTTAGAGGGTTTTCCAGGGGCCCCAGGCCCCCCCTTTTATGGGAAAAATTTGGTTGATTATTTAGGGAATCACTGAAGAATGACTGGAGCAGGGCCCCCTCTTAGGCAGTCAGTGGGCCCCCCTTACAAAAATTTCTGGATCCGCAACTGAAAACTATCAACATAATGCATCAGTGCATAAAAAAACAGTTTGAGAAACACAAACCCAAGCTGTGTATCACCATAAACATTTCAAGTAGTCTTCAACCCGCGCTCGCGCAGGTTTTTTCTAGTTTCTATTAAAACTAGAGGCTCTAAAGAACTTGTGTCTCTCACCTTGATCTATGTGCATTTTAAAACAATGAACACTCTCAAATACTGTAGAATAGAATATAATTAATTTATTCATGACAAAATTTCTCTTTATTGTTGATATTTTATTGCTGATTTTTTTCTGTTTACACTTTCTCTCCATCTTTTAGTTTTTGCCCAAAATACAAAGATGGGTAAAAATCATAATTAAAGGACAATAACTCCTATTAGAAGACAATTGCCAATTTCATCTATGCTAATAAAAAAGAAAGGATATAGGGTTTACATCCATGACACAAAATCATAACATGCACAGCAAAAAACACAAAAAGAATAACCTATATCTCTTGTTGATCATTTATGCTTTTCAATGTTCCTATCTATCTATTAGATTTCAAATTAATAAGCAAAACGCAAAATAATGGTAATATACTGTTAACACAGAGATATGTCTCGCCTTTTTGCTATTTTGATAATGCAAATGTTGAAATTAAAATAGCACTACTTTAACATGTAAGTAATGCAAATATTCAAAGTCAATGAACCATGACTGAAAGTAAAGGGCTGAACAGTCTCTCTGGAAATGAGGTGCCAATACTAATACAAGTAATACAACAGCATACCAAATACCATTGACTTATCATAAGTCGTTCCCTTTAAACAAACCTAAACACAAACATTAACTTGTAAACTATGTAAAAGTTTCAAAGTCAATGAACCATGATGAGGGGGTGGGGCTATATCATCTCCATGGAAATGAGACTTGCAAATGCCTAGTATTCTTTTAGGTATGTAAATATTCTGGATGTACCACAGGTAAAGTCAACTTGTTACAGTAAAAAATCTTTCAAATTTGCTGCCGTAACTTTACGGAACAGCCTTCCAAACCATTTAAGGACTGAAAATATTTTTTCACATTTTAAAGTCTTATTCAGTCCTTGAACGGTTTGGAATGTCGCTGTTCTGCTTATTTCTTCATGAATTTTTATATATTTGAATTTTAGTTTCTGAGAAACTAAAAAATCTGACACATATTTCCAGAAATTGGGTAATCAATGCATGTTGAAAATATTTTGTTCTTTGAAATTTCTAGATCTCAAAGCATATATACTATAGTTCCAAACTTTTTTATTTGGTTTTTATAAAAGTAATCTACTTAAATACATTTTACAATGTTACATAAATAAATCGGTCTTGTAATAGTTTTAGCCTTCTGAAGGCACAGAAAATATTAAAATTGGTAAATTCAAGCATAAATTTATAATTGCAATCCCATCATTAACCATATTTAATCATTTTCCTTTAAAAAATTTTACATCAGATAAACTTTGTATCATTTTAAGTATCATTTGATCTAACTGAAATAAATTTGCTCAACATCCTTGGCCGTCTGTTTGGTTCAAACTGAACTATATTTCACAGTGTAAAATCTTTTCTTTACTCAAAATTAGCTATTTTCAGAAGGCATGCCCGAAATCATTGGACATTTGAAGACTGTCAAAACAGGGATTTCCCAGGTTTTGGACACGCATTACAGAAAATTTTAAAGGTGAAACATGCATAAAGAAGATTATATGAAATCAAAGTATGTCATGAATTTGTTGACACAATATTATTCGATTATTGCTTTTATGAGTTCACCATAGTGAGGCCAAAGTTGCGCGGATACACCGGACTGCACCGTAAAGAAATAACGTATATCTATATAACTCTTATTGGTGTTTTGTAGATGGATATAGTGTATAGGTCATAGAATTAGCTTGAAAATGTCAATTGCGCGAAATCTCCCCTTCAGCTGTCATAGCTGAGGGGGTTTCTGATCCAGGATCCCGCTTGTTGATTTGTCAGAATCCTGTATCCCACTTATCATTGCAATAATAGCGCTTGTAATTGTATGTGTCCCGCCTGACTTCGATTCCGTTTTCACGCAAAATAATTTAACTTTCACGTCACCAGTCTTCAAATTTAGCCACAAGTCTGAAGGCCATGGCTTGTAAATTTTATTGAGGACTTGTAAATATTCTGTTGTGACTAGTCCGACTGGCTTGTGGAAAATTTCGACCTGGGGGACTAGTATATATTGTGAAATCACCAGTCCGCCGTGTATTGTTCCATTACTCTTTATAATGAGGCCGCTTAAACTTATCGCTTACGGTATTGAAGATAAATACATTTTGTATCAGCTTCTTTGATTGGTCAATATCTAAATGAAAGACCGGCATCAACTGAAAACAGACATATTTCAAAACGCAAATACGATGAGGGGTTATATTAGAGAACGTAAATTTCTCGATGTTTAGAGCAAGGACAGACAGTGGTTGCATTTACAAGAGATTGATTTAATAAATGAAGAAAACATATACTGTGTTAAATATTGGGGACTTGTGGTTAAATTCGAAGACTGAAAGTTCTCAGATATACGGGTATGTGTGGGTGTGTGGCTCAGTGGTCAAAACCGTTGGCTACAGTACTGAAGGTCCTGGGTTCAATCCTGAGTCTGGGCACTGGAAATTTCAGTACATTAGAATTGTGGTTTGCACCCTCCCACACACATCTCTGGTACCTAGACAGGAGTTAAAACAAGCATGGGTACTTTGGAGGCCTTTGTACATGTTTTGTAGGTCAAAGTGGCCCCTGACTTTAACCTGAGATCAATCTGTAGATATCTCTTCTGTTTTTCTGTTTCCGCCGAGGAGCCCGGTATGTACTCAGAGTAATTTGGCTTCCTCCACCATAATAACAGACTTACCGGTGTCCTAACACTCCCTTGGTGTTGGGTTGGGGATTGTCCGTGGTGGTTAGTTGTATATAAGTTAGTGACACATCTCCATTAATCCTGATAGGGAGTGTACATGGATTCCACTGTACCCTCACAGCTCTCTAGGGGTGCTTTGCATATCGGAGTAATTTATGTACATACATACATATTACTATAATACTAATCCTATTGAATTTATATACTTGGTATCTTCCAAACATGACTCTCAAAGCTCTCAGAATGCAGGAATTAGCATCTCATTTTTCAATAAAATTTAGGGGAGGGGGGCATGCCCCCTAACCCCCTCAGCTAGTTAGCACTGTGTTGCGGAGCTCACCGATGATAGTAATTTGGGGGGACTTGTAGAATTTTCAAAGGACTTGTAAAATCATATCAACCACAAGTCCCACTAGCTTGTAGGCTAAAAAGTTTATTGTAAAAGTTATTGTGAAGACTGCATCACTTTAACAAATCAAAGAGCTGATAGCTCTGAGGTGGAAGAAGATGCATAAAAGGTAACCTGAATTACCATGAAAGGAGCCCACACCAACATAGCCTGCTATGTCCAATCATTGCTTTCGACGTATTTTCTTCTTCCATAAATAATATTCTTCAATAAAACTCATGTCTCAACCAAAACTGACAATATTTAACATAGTAAATCAAATACCGTTGATTCAAATTAAATTTTCTATAATTCAATACATTCGTCTCAGCATGGTCAACATGATGCAAGCAATTATACCAGTAATTGATTAGGTTTCACTTGAAAGTTTTTCTGTCAAAGGTAGATAGTTCACTTTGGGTATCATAGTCGGACTTCCTTCGTATAAAAAAAAAATGGCCACCATCAGTGATAAATCTTAGTCAAGTGTACTTAAAATAGGGTTTAACACCAACATCAATCAGATAATCATAAATTCTTATAGTTGTTCACAGTAACATGTTTTTCTCATTATGATATAATGAAAAATGCTATTTATATATACATGTACATATATCCAATGCAGATTTGCCCCAGGTCAGGGATTGGGTTTTGAGCATTTGTTAACATTTCAAACCTGTTCATTTTCTGTATGTGTTTGACCCAAATCGTTAACCATTGATTTACTGTCGTTAATCAAATTTGTTTTTCATCTAATATTTTTACATAAAAGTACAGGGTAGGAATGCCCTTTTTTGTCAGGCGTCAAACAGTCATTTTCTGAAATGTTTCATCAGACTAAGGATTTGTATACTATATAAATCCTTGATCAGACAGAGAAAATATAATACCTATATGTCTATGGTTTCGTGAATGATTGACGGCAACGAATTATTGGTTCGTACTCGAGGGTCATATGTATGGGGGTACCTCCATGACAAATAACGGTAACAAGCTGGACTATTTATATGTTAAATACCGTTTTTTTATCACTTAAAACTTTGAAACGTAAGGCAATAAAGGTAATCATTGGGGACATTCCAACAATGACTGACATGAAAACTACGTACTTTTGATATGGATTTTGTCAACTGACATTAGTTCGTACATTGATATTTCTGTCAACTGACGGTGCATCGTTTGAAGCGTAAAGCACCAGAAGATTTACGTGTGCTTATGACTCTTCATTATTGCAAAAACATACTGAAATATTCTAACTTTCGTTTAAAAAACGCATGTTTTATAAAACCGGAATATGACTGATTGCATCAAAGATATGAACACAGACGGAACAACTAAATCCGTGTATTTTTGTTAAGCATCATTGAGTTGAAGTCGTACTCTCCGCGTAGATACATGACATTAACATTTATATAAGATGCATTGTTTGAATTAATGAAAACTCAGTTCATCATTTTCTTGAAACTTTCGGATGCACAATTCAATTTCCCATTTATGCACATGCACAGAAACGTAACCAACTTAGATTAACCCGAATAATCCAGTTGTTTAATTCCGATTACTCCCACGAGAAACGGCAGTGGATAGAGGACGCTGATTTCGGATTGTAATTTAACATATAAGTCAGGCCATAATCTTGCCGGCGAAATGACGATTTAAGTCACCAAAGAATTTTGAAAATCGCTAAAACTCGCCGGCGGACTGACATCATGGCGAAGTCAAATCGCTATCAAAATCGGTAAAAGGGAGACAACTTGTATTTTACAAGTCTCACAGGTAAACAAAAATGGCGGACAACAAGGAAAATTGAAATTTTCGAAAACGACCCAGGACTAATACTGTCGTCGTTTAAATGAAATAAATACAACGGCGACTTTGAACATCCATGGATTTAACATTCAAAACTATTGAAACGAGAAACAGAGCGTCTGTTTGAGTTATCATTTTACGATGATTTTCATCAGAGGATGTTGCGTAATCACTCAGCTGATTTGTTTTCTTTTTATTTATCACGAGACGATAAATTTTTGGAAACGATAGGTACAAATGTAAGGGTGGGAATGAACGGAAGATGTTTTATATTCTTTGATTAAAAATTGAAATATTAAAGGTACACATGTAGAAAGACATCTAATGGATAAGATGATTGCAAACGTATAACACATGGCCAGCTTGTGATCGGCAGTGGGTTTTTCACAACCAATTTGTTAATGAGGGAGATATCTTTTATAACAAAATGATAAAAATTAGCTCTTTATGGATTAATTAAAAAGTGATTGATAAATAATTCCATTTATATATAGGCTTACAATCTTTCACGTGATTCTCAACTTATACCTGACAAGATGTCCTGGACAGTCAATATTTTACAAAATTATGACGTGATGATAAAATTAAATTGCCCAGTCATTAGAGGATGCTGATTTCAGATTGTAATTTAACATATAAGACATTAAGTAGCACAAACTCTTAAGTTTATACTTCGGTATAGTTGGCATATTAATAAAGTAAATTCAACCTAGACTTATTTTATGCATCGATTAATTTTATAATGAATCAATAAAGATAATAAAAAATTTGTATTCACGTAATACAATATATTTTTTATTATGTTTTGCAAATTCAGTAACATGCCGAAATGATGTTGCCATGTAAAATATATCATTTAATAATTTATAATTATTTATATAATTCAAATCCTCTTTTAATACTTTGTCTGAGTTGTCCTTATAGACGATCCGAGTTGACTTTTTGACGGTCAGAGTTGTCTTATTGACGGTCCTAGTGGACTCGGTCCGACTTGTGTCCGGGCCGAGTTGTCCCACAGTCATTAAATTAATGCATGCGTACCACCAAATCTAATTGAAAACAGCCGGTTACTAGTAAATAAATAACGTACATGCAAGATGAAATGAAATCTTGTAATTGACACCTAAAAAGGTAGACATTAAAACATGAGAAATTATCACACTACTGAAAGTGATTGTTTTTTCATGTCTACACTACAGCTCACGTGGATTTTGCTAATTCCACGTGCCCACCGTGGGCGTGGGCACTGAGTGGGCATTACCTGTCCACGGGGGTCCACGTGCCCACGTGTCCACGCGTTGCCGTGGACAGTTGCCCACGCGTGTCCACGGGTGTACGAGTGGGCGGAAGTTTATCGATCCATGTCTATTGCGTGTTTTGCATGAGTCAGCAAGAAGCTTTAAATATATAACAGATATGGTATGATTGGCAATGTTCGAGACTTCTCTTTACCTTGAAGAGACCAAATTTGACAAATAAATAAAATAAAACGAGCAGTGTTTTTTCTTGGGTATTTCAAATATCTGTTATTATAATCATTGATAATAAAGAATCTTAATTTTAATATTAATCAATTTCAATTTTCACCTGATTTTAAAAGATGAAAGCAGTTCAGAGATGCAGCTTAAATGAGTATTTTGAAATACCGGTAAATCTTTTGACCAATCATAATGAACCAGTTGAACCTAGATCCTCAAATTCCATACCCTTCGTGAGCTTGTTTGTAGCGTATATATAGCAGTTTCTAGATCCCCATGGTGTTATATAAATAAATGTTGTTAAAAATAGCTACTGTGTATCGATTTGTGTAGTTCAGGTAATACACGAAGGTCGAACACAATTTAAAGGTAAACGAAGTGTAACGAGCTATTGCGAAGTATCCGGTTATTCACCAGAAGTGCTAGACGGGATCTGAGTAAAAGTAACAAGCAATTATACAATATTAGGTCAATGTCAGGAAATGATATAAACTTTTTTGTATGAGGCTGAGAAACTGGGGAAGGGCAAGGTTCCCTTCCACAGTTCTGCGCCGGGCACAAAAAAAAAAAATTATTTTTCTTGACATTGAGTTACTGTATAAGTACAAAAATGTATATGATCATGTTATGGATTAATTGAGAAAAAATAGTCACACCTTTAAGACTCGTAAATATAACAATAGGGATATTCAGTAAAATTAAAAGATCACCATTGGATGATTTTGTTTCCGTGGAGATACGGGATGAAAGTAATTTCTGATTGATAAGTTCCATTTCAGCTACTTTGAGTTTCGCTTATTCTATTAACCTTTATGATATCTTCTATTTCAGCTTACTAATAACGGCCGCATGCCCCAGACCCGGCGGGTAAGTCGGGTCTGGAGAACCCCGTCATTTTTTACGATTATACGATGGGTGTTCCAGAAACACAATTAAAAGCATTTCTAGCATTAAAGGGCTGTGACAGTTTTATGAAATGAGAATTGTATGCTGTGTGAGAAATTCACAATTTGTCAGCGTGAATGACACTGTTTATTCTCCGCGACAAAGTGTACTTTCATTTTGAAAACAAATTGATCTAATATGCAATATTTCATTTTCCTTTGCAGATACGTACTGTGGTTGTACGATGTAGCTTTGGCCTTTAAATACAGTTTATGACATATAAATAAGTATAGTTGAACAGAGATCATTTATAATCTGCGTTATGGGGCAGTTCTTACACATACTTCTCGTGAAGTTATCCTTAGTCTACAAATACATGTAAATGTATATACATGTATCATGTATATCCTGAATAATTCTCGAAAAAGTATACTATTTGAAAAATAATACTTTCTTAAGATTATCAACAGAAACTGACTGTGGTCTTTACATGCGACATATGAAAATGTAAGGGGGTAGAAGAATAGAGAAAATGTGGAAAAGTGTAGAGAATAGTGAGGTGTTTTAACAAACTAATTTACGACTTTTTCTCAGTTGATACTAACAAGCTGTAAATAAAAACTAATTCATTCAAATCTGCACATGTTGTTTTGTTGTTAAAAATAAGGGATTATTTTTTCAAAGTTTGTTCTTATGTTTTGCTTTCACGGCCCTCTCCTAGGTTAGGGGAAGGTTTCTCAATTGAATTGTTTCATATTCTTCATGTCGTTGCATTCGACTTAACACTATTGGTTTTCTTCATTGCTGAAGCTTTCCGTCTTTGCTTAATCCACTGCATGTGAACTTTGGTTGATAGTTGTCTCATTGGCAATCTTACCACATCTACTTATTTTTACATTTGTGACAATGCTTCACGTTTCATTTACAAATTTAAATTATCCAGACAATTACCATGAACATCATAGAAACACGAGAATAATTCAACATCTAAAACTGTATGGCGAAATATCAAGCATTTGTGTTCAATACCATGCATAAATGAGGTTGTGGAGTGGGTTTTTAAAGAATAGAGATTAAGGAAGCTAGAAAAAAAAACAAAAAAACAAGGAATAGACTAGAGAATAAAGAGGTGCTAAACTATAAAGATAGAGAATGATGGATAACAGTAAAAAGATGAGAGATAAAAGACAAGATAAAATGGGGAATCCACCATGCATGTATGTGTCAGTGCGGTACATGTAAATGTAGCTAATATTAATGTGTGAGTTTCACAGTTAATGTGTTTCATACTATATTAGAAATCTTAACATATCTTACTAATTGTTTCTCTCCAGTACCGAATGCAAGGTACAATATATATATACTTGAACTGCACTATAGTATAAGAACAGATATCGATTGTAAATGGCGTATACATTTGTAGTACAATTGCGTATATTTGTCACTGGACAAAATTAGTATAATAATTCAGATTAGTCAGATTCCTATATAAAAAAGATCAACGAATCCCTTGAGCATGGAATAGAAAACATTGTCGTGAAATTTCTGTTAAATATACTTACACAATATTAATGTTATTAAGATAAACTATATAAATAACGTCTCCCATTCAATCATGTCAAAAAGTATTTAAACAATCAACAAAATGGAACACAACGAAAGACAGAGATCGTAAATTTTATTTAGAAGAATATAAAGTAAAAAAAAGTCAAAAAAATTCGGTGGTTTGATTCCCACCTCTTGTGTTGATCCTCTGTACCTGAAAATAAAAATAATTGCAGTTACAGCTACAGAAATCTTAATAAGGAAATGAATGTTGTGAATAAAAAGTCGTAAATTTGCATCGGATTTGCGTCCGATATTGTGCCCACGGTCGTCCACGGGAACGCGTGGACTTCTGGTCCACGCTGACATGTCCACGGCCGCCCACGCGGCGGAGTGGGCGACCCGCCCACGGTGGGCATAGGGCGTGGGCACACGCGTGGACGTCCGTGGTGGGCACGTGGAAAAAGCAAAATCCACGTGGCCTGTTGTGTAACTGTACATTTGTGTTATAAAATGATGTAGGTGTCATTTGACAAACTTGAAACCGATCATGTGTAAACATCAGTGGCAAGATATGGCACGGAAGTTTATATGAAATAGTAAAGCACAGAAAAGGATAGGGCAACACTCCTGGTGACGCTTTAATGATTTTACAGTCGGCAGTATAGGATTTCAGAAGACTTCAGTCTTCTTCCACCAAAAATCAGCCAATCCCGCATCACGCTTAGACCCAAATGAGACCCACCTGAGGGGGAGATCTCCCTCATTGAAGGTTTCAGAGGTTGGCAGGTATGTACTAAGTACTACAAGTGTAAAAATATATGTATAATTGAAACCCAAGATTATTTCCTTGTAAAATTATTTGTCTTTTGTCTTTTTTAAAGGAAAAATTCATAAAAAGCCTAGATTTCTTAATAAATAACAACCTGGATTTTCTAATAAGAATCCTGTTAATAAATGTGGCGAACTTTCTTCTAAACTTGCACAAAATTCGTGAAATGCTCCTACACCTTTCTTGGATAAAATGTCTAAAAACACTTCACATTGCACTTTACGACCACCAGAGTCTATTATTTGTCTTTCTTCTGACTGTGTTATAACTTCATTTTTTATAAGTCGTGGTAAAACTCTGTTAACATCCAAATCTCTTAGTATAGCTGCCTTATGTTGACCAAGAAGACGGGCAACCGTGTTTTTGCCCGCCATCTTGTCTACTTTGATTTCGATCAACTCATTTTGCTGATTAACTTTAATATTTTTGTGAAACGATCCAATTAAACGAAACGAAATCAGAAAAAGAAAACTGTTTGTAGAATCTCGGCACTATTTGTATAACATCAACCAACCAAACTAAACATTTAGGAATAATAAGAGCTGAAATTAAAGAAAATGAAATAAATGAAGAGGATAGACTGTCCTAGCTCGCAGAACACTCTACTCATTAATTACCAGTGTAAGTAACTAGGTAAGTAAGTAAGTTAAGTAAGTAAGTAAGTAAGTAAGTAAGTAAGTCAGTCAGTCAGTAAGTAAAGTAAGTAAGTAAGTTAAGTACGTAAGTAAGTAAGTAAAGTAAAGTAGGTAAGTTAAGTAAGTAAGTAAGTAAGTTAGTAAAATTATTTAAAGTCGACATACATGTGCACAATATTAAACAGAGAAAAAAACATGAGCTCTGATGAACTTTTTAACCGACTATCATATAAAAATCATACAGTTTCATGCAAATACTAATAAATAAAAATAAAGAGGCATACCTGAGATATAATGAAAGCAAATTTTTCGATTTCTGAACCTCCAGGGTCAATGCTCATGCGGCAAACAGTTACACCTCTATGTGCATTGAATGGGAGAACCGGCAATCACTGAAATATCATACAATACTAAAAACTAAAAAACATACATAAATAAATGAAGTAATTTAGTACTGGCATTTAATAGCAGCTATATATAAAAATACATAAAAAAAGCAGAGCAAAAGGACAGAATGATATAAAAAGGAAGAAATTTCAGCTATGAGGCAGCACTGGATATATCGAAACAACGATTTTTTACCGCCACACCAGAAATCTATGTAATTCCTAAATAGGTCAAAATAGGTCATGGTCATAGGAAGGGAATTCCTTACTTGTGTTGCCTCCAATCGAAAAGATCTTTTACCATAACTTGAGGTTCTTGGTATTGTTCTTTACCAAAAAGCACAGATCCTTAAAACACCAAGTGCAACAAAAGCTAAGAAAATCATATTGGAATTATATATAAAATATTATAATTGAAGACAGTAAACTGGAAGATAGCAAACCCAGCAAGAAATTTTGGTCATTCATTAAAAACCAAAAAGTGAAAATATAGGTGTATCACCACTAAAGGTAAATGGTATAACAAAAACAAACCCTCAAGATCAGGCTGAAGCACTTAACAATCAGTTTCACTCAGCATTTACCACACCTAAACCTTTAAAATTATCACACATTTGTGACCTAAAATCATTAAAATCAACAACATACAAATTTGAAATGAATCAAATCAATAACATCCCAGAAGGAACATCTAAATCACTAAAAAAAACTTAAACCCATTCAAAGCAATTGGTCCCAGGGGCGTAGCTACCTTCTTAATGAAGTGGAATCACAAACTAAAGGGCGAGGGGGGGGCCACTTAAGGCCCCCAGTAGGTCCAGGGCAAAGCCCTGGTAGGGGGGCCAGGGGGGCGAAGCCCCCAGAAGCTCCGCATATATAGCGTTTCAAAACAATCACAACCGAAATAAAACTTGGACATTTTGTTGTGTTTTTTTTTTGGTCAACTATTTGTTTAACTTCGAGTCGAATGAAGACTTAACATTGTCGCTTGCGTTTTTTGTACGTGAAAGCTTTTAAAATCACGGAGATTTGTTCCATATGCTAGTATTTGTATTGAGCAAAGTAGATTTAAAAAACAAACAATAAACATAAACACAATACTATATGTGGAGTTTCTGTTAGCATAAACATCATGGATACCAAATACTTGGCGGACACATTCTCATATATTTTGCTTAACATATGTATTTAGATGTTTAAAAATTTTGTGTGTAAACTCTACAAGAGAGGGATGGGAATTTCGAATTTTACGTAGCTAGGAATATTCGAAGTTAAAATTAATGAACTTTTTCAGAGTAAATGGTACTTTGATCACGATCTTTTTCATGATCTGCGTTTTTAATTAGCCAGCTAATTAACAAATGCATATGCATTCGACCAGTTGTATGGCAATATCTAGATGATAACAGTGAAGATACGTGTAATATAAGTTTGGTGTATCTTTCGAACAAGAATCAGCAGTTTAGTGTCCTACTCGGACAGACAGTTCTTTTTAAAATTGAATGACCTAATGGTCCAGTAAAACGAGTTAGAATTAATAATTTATTTAAATGGTTTTACAATCAACCATTCGTATAGCCGGCCCATATAGAAACGACTTCGAATTATCGAATCTATATAAAAGATTTTTTTTGTAAAATAAATAAAAACGTTAAACATGTACTGTAAAATGTGTACTTTTTTTATATAATAACAGCAGTTCCAACTTCACATCTACTAGTATACGGAAACTATTGATTGATTGAATGGTTATTAATGTCCGGTAGCAAATATTACATGCACACAGGACGAGATACGTTGACGAGATGTGAAAATGAACTATTCGTGTTGTCAAGACCTACATACTTAGTCAATATTGAACTAGTTCACAAGGTAACAGTCATTATTCCCGGATCGATACGAGTTGAAGAGTCTTCATTCTAGTAAGATGTGTGCTTTGGGGCGAAGCGGAAAATAATAATTTTCAAGTTTTTTTGTTAACCCTAAAGGGATTATGGTTTTTTTGCACTCAAAGCGAGTACACGGTATGGTTGTGGTACCAACAACTATGTAGCTGGTATTTTCTAAACAATGCCCGTAATATAAAAAGTTCCTCTAAGTTTACACCAGTTGTATGTATTTATCGTACACATACATGTCTTACAGGATTAAAAATTACGCTGCATGTGTATTCCTCTTTCTTTTATTCTTTGTGTAGTTTTTAAAATGCATACATAGAAAGACCAATTCCTATATGTTAACTTTGTCCTCTCTCTCTCTCTCTCTCTCTCTCTCTCTCTCTCTCTCTTTTTTTTTTTTTTTTTTTGAAAACGACGTGGATGCACGTGCTGCCGTGTCTCCGGGTAACTACGCCCCTGGGTCCAGACAAAATATCACCTCATTTTCTAAAAGAAGTACATCATGAAATCTCACCTATAATATCTGACTTGTTTAATTCATCAGTAAAAACATGCACAGCACCAAATGACTGGAGAGAGGCCATGGTTACACCAGTATTCAAAAAAGGGGCAAAATATAAACCTGAAAATTATAGGCCCATCTCCCTAACCTGTATTCTAAGTAAATCATTAGAACACAAAATTGTATCATCTATAATGAAACATCTAGATAATTAAGATTTACTATACTCGGGGATGATTCCACTATATAGTTTAGGGCCGCTTAGCGGCCCTAAAATCGGCTGGCGGCCCCAAAAAAATGTTTGTGAATATAAATTCCCAATTCCGGAAAATAGAATAAAATGCAGACCTCGGCAGAGAGCAAATTCCAATTTATAACATTTATGAATAAATTTTAATGGGCGCCGATCTCGTAACAGCAGATTATATAATATGATGAAAACTTGTTTTGTAAAAGAAATTATTTTATATTTTGCTCTATTTCCTCAAAAAAACAAAAGTTTGAGCGTTTTTGAAAATAATATTGATGATAGACCATTCATGAAATACTATGTCATCATTATGGAACTGTTTCAAAAGTTATGATAATGATCCAAATAATTTTAAAGTTTACTGGTTCAATGGCTTTAAATATCTTATCAATTAAGTATATAAACATTTTGTAATTTCTTTTCTGAATTCAACAATTGGCCAGTTCAATTTGAAATCCATTTGAATAAAGGTAAATTTATAAAGATGACCTGTTGAAAAAATATCCAATGAATGATTTTTTTTTCAGTGGTTTAAGTTAGCTGATATATATGTTTTTGTAATAGAAAAACATAGGCCTAGGTTACCATAGCTAAGATGATAGTGCATCATGTGCAATGATATTCATGCAACAACTTCCCTGGTCTCAATCCAATAACTGTCAAGCGTTGAAGCGATCTGGTAATCATTTATATCATAATCAGTAGCTCATCAAGAATTATTCAAAATGTTACAACGTCTTACATCAGTGTACAGGTGAAACTTAATATACATTTTACATTTTTACAGGAAAATAATATTATTTCGTCTTAGATTTTATGCATAAAAAATTCCCAATTAGGATAAAAATTCCCAATTTGATGTTCAAGGGACCCATTTGAAAACACCAGGAATCATCCCTGTATACCCACTGCAGCATGGGTTCAGATCAAAAGTTAGCTGTGAAACACAACTACTAACATTCACACAACAAATATGATTATATGGCAAATGGTATACAAACTGATGTAGTTGTTATGGACTTTTCAAAGTCGTTCGATAAAGTGGACCACCAAAGACTTATTTTAAAACCAAAACGCATGGGAATAAATAATAAAACATCAGACTGGATAGAGGCATGGTTATCTCACAGATCTCAAAAAGTGGTAGTTGACAGTCACACATCAAATAGCTGTCATGTACTGTCAGGCGTTCCTCAAGGCTCTGTTCTCGGTCCATGTCTTTTCTTAATTTACATAAATGACATGCCAGACAACCTCAAAAGTAATGTTCGCCTCTTTGCAGATGACACCATTGTGTATTTAACAATATCATCACTTACTGACTGCCACACCCTTCAATCAGACTTACATAAATTGGAACAATGGGAGCAAGAATGGCTAATGTCATTTAACCCAGACAAATGTGAAATCATCCACATAACAAGAAAGCATAAACCAATCATCTTTTAATACACACTACATGATCATATATTAAAATCAACAGACAAAGCTAAATATCTTGGCGCTACCATCACTAACGATCTGACATGGAACTCACATATAAATAACATCACAAATAAAGCAAATGCATCACTGAGATTTATCAAAAGAAATGTAAAAACCAACATCATAAAAACAAAAGAACTTGCTTACAAAACATATGTCAGACCAAAAATAGAATATTGTAGTGTTGTCTTGGACCCCTGGCAGAAATAACAAATACATAAAATTGAAATGCTCCAGAGCTGCCAGGTATACACTTAATCAATACAGCTACCAAAGCAGTGTAACCGCCATGCTTGAACACCGTAGCTGGCCGACACTACAACAAAGAAGAAATCTCGCATCAGTCACCATGCTATACAAAATTCAAAACCAATTAGTATCCATCTCAAACAAACAATACATTATACCATCAAAAGAACATAAATTTGTACAGCCATTCTCTCCCACAAATTACCATTTATATTCATTTTTCCCAGAACAATAAGGTTGTGGAATTCCTTACCATACTAAGAAGCCTGTAGCCCCGACTTAGAAGCATTTAAGTCTGGAGCAAAATCATATATATATTGCTAGATCAAAATCATGCTTTTATCTATACAAAAAATTCAACAAAAAAATGTTTTGAAATTATTGTAAATATGTTCAGATTTTATTTTTTTCCCTTAGTATGTGCCTTCTTGTAATCTTCAACAATTTTGAAGTTAAGAAGTATTATGTAGATGTAGATAGGTACCGCAGCAGTGTTCACATACCTGAAATTATATGAATTGTTTTTATAACAACTAAATCGTGAATAAACAAAAGACATTTTTTAATAGTTATTGTACAGGTCTCCAAGACAGTTGAGCGCATTCTACGAGTTTTTAAGATTCAGATTCAATATTTTATTTTAGTCTCACCACATACAAACATAAAATGAGATTCACATAAATAAACATAAAACATTAAAACATTTGCATTGTATGCACCAATCTTAAAAAGATTTATGAAGGAAGGTTTGAAATCTGCAGGAGTGGTTCGTAAGAGTTCTGATAGTCTTCATAAATAAAGCAAACAGTATGGCACGCCAAAGTGGACAAAAAGAGCTATTTTTTTAATATTAAAAAATTCTTTTCTAATATCAAAAAATCCTTTTCTAATAATAAAAATCATTTTCTAATATCAAAAAATCATTTTCTAATATAAAAAATACCGTAATTTTTAATATTAGAAAATGAATTCTTAATATTAGAAAATCATTTCTTAATATTAAGAATTGAATTCTTAATATTAAAAAATCATTTTTTAACATTAAAAAATAGCTCTTTTTGTCCACTTTGACTTGTAATTTTTAATATTTACAGTGTTGAAGCGTCTCAATGAAAAGTAATACTTGTTAAAAAATATTTTCTCTCTTCTTCTTTTAAGGTAACACGATACCAAATGGCATATCTCCTGATTTCTAAAATTTTTGGCACAATTGTACTTTGATTCCAATTACATCGGAATATGAAATAAAAAATAGGGGTCACCATTTTTTTGTTTGTAATTTTTATAAGAAAACGTCAATTTTGGCCACAAAAAAAACACATAGATATATATGGAAAATGCTTTTTTTTTTAAATTATATTTTTAGATTTTTCTATTGATGGCTATGTTCTTATATATGGAGAAAGACTAAACACTAACATAATATCCAGGATTGTATACTAAATCCATGCATATATAGAAACACATATGTCACCATCCTTGTCTTTTAGATACATTGCTTCAAAGTTGACTGATACGCTTTGATAGAACTTGACAGAAAACGTGTGACGTTACTGAAAACAGAATACCGTTATTTCTATTCAGAGGTATGGAACAAAATAAAATTGATGGGATCTGAATGATGTTTGTTATTTTATTTTTATTCCCCCTGTAGTTACTTTCCTATTAATTCAATATAACATTTTACTGAGCTTATCTTATTTCGTCCTAACTAGGTGCCCTTTAAGCTTTTCAAAACTGAATCTTCAACTTAACCCTACAAAACTAGAAAAAGGTGATGTCACCGCTGTATCCATGCATGAATAAAGTAAAATTCTTCAAAAATTTGATTTGGTTTACAATGATCTCAGACAGTGATGATGAAGTACAATCTGAATTGATTGATTGATGGTTGCTTAACGTCCAGTGGCAAATATTTCATGCATTTTCAGGACGATACAATACGATTTGAAATAGTTGTGTCTAAAATACACGTTTGATGCATCTGTCAGAAAAGGTTAAACATTCTGTTAGTTGTGAAAATCATAAAGAAAATCAACATCCTGATAAAATACACCTTCTAAATATAGTATACTCTGTATGGTGTAAACGTTTGAGTTGTGTGCGTAGCGGTTAGTCGGACAAACCTTGGAAACTATATGCAAAATTTCACTTAAGAAGGTAAAGTACAACATTATGTCATTCGCGGAAAATTAAAAAAAATCCTGAGAATATATATATGACATATATGCACCCTCAATATAGATAAAGCACTCGGTGCAATATTAATAGATAAAAATCTGACAAGATGCGCATCTTTAGTATATGTACTAACACCAGGTACATAATTTAAAAGTTTAAGCTTAAAACTGTAGTCCTAAGAAATCAGCCGTATATACCATATATACAATAAACAAAGTACAGGACGGACTGTCGAACGAACACGTGTAAAACAATATGCTCCCAGCATTTTGTCGAGGGAGCAAAATATATTATAGCATATTTGATGATGTTCTATTTTATAAAGCATTTGGTGACAAAATATCTTTTTGAATAAGCAGTTCATAGTGGAATGGTAATTGGGAGATCTCAAATGAAGCAATGTAAGCAAGCTAACAACTACATCATTTGGTCTTTGATGGAAAGTTGTCTCATTGGTAATCATACCACATCTCCTCTTTCATAATGATTTGAGTTTTCTCAGTCCTGAATACAATAAGTTTAAAGAATAACAAATGCGTACTAGGAGACTGAAATATGTTGCTGTTATAGTTAAAACCTGACTTATGTTGTGAACATGTGATGTTATAATACTTGCTAAACTAAATATACTTTACGAAAACTACAAATTAGCATTAAAAAATACTCTTCCATCCTGTATTAGTCACTTACTATATGTCTTTGGTTTTGTGTGGTTAATTGGTCAGTTGCTGTTTACACACTTCTATACTTGTTGTAAAGACTCCTTATAAGACTGCGAATACTCTCGTGCTTTTCCCGAAGCCTATGTGAGCAATATGCCCATACCCGAAAAAGGCACCTTTGCTAATCATCTGTGACTGAGTCGTTATGTCCCCCCATTTGGTTAAAAAGTGCGATTTTTATCAGCTGCACCTGTACATCATCACCCAACTCGAAACACCAGAAACATACCCATCCCCGAAGACTAAAGTGCAAATTAATATGAATCTAAAATAAAAAAAGATTATGAAAACTCGTTGTTTTTTGTCCCCCATGCGACGCGTTGTGGGGGACATAGAAATACCGGGCGTCCGTCCTTTTGTCCGTCCGGTATTGTTAGCTCTCTCACGTGTACAATTCTTGCCAGATTTGTATAATAACATTAAGAATGGAAACGGGGAATGCGTCAAAGAGACAACAACCCGACCAAAGAGCAATACTTGTATATTAGGTTTATATCAACATTGTGACTGACAAGTTTGAAAATCAGTGCCGAACAATTATTTTTAAAAGCGTTATGCCCTTGGAAATATTAATTACATGAAAAAATTGCTTTGTAAGCGCTCTCACGTGTACAACTCTTTGGTTTGCATTCTTGTTATATTTTTTTTATTCCGTTTTTAGAACCAAATTTAGAACCCTTAAAAGGGACTTATGACCAATGGTAGTTTTAAAAATCCACCTTGCGACCTGAGGGGGATACCCTTCTGGATTCCCATCTATATTTTGCTTTTTATGCCTGAACTTGTTATCGATTACCCAAACATGCCTTCATCATATATACGTATTCCCTTCTTAGTTTGACTGAAGATCACTGAATTGTTCATTTTCCGGAATTGGGTCGCTCTGCTACCCATTCAGATATCCATTCAGTATCTGGATTAGACTACTTCCACTTTATCTGATTTGAGACTTTTACAAAATCATTAGCATACACTTGCAAAATATTAAATGAAGGCACACCAACTCATATATGATATTCCTATGTTTTAAGGTTTTTTATTAAACTTCCCTTGGCTTGTAAGGGTATTTTTTTATTCGGGTACATTATGGGTGCGTTTCATAGGAATATATGAGTTGTGGTGCGCCTTCAACAGGGGCAGATCAAAGAAGGGGTGTAAGGGGTGACTTCCCCCCCCCCTTTTAGTTCAAAAAAACATGAAAAATACGTTATATTTTAGTTAAAATTGTGCAAAAAATACACAATTTTTCCGCCTCGTTACGCTCGGCGTAGATTTTTGAGACTTAACATCATATTTTCGCTAAAATCGAGCACAAATCGGTGAAAAATTTCAAATATTTTTTCATCTCGTTATGCTTGGGGTACCATTTTGGATTTACGCCCCCACTGTGAGGCAATACCTTTTTCTGTCAACATGTTTTGGGCATATTTTGGCTGTTGTTTACGGTTCCATTGCATCAAAATTTTACTGTTAACTGTTTTTTACTAAGTGAATTAGCTGTTAACCTAAATTTCTGGTTTCTGTTAACTGTTTTCTGTAAATTAAGTTTGTTGTTAACTTGCTAACGGACCCCTTTTCTCCCTATTAAATATTTTGCATGTGTATGCCAATGATTTTGTTAACTTGAAGTCTCGAATCAGACAGTGGAAGTCTCTGAGGTGGAAGTAGATTTGATTTTGAAAGAAATTCGACGTTGTATGAAAGCAAAATATTTAAGGATTTCAAATTCAGTATATCTTTGATAAGACTGTGCCTATTCCATACCTGTCTTAGGTCTATCGGCTTTGTAGTGTGACGGGATTGCTTCCCTTAATTCTAGCCAGAATTTACAGAAACATTCTTTATGTCTCTGACAAGTCTTGACATGGATGCCAGTGACGATGTCAGCAGCTCAACAGTTACCACATTTAATTCTCCTCTCCCATTTTCCAGTTTAGTTGAGGCATCTCTAAACAGGATTTCAACTTCTTCGAAATTATTTGATAAAGCTGCCCGTCAATCCTTAGCAAAATCTGATTGAGTTCATTATTTCTTTCTGCCATATGTTTTTATTCTTTGAAAACAGGGAGGAGTTATTGAATCGAAAATAAACAAATCAAAACTCTTTAGTGATGAAGATTTTAATTTGTAACTCTGAAAGTTGATTTTTTAATATTAAAAAATGATTTTTTAATATTAGAAAATGATTTCTTAATATTAGAAAATGATTAAGCAGTTTCTTTTTAGAATGCATATGTCCGAGGACAACCTATGTCCCATTTGTGATTCAGGGGAGTCAGAAGATTTAGAACATTTTCTGCTCGGGTGTACATCTCTTGAACAAACCAGGTCTAAATTTTTCACCTTATTTGCCTCTTTTAATAATAGAAATGTAAGTTTTCTGGAACTGTCGCCACGTGCACAAGTATTATTTTTAGTTGGCGATATTGGTTATGCTTTTAACGATGAAATTGGTTCTTTTTATGATGTTTATGGAAGAATGTATCTCTTAGAATTATTTAGATTACGTCATATTATGGTTGAACCAAAATAACCTTTGAGTTAACTTACTCGTATGTACTATTATATATTGATTGATCTTAGTTTTTATGCTTTATACATGCTGCATGGTCTTATTTGTCTATGAGTGTTTTAATTACATGTATATTTTAACATTCTATAAATTGTCTTTTTTATTATGATTATGTATTTTAGAAATCTCTATTTTGTCTTATTAATGTGCCATGTATGTTATTGTTTCAAAGTCATTCTATAATGAACCCATTAACTATAATGTATATAATTGTAAATAATATAGTATAGACGCACCATCACTTCTACCCTGATGACTGGTGCCCCTGATGTAAAGGGTAGTTTTCTAAATAAAATATATATATATATAATATTAGAAAATGATTTCTTAGTTTAAACAATATTTATTCAGATAAATCATCACAAAACGATATGATACAATTGAAATAAATATTAAGGATTCAGAAACAAGCAAATTTGCTTTTACAAATCTGTCTCCTATTACACAAATAATACACTTATTGAACAATACATAAATATAAATACTGGCATGCTCTGTAAAAATATATGAATATGAAAAGGTGGAAAATACAATAGAGAGAAAAAAAATAAACATAAATTTTTGTAATGTATAGATTGTCAACCATAATATATAATGAAGTGTCATCTGCAAATAGTTTAATTTGAGCTTGAATATCTTCTACAATATCGTTTATAAATATAAAAAAAAAGGAGAGGGACCAGAATGGACTCTTGTGGGACGCCTGCATTTACAGGTAGCCATTCAGAACTTGAACCGTTAATAACCACCCGCTGGACTCTATTTGTTAGATAATTTTCAAACCACTTTAATAAAGAACCCGATATGCCCGTTTGTTGAAGTTTGAATAGCAGTCCCTTATGCCAGACTCGATCAAAAGCTTTCACAGAATACTACCCTAATTTCTTTACCGCTATCTAAAGCTTTTCCAAAATCATTTGAGATCATTAATTAATTGATTAACCGCTGAATCCCCCCGTGTAAAGCCTGACTGATTTTTGGTTAAAATGTTATTACTCTTTAAATGATTGTAAACATGTTTATATACACAGCGTTCCATACACTTTGAAACTACACTCAACAAAGAAATAGGTCTATTGTTTTTACGTCATTCGGTTTACTATTTAATGATTTCTTAATATTAAAAATGAATTTCTAATATTAAAAATCATTAATTAATATTAAGAAATGAATTTCGAATATAAGAAAATACTTTCGAATTTTTAATATTAAAAATGAATTTCTGATATTAGAAAATGAATTTCTAATATTAATAAATGATTTTTAATATTAGAAATTCATTTTAATATTAAGAAATCATTTTCTAATATTAAGAAATCATTTTCTAATATTACAAATTCATTTTTAATATTAAGAAATAGTGTTTTTCTTTTTAATAATAGAAATTCATTTTTAATATTAGAAAATGAATTCTTAATATTAAAATGAATTCTTAATATTAGAAAATGATTTCTTAATATTAGAAAATGATTAAGCAGTTTCTTTTAGAATGCATATGTCCGAGGACAACCTATGTCCCATTTGTGATTCAAGGGAGTCAGAAGATTTAGAACATTTTTTGCTCGGGTGTACATCTCTTGAACAAACCAGGTCTAAATTTTTCACCTTATTTGCCTCTTTTAATAATAGAAATGTAAGTTTTCTGGAACTGTCGCCACGTGCACAAGTATTATTTTAGTTGGCGATATTGGTTATGCTTTTAACGATGAAATTGGTTCTTTTTATGATGTTTATGGAAGAATGTATCTCTTAGAATTATTTAGATTACGTCATATTATGGTTGAACCAAAATAACCTTTGAGTTGACTTACTCGTATGTACTATTATATATTGATTGATCTTAGTTTTTATGCTTTATACATGCTGCATGGTCTTATTTGTCTATGAGTGTTTTAATTACATGTATATTTTAACATTCTATAAATTGTCTTTTTTATTATGATTATGTATTTTAGAAATCTCTATTTTGTCTTATTAATGTGCCATGTATGTTATTGTTTCAAAGTCATTCTATAATGAACCCATTAACTATAATGTATATAATTGTAAATAATATAGTATAGACGCACCATCACTTCTACCCTGATGACTGGTGCCCCTGATGTAAAGGGTAGTTTTCTAAATAAAATATATATATATATAATATTAGAAAATGATTTCTTAGTTTAAACAATATTTATTCAGATAAATCATCACAAAACGATATGATACAATTGAAATAAATATTAAGGATTCAGAAACAAGCAAATTTGCTTTTACAAATCTGTCTCCTATTACACAAATAATACACTTATTGAACAATACATAAATATAAATACTGGCATGCTCTGTAAAAAATATATGAATATGAAAAAGGTGGAAAATACAATAGAGAGAAAAAAAAAATAAACATAAATTTTTGTAATGTATAGATTGTCAACCATAATATATAATGAAGTGTCATCTGCAAATAGTTTAATTTGAGCTTGAATATCTTCTACAATATCGTTTATAAATATAAAAAAAAAAGGAGAGGGACCAGAATGGACTCTTGTGGGACGCCTGCATTTACAGGTAGCCATTCAGAACTTGAACCGTTAATAACCACCCGCTGGACTCTATTTGTTAGATAATTTTCAAACCACTTTAATAAAGAACCCGATATGCCCGTTTGTTGAAGTTTGAATAGCAGTCCCTTATGCCAGACTCGATCAAAAGCTTTCACAGAATACTACCCTAATTTCTTTACCGCTATCTAAAGCTTTTCCAAAATCATTTGAGATCATTAATTAATTGATTAACCGCTGAATCCCCCCGTGTAAAGCCTGACTGATTTTTGGTTAAAATGTTATTACTCTTTAAATGATTGTAAACATGTTTATATACACAGCGTTCCATACACTTTGAAACTACACTCAACAAAGAAATAGGTCTATTGTTTTTACGTCATTCGGTTTACTATTTAATGATTTCTTAATATTAAAAATGAATTTCTAATATTAAAAATCATTAATTAATATTAAGAAATGAATTTCGAATATAAGAAAATACTTTCGAATTTTAATATTAAAATGAATTTCTGATATTAGAAAATGAATTTCTAATATTAATAAATGATTTTTAATATTAGAAATTCATTTTTAATATTAAGAAATCATTTTCTAATATTAAGAAATCATTTTCTAATATTACAAATTCATTTTTAATATTAAGAAATAGTGTTTTTCTTTTTAATAATAGAAATTCATTTTTAATATTAGAAAATGAATTCTTAATATTAAAAATGATTTTTAATATTAGAAAATGATTTCTTAATATTAGAAAATGATTAAGCAGTTTCTTTTTAGAATGCATATGTCCGAGGACAACCTATGTCCCATTTGTGATTCAGGGAGTCAGAAGATTTAGAACATTTTCTGCTCGGGTGTACATCTCTTGAACAAACCAGGTCTAAATTTTCACCTTATTTGCCTCTTTTAATAATAGAAATGTAAGTTTTCTGGAACTGTCGCCACGTGCACAAGTATTATTTTTAGTTGGCGATATTGGTTATGCTTTTAACGATGAAATTGGTTCTTTTATGATGTTTATGGAAGAATGTATCTCTTAGAATTATTTAGATTACGTCATATTATGGTTGAACCAAAATAACCTTTGAGTTAACTTACTCGTATGTACTATTATATATTGATTGATCTTAGTTTTATGCTTTATACATGCTGCATGGTCTTATTTGTCTATGAGTGTTTTAATTACATGTATATTTTAACATTCTATAAATTGTCTTTTTTATTATGATTATGTATTTTAGAAATCTCTATTTTGTCTTATTAATGTGCCATGTATGTTATTGTTTCAAAGTCATTCTATAATGAACCCATTAACTATAATGTATATAATTGTAAATAATATAGTATAGACGCACCATCACTTCTACCCTGATGACTGGTGCCCCTGATGTAAAGGGTAGTTTTCTAAATAAAAATATATATATATAATATTAGAAAATGATTTCTTAGTTTAAACAATATTTATTCAGATAAATCATCACAAAACGATATGATACAATTGAAATAAATATTAAGGATTCAGAAACAAGCAAATTTGCTTTTACAAATCTGTCTCCTATTACACAAATAATACACTTATTGAACAATACATAAATATAAATACTGGCATGCTCTGTAAAAATATATGAATATGAAAAGGTGGAAAATACAATAGAGAGAAAAAAAATAAACATAAATTTTGTAATGTATAGATTGTCAACCATAATATATAATGAAGTGTCATCTGCAAATAGTTTAATTTGAGCTTGAATATCTTCTACAATATCGTTTATAAATATAAAAAAAGGAGAGGGCCCAGAATGGACCCTTGTGGGACGCCTGCATTTACAGGTAGCCATTCAGAACTTGAACCGTTAATAACCACCCGCTGGACTCTATTTGTTAGATAATTTTCAAACCACTTTAATAAAGAACCCGATATGCCCGTTTGTTGAAGTTTGAATAGCAGTCCCTTATGCCAGACTCGATCAAAAGCTTTACTTATGTCACAGAATACTACCCTAATTTCTTTACCGCTATCTAAGCTTTTCCAAAATCATTTGAGATATTAATTAATTGATTAACCGCTGAATCCCCCCGTGTAAAGCCTGACTGATTTTTGGTTAAAATGTTATTACTCTTTAAATGATTGTAAACATGTTTATATACACAGCGTTCCATACACTTTGAAACTACACTCAACAAAGAAATAGGTCTATTGTTTTTACGTCATTCGGTTTACTATTTAATGATTTCTTAATATTAAAAATGAATTTCTAATATTAAAAATCATTAATTAATATTAAGAAATGAATTTCGAATATAAGAAAATACTTTCGAATTTTTAATATTAAAAATGAATTTCTGATATTAGAAAATGAATTTCTAATATTAATAAATGATTTTTAATATTAGAAATTCATTTTTAATATTAAGAAATCATTTTCTAATATTAAGAAATCATTTTCTAATATTACAAATTCATTTTTAATATTAAGAAATAGTGTTTTCTTTTTAATAATAGAAATTCATTTTTAATATTAGAAAATGAATTCTTAATATTAAAATGAATTCTTAATATTAAAAAATGATTTCTTAATATTAAAAAATAGCTCTTTTTGTCCACTTTGGCTTGCCATGAAAGCAGAAATGCCAAGTCAAAGGGAAGTGACCAAAGTTAGACATAACATGAGTAATAACTTGTAAGTTTACTCAGTTTGTTTAGGTGTTTCCCATGCAATTCTTTTCAAAACATTCGATTGCCTTGCAGCCTTTTTACAGATATTTGAAATATGTAAATTGAAGTTTAATTTAAAATCAATTGTAACTCTTAGTAATTTTATCTCATCCTCACATGATAAAGAAATACCATTCAAATCAAACACAATCTTTTTTTATCGTGTGTTTTTTTTTTTGCCAACAGAGATAGCTTGAAATATTTCTAGGTTGGCCTGCATTTTATTTGAAGAAAACCACTGTATTAAATAATTGCTGTCTTCCTCAAGAGACGAAAATACATCTTGTAAGGAATTTCCAGACTTTGACAAAGTATTGTCATCAACATAATTACTGAAAGAACCAGGGGCGATCCAGGATTTTAGGTAAGGGTGGGGGGCGCAAACTTAAATAGCTAGGGGTCTGATCCCAGATCCCGCTTATTGTTTTGTCAGATTCCCGTATCCGGCTTATATAGATATAAGAAGATGTGGTATGAGTGCCAATGAGACAACTCTCCATCCAAGTCAAAATTTATAAATGTAAACCAGTAAACCATTATCACTGTAATAATAACGCTTGTAATTTCACGTGTCCCGCCCGAATTCGTTTCACGTTTTCACGCACAATAATTGACTTTCACGTGTCAAGCTTACAAAAATTCAGCCAATCCCGCGACACGCTTCAGGGGCGGATCCAGCCATTTTTAAAAAGGGGGGGGGGTCCAACCATATGTCCCCATTCACAAGCATTGATCGTAAAAAAAAAGGGGGGGTTTGGTTAAATTTGAAACCTCTGTTAGCAAGCTTATGTCTAAAACAGGGATGGAGCTATAAAAAAAGAATACTAAGAAAGGCAAAAAGACAAGCTTATATCTAATAGAGGGATGGGGTTGTGCAAAAAAAGAATACTAAGAAAAGCGCAAATACAAGCTTGTGCCTAACAGCGGGACGGGACTGCAGAAACAATTATGAAAATACTACTCTTTTTGACAAATTAATTAACATGCAAAGAAAAAAACACCACTATCTAGTACAACAATACTCAAAATAAATAAGACTGCAGAAGATGGACAAAACATAGTGAATATTTGACACCACCGGATTTGTTCATGAGCAACACAACGGCTGACACACGTGGAGCAGGATCTGCTTACCCTTCCGGATCACCTGAGATCACCCCTTGTTTTTGTTGGGGTTCGTGTTGCTCAGTATTTAGTTTTCTATGTTGTGTTTTGTGTACTGTTGTTTGTCTTTAAATTTGGTCGTTTTTCGTTTTTTGCCATGGCATTGTCAGTTTGTTTTCAACTTATCAGTGGATATGCCTTTGGTATATTTCGCCTCTCCTTTTCCAACAACTACTACTCCAACATATTAATTTAGAACAAAGATTTGATACTGTTAAATAAGAACTTGTATAGAAAGCGACATCATATTGAAAGTACTGAAATAGACAAAGGACTTGGTTTTTATCACGTTACTCCGAAGGGGTAGATAGAAAAGTGTAAATCAGGAAATTAAGGAACCAGACGAAGTAGGAACATCAGCTGAATACTCTAGATATGGAATAGATGAGTTGACTCCTTTTATACTACATGTGCTTAATATAATTATGATATATTTGGACGTTCCAAACTTCGTAAAAACTGTGATTCTAGCACCAATTCGAAAAATGGAAAAGTTGCCAAAAAAAAAAACATGGTAGCTATCAAGGAATGTCTGTTATAAAGACTTTTGCCAGAATACTGCAAATCATACTAAAAAGTTTTCACAAAATACCGAACTCCAAGGTATATTCCAAAAGGGGGAAGTCACTAAAACCTGACAAAATCAAATGTTAGACTATATCAACCAATAGAACAAATGGAAAACAACTGTCATATTCCTGACTATATCAACCAACAGAACAAATGGAAAACAACTGCCATATTCCTGACTATATCAACCAACAGAACAAATGGAAAACAACTGCCATATTCCTGACTATATCAACCAACAGAACAAATGGAAAACAACTGCCATATTCCTGACTATATCAACCAACAGAACGAATGGAAAATAACTGTCATATTCCTGACTTAGTATATACATTTTTCGAAGAAAATGGTGGTTTTTATAATCTCCCACTTGTACACTGTAAATATAAGTGTTAATGAATAGAACACTGATTGAAAGCTTTTTTGTAACACTTTTTGAACGTGTAAGGGTGTTCCAAATGTTTACACTAGTGTTCATCAATTGAATGTGTGGTGTTAAGTTTTTAATGCCTTTGTGTTTCATTTTTGAACACTTGATGTTAGAGTTATTAACACTTATTGTTCTACGATTAAACGTGTCCGAATGTTCAAAATGTTAACACGTCGACGCGTTCAACAGCCCTGTAACACTTTTTGAACACATAGAACGTGAATAAAACCAAAGTGTTAAGATTAAGAACACCAGATGTTCACTTTCAGAACAGTTGACGAAAGTGTTCAAAGTGATGGTGTTAAAAATGTTGAACATGTTCTGTTTTGAAGCGTACATAATTTTTCACAAGTACTCAACTTTAAATTTTATAACAAAAACTATATTCAATTCAGGCAAAATAACAAAAAATACATCTTTTGACAAGTAATTCTTTATGTAATTGAAAGAACAGTGCATCAGACACCTTATGATATCACAAGTAACAGTATATACACTAGTGAAATCACATACATAATTTTTATGAAAATTGACTTAAATATATCACGAATATTGATTATTTTTTCCTACATGACTAGATAGTTACTACATCCTCTGTATCCTAGCCAAAAAACATGTCAATGTTATAAGTAGACAGTTTATTTGTCACAACGAAAGTTTCTTGTACGACAGCTACTTCCTTGACACTGGTGTCAGGCTTCACTTTTCAGTGCATCTTTACTTAAAGCTATCAACTGGGTGGAATTTGCTGTGTTGTTATCAACACCCAATGTCAAAATCCTCTACAACCTATAAACATCAAAGAATGTCTATGAGCCTATATATCCTGCAAAATAAAATTTAAAAGGAATAGTAGAGAGTTTTTCATAAAACATCAAATTCAGCAATGCTTGTTATGCTTTAATGTTGATATATATTAGAGTCTGAGAAGACAATAGAGTACAAATTCTACGGCAATGAAATGTAGGTTTTGACATTAAAAATGACAAAAGTCTATTTCTTGACCTAAGGCGAACAGATAGAAATGATACACCCAGCTAAGCTATTGATTTACATATATTGTCATACCTTTTTTGACATCTGTGTGGCATGCAGAAATGACCTTCTTGGGATTATTTGGTACCGGTTCCTATTTCAGACATTTTAATCTAATGATTCCTGCAAAAAAGACGAATGCACTTTCTAAGTCTGTTATATGTTATGACTCTGATCTTTCAAACCAAACCGCCAATCATGTTCACGGAAGCTTTTCTTTTTTTAACGAAAGCAACTTGTATCGACTTCTGATATCAGTTTTGATTAATCATTAATATATATCAGAGTTAACTCCCCTTAACCGTTGTTAACACTCCTTCGTGATTTTTAAATGTAATTAATTACATCACAATTACATTGATTTTCAAATGTAATTAATTACATTTCAATTACATTGCCAATGTAATTAATTACAATTCAATTACTTTTGGCCAAAGACATGTCAGAGCTATATCATATAGGATAAAATCATAAAAAATGAAAACACGCTAGAATAAAACTTTCAAACATGGACTATTTAACAGTGAAAACATTTGTACAAGCTTCTTTTCAATATTGATTATTTTATTACATTTCTTATTTTATGGAAACATTTTTTTGTAAAATTATATATCATATAATTATAAACAAATGAATATATTTTTGTCCTTAAAAATATTTTTCTTAAAATTTCAACTTTCTACTAAAAATGTAAACTGAGATTTTTTTAAAAGGTTTTCTTATTTACCTCATCGTGACATGTGCGTCACAAAGTTTAAGGTAACTTTCAAACTTCCATTTTTTTTTTACAAAAGAGCATTTTACTTTTATTAAATTTCAAAACTTGTCTTTTAGAAATTGTTAAGTATATTTGACTCCATTCTTGTATGTTTTGACTGATATATTTAAAATTTTGTAGAAAGTGTTTAATTAATATCTATCTGAACAGATTTTAACATATAAATATGATGGTTATGGTTAAAAATAAAAATTGCCTTTGGCATTTTAATCAAGGGACATTCTTATACTTCAAAATTAATTAAGTGAAAGAAATATCCTGAGGCTAAGATTATTGTTAATCGTTAGAACAACATATTTACAAATTATCTGCCAATCATGTCAATAAATTGGTATTGTTTTTAATTTTAGATTTTTATGTATGATGTGTAAAAAAATATTAATGAACTAAATACAAATATTAAAGATTATATTAATGCTATAATGATTAATGAAGTATTAAGGAATGTTTAATATTTTTTCAACACATTAAAATGTTTATAAAGTATAAAAAAGTACCAAGTGCAATCTAATAGTAGAAAAAATACAATTTACAAGTGCATGATGTGTGATTGCATCAGAAAAGCCAAAAATGTTTAAAATATTCCAGCAAATATCTAAATGTAACTGGAAGTAATTGAAATGTAATTCATAATTACATGGCAAAAGGCAATGTAATTAATCACTTTCAATTACATGTAATTGAAAATATGTTCAATTACACATTACATTGAATTATTTTCAAAATTGTAATTAATTACAGCTAATTACAATTACATTTTTCATTACCCCAGGTTTGATTTCCAACAATATTGGATGACAGGTCAAGGGATCATACGTGATATCCAACAATGTTGGCGTGATTTCCAACAATGTTGGCTGACAGGTCAAGAGATCATGCGTGATTTCCAGCAATGTTGGATGACAGGTCAAGGGATCATACGTGATTTCCAATAATATTGGATGACAGGTCAAGGGATCATACGTGATATCCAACAATGTTGGCGTGATTTCCAACAATGTTGGATGACAGGTCAAGAGATCATGCGTGATTTCCAGCAATGTTGGATGACAGGTCAAGGGATCATACGTGATTTCCAACAATGTTGGCGTGATTTCCAACAATGTTGGATGACAAGTGAAGGGATCATACGTGATTTCCAACAATTTTGGATGGCAGGTCAAGGGATCATACGTGATTTTAAACAATGTTGGATGACAGGTCAAGGGATCATGCGTGATTTCCAACAATATTGGATGACAGGTCAAGGGATCATACGTGATTTCCAATAATATTGGATGACAGGTCAAGGGATCATACGTGATATCCAACAATGTTGGCGTGATTTCCAACAATGTTTGATGACAGGTCAAGAGATCATACGTGATTTCCAGCAATGTTGGATGACAGGTCAAGGGATCATACGTGATTTCCAACAATGTTGTATGACAGGTCAAGGGATCATACGTGATTTCCAACAATGTTGGATGACAGGTCAAGGGATCATACGTGATTTCCAACAATATTGGATGACAGGTCAAGGGATCATACGTGATATCCAACAATGTTGGCGTGATTTCCAACAATGTTTGATGACAGGTCAAGAGATCATACGTGATTTCCAGCAATGTTGGATGACAGGTCAAGGGATCATATGTGATTTCCAACAATGTTGGATGACAGGTCAAGGCATCATACGTGATTTCCAACAATGTTGGATGACAGGTCAAGGGATCATACGTGATTTCCAACAATGTTGGATGACAGGTCAAGGGATCATACGTGATTTCCAACAAAATTGGATGTCAGGTCAAGGGACCATACGTGATTTCCAACAATATTGCATATATTTATAAAGCTTTTTACAGTTTCAACAAATACTCTTTATGATATCATCAGCCTGCTCAGTAGTCATTATTTTGGTTCTGACATGATTTATAACATAATTTTCTCAAATTTTATGTTGACAAATTTAGAAGTTACCTAGAAACTACAGATTCAACTCCCTCGGGCAAAGTTGACCTTAAAGTATATAAACTTAAATATTATTTTTAGGTTTCCTTTGGTCATAAAGCTATACCTTTTTTCTCGATATTTATACACTCTTGCCTTTCAAATGTTATGAGCGTTCTTCATGAAAGTAAATCCAGAAAAACGCTTCGGACGCATGCAATTTATAATGTGCAAAATTCAACAATATGAATTACAAATTCTAGTTTGAAGTAAAATTACAAAAGTACCGATATAGACATATTTTACAAAATATAAAACGCCTTCACTTAAAAATTAAAATTTTGAAATGAAATAATCAATTTTGGACATTTGACCTGCAACCCCCTTCCAACCCCGATTTTAAACGATGTCGTATCCTTAGTTTTATATAACAATTATATACATATGGTGTATAGAAGCATATGAGATCATATAGAAATTAATATTTTAAGTATTGACTTAATTTCGATATTTATTAGGATGCATAACATATTTGATAAAATCGATCGTTTATATGTATGACTTAAATGTTTTCTTGATTTCTCTATAAACTTAGCCTATACGTAAAATGTCATTTTTACAAACCAATGATACAATAAGAATAAAGAGTCATTAGACAATTAGTGGACCTTATATGGATGGTTTGTTATGATTTAGTAGACCTTATATGGAGGGGTATGATTTGGTGGACTTTGTATGGATGGTTATGATTTAGTGGACCTTGTATGGATGGTTATGATTTAGGGGACCTTGTATGGATGGTTATGATTTAGTTGACCTTGTATGGATGCTAATGATTATGTGGACCTTGTATGAATTAGAATTATTCAGTGGACCCTGTATGGACAGTTGTGTATTCTGCTCCTTATCTAACAAAATTTGTTACAAATATTGTGATACAGTGTGTTTGTTCCTTGTGTTTTTGGATAACACAAAGGAGAGGCTATACATCAGAACCTCTAACAGATGGTAAGTTTTTCTGTAAATTAAATCTCTAGTTAAATATTATAATGAGTTATTTCGATTAAGTGATTATTTTTTGTTGGACTAATTTGCTTTCATGTAAGCAGGTTTTTGTCGTTTGTCCATCGTCTTACTCGATCAAGGTCATTCCGTCGTTTACTGGAGGTCATTCCGTCGTTTACTGGAGATCATTCCGTCGTCTTACTTTATGAAGGTCATTTCAGAAAATCCTGAAAGCTCATTGACATTGGTCAATACTTTGTACTTTTGGAAATTTATCATGAAATAATTTATAGCAATAAGATGACCTTCATCAATCATCAATTATTTGATTGATCTATAAAAAGACCACAACAATTGATTGTGCTGTCTCAGTGACGAATATCTGAGTGATTATCTCATTCCCTAAAAGGCACTTAGTGTGATCTATGAAAAATAGTTTATAATGTGCTCATTATATATCAGCAGTCAAAATTCGTTGATGGTATACTGTATGTGATATATGTCTCTGACCGTATTAAACCGAAAGCCACGCCTATGGTCGCGAATACTTTTAAAAATTATCCGTGACGACCTTTTTAAGAAAAAATAAATTACTACTAATAAATATAATTTTCAAATCCAATTTCTCTTATGAGGACCGAAACAAATTACCATAAATGTGTTACGACTTCGTGTTGTTCTGTCTTAATCCATGCCGTCATACTTATGCTATGTAGTTATAACCAGATGGCTGCACCGATTGACCGAAAATGATTGCTGCGTGTTAGTCCAAATAATAATGACGTTTTGTACGGCTTTTTGATATTTGTTTTTTGGACGCGTAACAGCAAACATGAAAATTAACCTTTGTACACGACATAATTATTTGGACTATATGCGTATATGCGAAGGTTAGAAAAAAAAAGGATAACAAATTTGAATTCCACTAGTATATATCTTAATATTCATTTTTTTTATTTTCTAAAGTTTTGATAATTATTATCATTATTATTATTATTATCATTATTATCATAACAGAGCATTTTCAAAGCCCATTATAACAATACAATTACTCTAAGAGCTTTACATGCTAAAATAATATAGTATTAAACAAGTTCGTACATACACCAAACTGCAAAGTAAACAATACATTTAAAGCATACAAAATCAAATCAAATCTAAAAATTAAAGACTCTATCTAATAACTTCACCAAACTGGATAAAAATGGATTAAAAAATTATCAATGAATTTAGCAAATCAACATCAGTCAAACACAAACAATCACAGATCAGTTGTAAAATGGTTGTTTTCTAAAGGCGTGGGGAGGGGGAGGTGCGCGCACTTACTATGTAATGAATAGTAGGTACGGGCGGGTCCGACGACATACAGAAAAGAGCGACGATTTACAGAAAAGAACAGAAAAGGACCGAAAAGGACCAAAAAGAATAGAAAAGAACCGAAAAGGAAATCTATTTTTTTGCAATCGAAGGAGACTAACAAATTGCAAAATAACTAAAGTCTATAAATGAAAAGATAGTTTCCAAAAAAACTTTCTTATTAGGTTTTGAAACCTTATATTGCGACAGGACTAACTTACAATTGAAAAATTACCCTCTTATTATTACAGGTAGGGTCGGATGCCTATCTTATATATACTACAAGTAGGGGCTATTCAAATGAATTTTGAAAAAGCTCATACATTAATTTATACGTTATATCTATTTAAGTATTTAACAATATCGACTGCATCTTTCATCCGTTTTCTCTTCCCTTTCCCAATCTGGTAAATTTTTTGCCTCTCCAATCTGTATAGACTTAATCAATTTTCTATCTCCATGTGCATTTCCTCACTTTTTTCATTCTCCTTAGATCTCTTGTTTAATTTCTCTTTCTACTTCATGCGTCTTACTAGCTCTCTGGCACCCTTTCTCATTTAACATATAAATATATAGACGAACTATTTACATATATATACATATAATTACATTAAATTACGCACAGGTATTTTTATTTGTTAATAATCTCCATGCACAAGTTATTGCTATTTAAAAAATAATATGCATATGAACAAATATTTTATTAATGAGATTAAAATCCTTGATAAAAAATATAAATGATAATTTATCATACTGGTCCAATTTTAATTTTTTAACTTCGACCATGCCTTGGAGAAGACATTTTCGAAGAAAGAACTAAAATAACACAGAAGTGTATTTTCTAGCTCATCTAGCCTTAAGCGTCATGCCAAGTATTGTCATTACTTAAAACCATTGAATATCAAAAAAACATTAGATATCTTCTAAGAAACAATTTCGACATTTAAACGAAATCTTTTACTAATGATACTGGGAAGATCCTTAACTAATTTACAGTTTTTATGGTAAACCCAAGTAAGAAATGACCACCACAAAGGAACATAAATAGAACCATACACATAGTACATGCATGCAGGTTGTCAGATACCATCTCGCATATTAAAATCATATCATGCAGAAATGACCTAATGTGTTCCTCTCCTAATTATAAGTTTTGCTGCAATATCCAAAATCAATGTTGTGGAACATATTTTATTAGAATCGGTGGTAATCCATGCAATTAGTGTCTGCTCCATGAGAGTCTTGAACATTAAAACTAAATATTAAATAAACGACACTGCTAATTTTTAGTGTTTGGTACAGGTTGGCTATCACTGTACAACACAGTTTAACCATGGAAGTATTATATGTCAATATTATACTTCCATGGTTTAACATAGAACCCTATGGGAAAAACAGAGAACTATTTTTGTCAGAAAACACTGTCAAACATCCAAATATACTATCCACACTGATCTGTGTCCACACTTTTATAGTTTTAAAATAAAACGAAAAACGCAGAAAGGGAGAAAAATTATTATTTAAGGACAATTAATATTAAGGAGTTGATTTCCAATTAAGTTATCTTAACATATTTGTTGGTCGTATATGGCTGATCTATTTCCGCTAACATTTTCTTCAAATCTATAGTACTTTTCAATAGTAAAAAATCAAGTTTACAGTTTATTTAATAGTCAAAAATCAAGTTTACAGTTTATTTATTTAATGACAATTTGTCGCATCTGGGACTTACATGAATAATACATGTGTTCATCAAAAGACACATTTTGTTTTATGGTGTATAACAGGAGTGATTTATATTGTACAGTGTGCAAATGATTACTTGTACATATATAAAAAAATTTTTTTACTAAAAACCAAGTTATAATACTGTCTTTTTTTTTTTTTTTTTGGTGTCCACATATCCCTATAAAATATACAATCTAAGTTACAGTTATGCCTTCATTTATTACGATGAATTGTTAACAATATCAAAATTTCGTGTGTATATAAATATGAAATAAATATATGTATGCTCTTTTCGGTTCCTTTTCGGTTCTTTTCTGTTCTTTTTGGTCCTTTTCGGTCCTTTTCTGTTCTTTTCTGTAAATCGTCGCTCTTTTCTGTAAATCGTTGGACCGGGTATGGGCTGCTGGAATATGTCACATTTTCAAGCTTCGTGATATATGATAAGCTTGAGAAATTAAAATATGCATGTATGACGCGGTTGCTGATTGAATCATAAGTAAATGAAACTAATCAAAGTCAAATCTATATTTCTCTCCATTAAACATATAAGGGTATGTGTTTGTGTTTTTAAAATATATGAAAAAAATGGGATACTCAATCTCTCAGCTGCTCATCCCTACCACAAAAAGACGATGGATTCCGAGTATTAGGCATGGACCATTTGACTTTCTGGGGGCGGGGGGCCTTGAATAAAAAATAATCTGGCCTCTATTTTGACAACAAAAAAAATAATCTGGCCTATTCAGTTGCTAAAAAAATATTCTAGCTTCATGTCCTATTCCTTTGTCTTTACAAATGTTGAAAAAAAAAATTCTTGCTTTGGATTGACTGAAAAAAAATCTGGCTTGATATGATAACCCAATCCCCCCCCCAGAAAGTCAAATGGTCCATGCCTTAGACATGCAACATTTTTATATGTTAGGTCACGTGTTTTACGTATTTGTATCAGGTTTATTTATTTTCATTAATAGTCATTTAATACAGTAACATACCATCAGAGATATTAATTAAGAGTTATATTTAGATTTCTTTGTTTGACTAGTGAGCCCTAATGATTTGCATATGGTGCCCTAGTAAATGTATGTAAGGAGCACGGAGTCCGGAGTGTCCGGAGCCCGGATTACCCGGAGCACGGATTCCCCGGAGCACGGTTGCCCAGTGCCCGGTTGACCTTGTATTCCATATTTGTATCCGGGCTTGTAGGAGTGATATAAAAGAGAGAAAGAGCTTGAGATAGGAGAGAGAGAGAGAATTTATATTGAGGAGAGGACAGTTACGTTTATAGTAGAGAGGAGAACCGTATTGTTGAGCCTGAAGTTAGATGTACATTTTGTTATACTTGTAACTTTGTTATAGTCGTGTGATTTTGATAATACAGTATTGAACTTTTAATTGACTTTAAGTCTATTTTCACTGATAAGGATTTGTTCAGACTACACTAGGATCCATTTTATGTATGTGACCAGGATTCCCTATATCACGCTACCAGTTGAATCGGGGTAATCCTGTACAAGTGTATCATGACATCTGTCGTCTGTGTACAGTTGAATATTACAATCTGAAAAAGAGATGGCTAAAAAGAAAGACCAATAGACAGACAACAGTACACAAAACACAACGCAGAAAACTAAAGACTGGGCAACACAAACCCCGCCAAAAACTGGGAGTGATCTCAGATGCTCCGGAAGGGTAAGCAGATCCCGCTCCACATGTGACACTCGTACAACTGAGACATCCAACAACAACAACAAAACACCACACATTTGTGTTTCGTCGCAGACACATCTTATAGTCAGTAAAATGCATTAATATCGATACACCAGTAAACAGAAATGTACTTTAAAAGTGTGAAATGTTTAGACGAGCAAAACTTAGCCAGAAATTAGTAGTACTTTTGCTAATTAATATTCATAATATGTAATTGAGAATTGTACCACGTGATAATAGTTTGAACTGGACTGGCTTGATATCATTAAAATCTTTAAAACACGGATATTATAAGTTGCCTGTCACAGAGTCCTTGTTTATAATCACTCTGATATTTCCGTAAAGTTGTCAGGCGGTCAAAATCAAAACAATGAACGCGAATTTAGTGAATGTTTCGTGTTTTCGTGAGTTTATTCTTCTTGAAATAGGGGCATTTTAACTTTACGTGGGAACCTAGAGTTCAACGACTACACATACAAGGTTTGGACTTGCTTATTCTTTGGACATTCAAGTTTCAAGTTTCATCCCCGCAACCTGTTTTTGTAATGACCTTGTTAGCCAATTTTCAACACGAAAATTGCAAATTTGACGTTTCAACCATTTTAGCCTGTATTTTATACTGCAATGTTAAAAGCCTCTCGCTTCATTTTTTAAAATAGCTCAGGAACCTTGATTTTTTGCAACGACAGTCATTATGTTTCGTTTAAATGGTGTATATTGTTGTGTATATTTATTTTCTGTCCCCGCAACCTGTCTATCACTTAAATTAAATTTAAAACAGACATTTTTTTTCAAAATTCCCTATCATTTCAATATAATTTCCGTGACCCGTATCCGATTTCTTTAGTATAATATTCAAATAAGCAAAGTGGCGTTGATTTCTGGATATGAATATAACAAAAACGAATATTATTTCATGAAAGACATTATATTTTATTTTGAAGTGTATTAATCACTCATCTGTCTCAATGCGAGCATGTCATAAAATTTTTAAAATATTTTATAAAATTAAAATTACCACTCCAATACATGTGTTACATATAGGGATAATCATCACTGTACCATGATTGAAGCATCTGTAAAGCTGTGTCACGTCATGGCGAAACTAAATAACTAAGAATAGATATAATTGATCAAAACGTACTACATTTTATTTAAAAGACTAATAATCAATTTTGGAGACACCTGTCTCAATGCGAGAATGTTCATTATATTTGTTTTTCGTTTATTATTTTAACATAAATCTGGCCGTTAGTTTTCTTTTTTTAACTATTTAACATTTGTCATTTCTTGGCCTTTTGTAGCTGACTGCGGTGTTACGAACCAAATGGTCTTTATCCTGCTCTGGGATGTTTCAATGGTTTATCCAATACATGTTTATACGATCCAAATGGTCTTTCTCCTGCTCTGGGATGTTTTTTTAGCCTGTCTCTCGAGTGAACGGTTTTGCATAAACTATCTAAATGACACAGACATACTATCTGAATACTAGGTGTAGGATCATTATCATCAATTGAATGGCCATTTATTTCTAACGGGGATAAATCATAATGTCCCTGTTTTCTGATCAACAGGCATCTCTCGTTTTATATAATGTATTGCTAAATCATCGCCCAATAACAAAGAAATTCCTTAAACAGGAAGCTAAAATTAAGGTCCCTGTTCTCACATACAAGCTTTAGTTTTTTCAATTACGAACCCTTATCGTAAACTTCTTAATACTGCTCAAAAACAGTACAAGCAGGACAGAGTTTTTGCTATTTAATCGTATTTTTCATTAACACAAGGTTAACAATTGTTACTACTAAGAAATGGAAAATTGACATTAGGAAATCTGAAATCGTCACGTTTTTCTCGTAGGTCCTAGTTTGTAGTCGTTCATCTGTGCCATTTTAAAGAAATATATCTATATGGAGCAGCCTTTTTAGTTTCGGTAGTACCCTTAATGTCACGTTCATTGTGATACAATCCTTAATGTCACGTTCATTGTGATACAATCCTTAATGTCACGTTCATTGTGATACAATCCTTAATGTCACGTGATACATATTAGAGATGCAAACACTTGATAGGTTTAGAGTGACATCCTAAATATATATAAACGTAAAATTAAACAACTTTGCATGATCATTCTTCCTTTTGGCATAGTAGAGTGTAGAAAAAAAACCGTTTTGATAATATTGCAAAATTGTAATGTTTGTGATTGAAGATTTTACCCCCGGGTTTTGTTGGGGTTCGTGTTGCTCAGCCTTAAGTTTCCTATGTAATGCTTGTGATTGAAGATTTTACCCCCCGGGTTTTGTTGGGGTTCGTGTTGCTCAGCCTTAAGTTTCCTATGTAATGCTTGTGATTGAAGATTTTACCCCCCGGGTTTTGTTGGGGTTCGTGTTGCTCAGCCTTAAGTTTCCTATGTAATGCTTGTGATTGAAGATTTTACCCCCCGGGTTTTGTTGGGGTTCGTGTTGCTCAGCCTTAAGTTTCCTATGTAATGCTTGTGATTGAAGATTTTACCCCCCGGGTTTTGTTGGGGTTCGTGTTGCTCAGCCTTAAGTTTCCTATGTAATGCTTGTGATTGAAGATTTTACCCCCCGGGTTTTGTTGGGGTTCGTGTTGCTCAGCCTTAAGTTTCCTATGTAATGCTTGTGATTGAAGATTTTACCCCAGGTTTTGTTGGGTTCGTGTTGCTCAGCCTTAAGTTTCCTATGTAATGCTTGTGATTGAAGATTTTACCCCCCGGGTTTTGTTGGGGTTCGTGTTGCTCAGCCTTAAGTTTCCTATGTAATGCTTGTGATTGAAGATTTTACCCCCGGGTTTTGTTGGGGTTCGTGTTTCTCAGCCTTAAGTTTCCTATGTAATGTTTGTGATTGAAGATTTTACCCCAGGTTTTGTTGGTGTTCGTGTTGCTCAGCCTTAAGTTTCCTATGTAATGCTTGTGATTGAAGATTTTACCCCGGTTTTGTTGGGGTTCGTGTTGCTCAGCCTTAAGTTTCCTATGTAATGTTTGTGATTGAAGATTTTACCCCCGGGTTTTGTTGGGGTTCGTGTTGCTCAGCCTTAAGTTTCCTATGTAATGTTTGTTATTGAAAATTTTACCCCGGGTTTTGTTGGGGTTCGTGTTTCTCAGCCTTAAGTTTCCTATGTAGTGTTTGTTATTGAAAATTTTACCCCCCGGGTTTTGTTGGGGTTCGTGTTTCTCAGCCTTAAGTTTCCTATGTAATGTTTGTTATTGAAAATTTTACCCCCCGGGTTTTGTTGGGGTTCGTGTTTCTCAGCCTTAAGTTTCCTTTGTAGTGTTTGTGATTGAAGATTTTACCCCCCGGGTTTTGTTGGGGTTCGTGTTTCTCAGCCTTAAGTTTCCTATGTAGTGTTTGTGATTGAAGATTTTACCCCCGGGTTTTGTTGGGGTTCGTGTTTCTCAGCCTTAAGTTTCCTTTGTAGTGTTTGTGATTGAAGATTTTACCCCCGGGTTTTGTTGGGGTTCGTGTTGCTCAGCCTTAAGTTTCCTATGTAATGTTTGTGATTGAAGATTTTACCCCCGCGTTTTGTTCGGGTTCGTGTTGCTCAGCCTTAAGTTTCCTATGTAATGCTTGTGATTGAAGATTTTACCACCGGGTTTTGTTGGGGTTCGTGTTGCTCAGCCTTAAGTTTCCTATGTAATGTTTGTGATTGAAGATTTTACCCCCGAGTTTTGTTGGGGTTCGTGTTGCTCAGCCTTGAGTTTCCTATGTAGTGTTTGTGATTGAAGATTTTACCACCGGGTTTTTTTGGTGTTCGTGTTTCTCAGCCTTAAGTTTCCTATGTAATGTTTGTGATTGAAGATTTTACCCCCCGGGTTTTGTTGGGGTTCGTGTTGCTCAGCCTTAAGTTTCCTATGTAATGTTTGTGATTGAAGATTTTACCCCCGGGTTTTGTTGGGGTTCGTGTTGCTCAGCCTTAAGTTTCCTATGTAATGCTTGTGATTGAAGATTTTACCCCCGGGTTTTGTTGGGGTTCGTGTTGCTCAGCCTTAAGTTTCCTATGTAATGTTTGTGATTGAAGATTTTACCCCCCGGGTTTTGTTGGGGTTCGTGTTTCTCAGCCTTAAGTTTCCTATGTAGTGTTTTGTGAACTTGTTCGTCTTTTCGTCGTTTTATGCCATGGCCTTGTCAGTTTTGCTTCAACTTATGAGTTTTGAATGTCCCCTTGGTATCTTCTGCTTCATTTAAAGAATGATCTTGATAAATCCACATCCGGGTAGTATATCTCATTAACATATTTTTGAACACCATCTTTTACCTTACACAGAATTGTAGTAAGAACTAAGAACTTAATGGGGATGAATCGACAAAAGGCACATATGGGTCATTTTCAAAAAATGTCGAATTTTGAAATTGCAAAATTGAATAAAAGTTACTAATATAAACCACTCTCTTCATAAGCAAATCAAAACAAATAATACTTCTGGAACAACATATAAAAAGATGCAATCTTGATCATTTCATATAAGAATATATTGAAACATTTGTTGATAGGTGGTGCAATATTTTGTCTCTCCTGTTACCATGTTCAAAAGAAATTTTGAGTTATTTAGAAAAGATTTCGATAAAATTTAAGCTTTTTTTTCATGGCCAATAAGATGGTTTTCAAGAGTAAAACTTCTATATATTTTCATTCTGTGTATTGATAGATTATTTGTCAATTTTCCATCTTGTACTGAGAAATACCTCTAAAAAATGGTTTTCAAAGGTTATAAAAATAACCACCAGCAACGTAAGGGACTGTGCAATATTTATCTGAGGGTGGGGCCGGTGTACAGCAAATATTAAAAAAAAAACTTTATGCCCCGCCAATATTTATTATAAAAAAAGTTCTTGCCCCGCTTCAATTAATGAAAAAAAAGTCCTTGCCCCGCTGGAAAAAATAAAACACAAATATGGAAACATGATATTTTTTAACTAAAATGCACAACATTCAATAATACATGTATATCAGAGTTGATATTTCAACTCAAATGCATATATTTCAATATTATAAAGATTTTATAACAAATTAATTGTGTTTTGAATATAATATTCAGGGGCGGATCCAGCTATTTTCAAAAGGGGAGGTTCCCAACTCAGAGTAAAAGGGGGTCCAAACATATGTCCCGATACAAATGCATTGATCGTCCAAAAAAAAGGGGGGCTTTCAACCCCTGGAAACATCCCCTCCCCGGATCCGCCACTGATATTTTATACTGCAACTAGAACGTTTCTATACATATATAAAAATGTAAAGAAAACAAAATGCTGAAAAAGTGACACAGCCTTTGAAAAATATTTCTAAATGAACCCATTAATTCTGTTATCCATTTTCAATTGCTTTTTTAAAGTGTTCTTTGCCCCCTAAACCAAAAAATAACTTGTTTATAAAATGTGAAATACCCAAATCAAGTACAAAGTTGAAGAGCTTGAGGACCGAAAATACCAAAAAAGTATCATCAGCTAATTCCTCCTCCTCAACTACAAGATTTGAAGCAATTGCTCTCTTAACTGCTTGAACCTTCTCATGTTTATATTTAAAATAGCCAAGCTGTTAATGAATTATGTATTTATCAAGAATAGACACTGTTAGTTTATCAATACAATTATTTTCAAACATGTCAACCCAGTCATACTCCTCATATCCTTTAGCCCCTTCATCTTGTCTCTTTTGTTGATTATCAATTGTTCTTTTCTCTCTGTCTGATTTGAGTGTTTCCATATGCAATATATAGTTCTTAACACTTGTTTAGGAACTATAAACTTCTTACTGAAAACCTCAATTTCATTATCATCAACACTTGAAATCTCTCCTTCACTAAACAATTTCTTTAAGTTAGATCTAGGTTGGAAATCATCATGTCTTCTTTGGACTCCATCGATTGAAGTTGGTGTGTCTTTGTGTTGAAGATAATGAAATTGAGGTAGCTGTTCATAATCTGGATATGGTCTTGGAACAGGTGGCATCAACTCATTGCCAAATAGATTCGAATTTTGAGAGTTCTTGCAAAAATCGCATTCCTGTCCAAGTAATCGACACTGATATTTGCGATACTGTAGATAAAGTTTATCTTGTTCAATGTGACTAGCGATAAAGTTGAAAATTTTGTTAAAATATCCATGTCCAGGAACATTATTTTTTTTCAGATTTAGATGACTCACAAAATCTTTTCAAGTACTTTCCGTTCCAGAAGAAATTGTTATCTATAAAATAAAATAAAATAAAATAAAAACACTTCAGAAAGTCTTTTCTTTTTGCTGGAATACAATTTCCAATTGAATACACTGTCCAGTATTATACTTATATATTTATAAACAATACAAGGTGAATGTCAGAAGAATTCAAACTTTTTAGTTTGAGGCTGAGAAACTGGGAAAGGGCATTTTTCTAGTTTTCATTGTGTTGAATACAAAAAGTTGTTCACGATCTCTTCAAAGCTGATTTTTTATTGTTCAAATTTATTATGATTTTTAATAATAAAACAAGAATGTGTCCATAGTACACGGATGCCCCACTCGCACAATCATTTTCTATGTTCAGTGGACCGTGAAATTGGGGTCAAAACTCTAATTTGGCATTAAAATTTAAAGGATCATATCATAGGGAACATGTGTACTAAGTTTCAAATTGATTGGACTTCAACTTCATCAAAAACTACCTTGACCAAAAACTTTAACCTGACATGGGACAGACGGACGAACGGACGGACGGACGAACGAACGAACGAACGGACGCACAGACCAGAAAACATAATGCCCCTCTACTATCGTAGGTGGGGCATAAAAATGATTTATGACCTGAATCAATAATGAATTTATGATGATTTGATAAATATATACTATATCTGGTCAATGTCATTGAAATATGGCTGAGACACTAAGAAAAGATTAACATCAACAACATTAGGTTTGCGACAATGGTTGGCCATTATACATGTTATACCACACCTTCTCATTCTTATATTTAAATTTTCTTGGAAAAATTTCATTTGAACATTCAAAGAGAACAATGTTAAACATCACATCTGTCTATTGAAATACATAAGCCAAAGCTCCATGTTGAAGGCTGTACTAATAGTACTTTAACCTATAATTACTCACATCAACTTCATTTGGGCTTTCATGGAAAATTGTCTCATTGCAATTGGCAATCATACCACATCTTCTTATTTTTGTATAGATCACCAGAAAACATCTTATTTTTAAGTTTTGCTAACATTACCTGGATGTTCAGTTACATAAGCATGTAAGTATCCTCCTGCTGGATCTCTGGCATCATCTATGCGTAGTCTAATTTCATTGGAAACTGCCCAAGCCTTTTTTTGCATGGTTTCTGATTTTAAGCGATCTACTTCTTTCGAGGACAATTCTTGAACCTCTTCTCTGGACATTTCCTCAAAGGGTTCAAAATAATCCCACCTAAGTGAAGCCCCATCTACTAATGCATCTCCTGTAAAATAAGACACAACTATCTTCAACAAAATTTATCTAAACTGCTTGAAAGTGACTATTAATATTATCAAAGTCCCTATTGAAATATACTTTTTTTTATTTCATAAGTGTTTGGTGTAAATTTTTATCGTGTATCATAAAATATATTCATATTTTTATATACTTAATAAGACTAGTATGTAACTTATTCAACATTATTTAATGGTTTAATATAATCAACCCCTTAAGAATTAAATGGCTATCATGGGTTGATAGATTTAACACATTGATACACATATTTGCTTTTGACAACTTTTTTTTGTATCAAACATACATATAAATTTCACTTTAGTATTAAGTATTTCAAATTAAGCATTTTGTTTATCAGATAAAAAAATTTTTTTTTAACAGGGCTCACGCTACCATGCGACTGGGGCGACAAAGTCGCTTTCCCGGCCGTCACTTCGCTTTGCCCGACCGTCAAAAGCGAAATCTAGTCGCCCTGTTGTTTACGATACTCGCTTTCAGTCGCTTTCGTCATCGGCAATATGCAATTTTTACCAAGTCGATGAAACAGCAATTTTTCATTTAAAAGTAAAGAAATTCAAAGACATAAACGATTTATTTTCTTCAGAAAAGAGGTTAAAGCATTGATTTTAAAGTTGGTTGCATGTTATTTCATAAAAACAATTTTTTATCACTTCCGGCATGTCCGGTACTTGTTACTCGAGAACGTACATCAAATTATTCTAAATTTCGGCAAAATAAGTTTGTTACTTCATTAGAACGTGATGAAATTTGCCTGAAGTAAATTTGTTATCAATGTATTGCATTAAAAACGTCATATTCCTTTCCAAATAGCGTGTCAAACATCGTTTATTTTTGTAATTTTTTCTTTGTCCGCCATTGAAATATTTGTAAACTACTGATCAGAACCGGACCAGCTATGACCGAAATCTGAATTCTTACGATAAAGACTACGGACTAATAAATGGCACAACTGACAGAGGAATATTGATCCCAAAAGGAAAACTTACGCATTCCACGCGCATAAACATACTTTTGGTTAGATCTACTTGATTAATGTAACTATATATTTCCATGTATATGCATTGTTTCAATTCATAAATTAAAATTGCTCATCTCTGAGACTATTATACTATGTCCAAGCTTAACTGTGTTAAATTTATATATCTTTTTAATGAGAAACACTGAATTTCATAAACATGATACATTTTAAATTGAATTTTAGTTGATATTTTAAAGTCTAAGATAGCAATTCAAAATATTCAGCATGTTTTTCTCTTTCTTATAAACCCAACATCAAGTAATTCCCTCGCAGGTTGGCTTACTTTTATCGTCTTGTTTTTGGTAACAGGAACGTACGTTAACGATATATCACCATTTGGTTTTCCTGTTTGAATGGTTTTACACTAGTCATTTTTGGGGCCCTTTATAGCTTGCTGTTCGGTGTGAGCCAAGGCTCCGTGTTGAAGGCCGTACTTTGACCTATAATTGTTTACTTTTACAAATTGTGACTTGGATGGAGAGTTGTCTCATTGGCACTCATACCACATATTCTTATATCTATATATTAAAGTCTATCCTGTTACCCTTTTTGTACATCCTGTTACCGATGGCAGTATTGCATTTTGTATATGCTAAATTGTGAACATTAAGACGTTGTAAACTTTAAATGAGTTCAAACAACCAAACATTTCATTATGTATAAAATTATATGTAATTATATACTTTTTAAAGACATTTCAGTCAAATATTGTCTATCCTGTTACTGTAACCATAGTAACCATAGTAACATGATAGACAAATTTCGTCATTTATGAATAACTACTCCCTTTGATGCAGTGATAATGTTTTTCTGCAGTGATTTTGGTTTCAAACACGTAATTGCACTTTTTACAAGAATAATATAGTTGTAATTGATATATTTGTTGGTAGCAGCATAGACATGATAAAAGGGTACCCACTATTTTTTTTCACTAAATTTCTTGAATTTTCTGTTCTCTACACTGTTATGCAAGAAAATGTCCTGTGTTAAATTTGTATGCTGCTTTTTGCTTTTGAAATCATCACTGAATAGTTCCATATTAATAGGGAGAAAAAAATTAACGGTTGATCTAGTATCGGTAACAGGATGGACATGCCTTTCATGTACGCCGATTGAATTTAGATTGTAAAATAAATGTTTCATATAATAATAAAGATTCTGTGATTTTTCGTTAGAGTTATCATTAACCTTCTAAAATAGTTCCTTTTGCAGATATCAAGGCAATCAGAAAATAGAAAAACAATCATTTGAAATGTGTTACCCTGACACTGTACGCACATAAATTACTCAAAAATCGAACTTAAATATATTTTAATCTTATCAAAATAGATCGAAATCGTGTTTACTATTGATGTTCCAACTCATAAATCCTACAAACTTTCATTTGCATTTTCCATGAAAAAAAAAAAAAAAAAAAAATTAGCATGGATGTACTGAAAATTCACCATTTTTTGAAAATGACCCATATATGTAAACATGTGGAAAAATCGAGAAAAAGCACATATATGTTTACATGTGCAAAAATCAAGACGACCTAATCTAAGAATTTCTTAACAAAAAAAACTGAAATTTTTAAACTGATAATTGTTTTTAAATAACATTTTCTTTTCATTTATGTATCACTTTTGACGAATGCCACATAATTTGATACATAGGGATGCTAAGATTAAGAGCATGACATAGAGCCACCTGTCTATACTGTTGAAGACTGTGTGTTGCTCTCTAGATGTCTTTTGGCTATTTTTGTCGTTAGATTGCTGTTTCATAGACGTATTACCTATTCCCAATTTATTCATATGAAAAAGATTAAAATACTTAAAATTACTGTACAATTTATCAAAAGTTAGAAAAAGACAGTAAGAATTTGATTTTGTTTAAAAAGTAAAATAACAAAAATACCGAACTCCAATGAAAGTTCAAAACGGAAAGTTCCTTATCAAATTGCAAAATCAAAAGCTCAGACACATTAAAAAAATGGAAAACAACTGTCATATTCCTGACTTGGTACAGGCATTTCCTTAAGTAGAAAATGGTGGATTGAACCTGGTTTTATAGATAGCTAAACCTCTCACTTGTATGACTGTCGCATAAACATGCATATAGAAGTCCATTATATTGAAAACATTGTGTGAGCAAAATTAAAAAGACATAATAGGTACAAAATGTCAAAAATTGGGGTACAGCAGTCAACATTGTGTTATAATCTTAATCACTATAAAAACAAACAACTATGTCAACAAAGAAAAACAAAATGGCATATAGACACTCTATAATCAAAGCACATAAGCAAAAATGAAAGACAAGAATACAAAAAATGAACATAGCAAAATAACAAAATGGCGGAATGTATAAATACCGAACCACGCCAAAAGGATATAACCAAAAAATGAACTAAACAGTTAAGGTTAAAATATACAAAGCCAAATAAAAAGAACACTATAACACGTAATTAATATGATAAACAACGGCAGTACCTAGAATCTATACTTCAAGACCACCATGTATTATTTGTGAAGTTGATATGGAATAATTATCAACAAGGTTTTGGTATCTTCCAATGAATTTTTTTAGAAAAAGGACGAGACGTTCTTTGACATAACCCTGGCTCATCAACTTTCGCAGACACTGGTGACGTTTTACAAAGTCTGAGTAGCAGCTGCAAGCTCTTGAATACCGAATGAGTTGGGAAATGTATATCCCATATGCAGGTGAAGTTGGTATATTGCTGCTAAGGTGGGGGAAATTTATAATTTCACAATTAGAATCGTTTCGTTTGTCATAGATTCTGGAACTGAGATGACCGCTTTTGTCAAATTCGAGGTATAAGTCTAAAAATGAGGCGGAGGAGGCCGTGTCTGTTGTTTCTTTAATTTCTAGTTCTGGGGGATATATTAATGAAACCCAATCAGAAAAGTTTGGATTGTTAATGAAAAGAACATCATCAATATATCTGAATATGAAATTAAATGATCTGGTTTCTTTGATCTTCTTGTTTTTGACAAGTGTCTGACTGAAATCCGACTTATATGAAAATAAGAAGAGGTCGACAAGGACAGGCGCACAGTTCGTTCCCATAGGAATGCCGATTATTTGTGAAAAAGTCTACCTCCAATTCAACAAATATGTTGTCAATAAGAAACTCCAGCATACTGATCACTTGTTCCTCGGTGTAGCATGTTCTACCTTTTTGTTCACTATTAACAAAATATCCCGTATGGTATCCCAAAGCAATAAATTTATAGCGTATGCTACAACTTTATATTGAACAGCAATGTGGATTATTTCTTTTAGACGATTTTTCAATTTCACATGGGGAATGGTTGTATAAAGGGTTGAAAAATCAAAAGTTTTGGTATAGTTAGTTTCAGAGAAAGATTGAGTTTGAAAATTATCCAGAAGTTCTTACCACTACGCGAATAAACAGTTTCACAGTATTTCTGAAGACCTTCTTTCACTGCGGACAGAACTTTTGTCAATCTAATGGACAATTCCTTCGTAAAACATGCAGATGAGCTGGCAATGTACCGTTATTTGTACGTAATTTTGTGAAGCTCAGGTATCAAATACAAACAAGGTTAGTCCTCAGATTTGCTGTTCAATGTAATGTTCATTGAAGCCACGAAGGACTTATGATTCGCCAAAATCTCATCCTTGGCAAAGGATATGTTTTTGTATATACACAGATGTACAGATGTTGTCTCAATAAATACCAGGAATACAGATTTTGTTTATATCTTAGTATCTTTCTTAATCTTTATCTGTAATTTAAAAAAAATAAGCTTAATTAGTTAAAGATGGGCTAACTACATATATTTACTTTCAAAGGTTTTAAAGGATAGCAGACTATATATGATTCTACTGGGCTATTCAGCATTTGTATTGTAATAGCATCTGAATTATTATTCAAAATCAAAAAGAACAATACAAGACAGACTATAATTTGTCCGGAGATTTAAGAAAAGAAATTTGTCATGAATTTTTTTTGATGGAACAAAATATTGCGAAGAGAAGTTGAACGAGACTATATTTAAACATATAAGGAACGGATAATTTTAATCTTATGTATTTGATGTACCGTAAACCATAAAAGCACAGTTTTCACTTCTCTGTTTCAACTATAAACTTATTGTATTTTGTGTTTATTTTCTATTGTGAATCCTGTATGCATAGATAAAGTAACTCTACCTTTAAACTTACAAAAAACAACTATTGGTTTTCTTTGTTGGTGTTAAACGCCACTTTCACAAAAATTGACAGTTGTTCTTGTTGGAGGAAGCCAGAGTACCCATAGAGAACCACCGACCTGTCGACAGATAAACTTGCAATTCTTGTCAAGTACGATTGGAATCGAACACACCTTGCCAAGAGCAGGGTTCGAACTCGTAAGCTCTGAGTTTATAGGCTATAGATCACTGGAAGATAAACTACTTAGACCACGCGGCCACCGAGACCCCTCCATTTCTCATATTTGTAGATAGATAACACCCGTATAACATGAAAAGAACACTGACGGCACTTTCAGATTTTTTATTTTTCTATACACAAGACTTAGTGTTTCATATCAAAAAGTAAAATAACAAAAATACCGAACTCCAATGAAAGTTCAAAACGGAAAGTCCTTTATAAAATGGCAAAATCAAAAGCTCAAACACATCAAACGAATAGAAAACAACTGTCTTATTCCTGATTTGGTACAGGCATTTCCTTGTGTAGAAAATGGTGGATTAAACCTGATTTTATAGCTAGCTAAACCTCTCACTTGTATGACAGTCGCATAGAATTCCATTATATTGACAACAATGTGTGAGCCAAAAAAAAAAACAGACATAATAGGTAAAAATAAATAGATTAATCAATACGAAATATACTTGTCGTCTGATTGGTTAGATGTAGTATTAAGCATTTTTAATAAATTATATCTTTTTTATGTGGCATATGAGATTCACTATATATACTGAAGCATAATGATCTTTCATAGATTTACTTTGTAGCAATCGTTGGAATCTGTGTCAATATACAATGACTTTAACATCAGTAACTGTAGTTATTACCATGCTGATTTTAATTGTGGTATTTGTTCAGTCTATTGAAAGTAAGTGATAATTCTTTTTATAATGAAGTTCATTTGTTTAGAATTCCACAGACCATATATCAAGTCTTTTGAATTATTGAACTATAAGATTAAATTGTGTGTGTCCTCATCCAAATCCAGATTTTTAATAGACTGAGTCTTTGTTTTCTTCAATCTTTATTTTTCTGCTCAAAGTGAAGTATTGTACATTGTCTTTTCGACTTTTTTTTTATATGTGCCATGGTTTTGTGTGCCCTTTCCACTTATATAGTTTTAATATTAATACCAACCTGTTGTTTTTTTCCCGATTATAGAATTTTAATATTAATACCAACCTTCGTTGTTTTGCTGTCTCACTTATACAGTTTTAATATTAATACAACCTTCGTTTCAGGTAAAAAGTGGTACAAAGGACCATTTAACAGAGAAAGAATTAGTAAGCATATATTCTACAACTATATATATATATATATATTTTTTTTTCGGGACATGGGATGAAAACTATTTAACGTGTTTCTGTCATGTTTAAATATTAAACTGGACTCTGATGAATGTTAATTGAATATTGACAGCAAAACAAAAGTCAATATAGTTGAAAAAATTATTACAATGTTTATTACTAACAAATGATGAATCGGGTATTTATTAATAATGTTATAAAAATTGTCATGGATGTTACTTATTTCATATAAAAATTGATTCATATTCAGTGTGCTCCTACTAATTATTTAGGAACTGCAATACCGCCAGGTTATTCTGACTAAATGCGTCTACCATTAATTTCAGTGAAAAAGAACAAATGCAGTAGTTCAGGATCCTCCAGTAAGTTATATTTTTTTTCTATTTTTTTAATCTAAAATAGATTCTTGTTGGTTTAATGTTGTTGTTTTTTTGTTTTTTGTTTTTGTTTTAATTTATTATGTTTTGTTTATGTTTTCGTATTATATAATTCGTTACGTGGAGCTTACAAGTCTCATTGTTTGTAGAAAAACCTGACAGGTTGAGAAAATCACACCAATTTAACCCTTTCAATGTTTCAGATGAAGACTTTTGTGTAGATAATCCGTGTCTTAATGATGGGACATGTATCGTAGAGGAATCTGGGTTTAACTGTCTATGCAGAAGTGAATATACAGGAACACTCTGTGAAACCGGTAAGAACAGGAACAGAAGTATTTTGATTATTCTAAATGATTAATTTTTTGGACGAATACTATCTCCGGTATTAGGTGGGTAAATCGTACATGTGATCGTACTTCCAAAATTACATTCTGTGATGCATATAATTATAGCAGAGGTTCTTATCCAGGTACATAAACTCATCATAGATACCAGGATTGAAAGTTTTGTACGTCAGACGCTCTTTTTGTCTTAAAAAAAGGCTCATCAATGACGCTCGAATTTAAAAGGTTAAAAAGACCAAACAAAGTACGAAGTTGATGGTTGAAGAGCATTGAGTGACGCTCGAATCCCAAAAAATTACAAAGGCCAAATAAAGTACGAAGTTGAAGAGCACTGAGGACCAACATTCCTAAAAGTTTTGCCAAATACAGTAAAGGTAATCTATTCCTGAGGTAGAAAAGCCTTAGTATTTAAAAAAAATCAAAGTTTTGTAAACAGTTAATTTATAAATATGACCATATCAATGATAATTCATGTCAGCACAGAAGTGCTGACTACTGGGCTGGTGATACCCTCGGGGAACAAAAACTCCACCTGCATTATGTTAATAGTGAAGTGATGAAATAATTACAATTTAATCGATGAGCAAATAAATGTTTCAATTTGTAATGAAGAAGGTAACGGTTTTAACGTTCAATTCATCATAAATAAATGTTTAAGTTTGTCAATATTACTTCCTATGCTTTACCTTATAATTTTAGGCAGATATGCGGGAATAAATGATAATGAGTACAATGACTGAAAATCTATTGCCAAGTACAAATTTCTGTTGAAAACATTGTTGGAAAACTGAACAATTCTTTGTTAGAACATTAAACAGAGCGGAATTTTTGTTTATCAATAACATTTTCGTCGTATGTTGAATCCATTACAGAAAAATGTCCTCAATCAAGAACATTAAAGTGTATTAATGGTGTTCTGACAACAGACGATAGCCAGTCGTGTATAGAGGGGTATATTCCAATTGTATACAACACTACTGTGTGTTTCAATCAGATTATCCAAGAATCGTTGTGTAAGAATTATAAAAATTCACGAATCACTGTTATTGATAATTGATACTATCAAAACCAATTTTATGGAAAACTGATTATATAATGTTAAATTTCTATCACAGGTTGTTTAACCCAAGAGATCAATATCAGCAAAAGACGGAAGGCCTGAAGGCTTTGATAATGATAAATGATTTTGTGTGGCATACAATACATTTTTCTCTTTATTCGTCACTTTATCTTTTCATTTTTATTTCATTTTAAAATTAACGAAGAACTGAGGGACATTTATTTTACTGATATACATAATTAAACCATAAATGTGATTATTTTGTCCACAAATAATAAAAACTCTACATCAAACCCGTCAACACTATCTCAAGTAAATACACTTGATTCCTATATTAAATTGGTCGTTTTTCGTTTTTTTAAATGACATTGTCAGTTTGTTTCAGACTTATGAGTTAGACTCTCCCTTTTGGTATATTCAGCCTCTCTTTTAAAAAGACATTAGAAGTTTTATAATTTTATATTTTAATGTATGCATAAATTGTATTATTTTTGTGTTTTATTTGTCACATTCTTATTTAGTTAAATGACAATAAAGTTTTGAATTGATCAATTCTTGAGATATTGCAAACGTAAGTACTGGGAGAAAAATTCTATACAAAACTAATATAATCTCTCAAAAATAAAAGAAAGCAACTAATTTTTTCAATCATTGTTTTACCACTACTACAAAAAAGGGAATACGTGTAATGAATATAGTATTATATTTGATTAAGGTGTTCCTGCTGATTTAAGTGATGCTGCAGTAAGATATTTTGGTAGTTCTTTATATCTGTTTGCCGTGTCTACAAAGAAAATATTTGTTGAGGCAAAGGTACTTAAACTTCAAATTAAATGAAATAATTAAAAATGCTGTCGTTTGAATTTACATAATTATAATACACAAGTTTAGAAATTGCATTGAGTCTTATGTATAAGAAACGCTATCTCAAATACCAGCTTTACAAACACTGAGTCGATGCCACTGCTGTTGGACGTTTCGTCCCGATGATATGACCAGCCTAGTAGTTACAATTTTGTGTTGATATGAAATATTATTGTTGTATTCGTTTTCTGTAAATTTACTGTTTCTAACATGCTAGATTATTTGACATATTAAGGTTTTCAACCCCAGGCATAAATCACCTTAGCCATATTTGGCAAAACATTTCGGAATATTCGTATTTTTTCATAAATAAATGCTCGTTCACTTCGTATATAATTGAATTTTATGAAGAAATGTATCTTAGAAGAGCTTTTACGACTCTGTCACTGGTATGCGAAATCTAACAATTCTTTTTGATAAGAACTGTGAAGCTTTGATAAAATTATATACAATATAGGCGAAGAAACGTACCATATTCCGGTAGACATATGATTATGTAAAACTGTACTAATGTATACTGAAATATATCTATAACTTAATAGATCTACTTTATTGAATATTTTCACTAGATATTCAATAACTAATATAAAGGGAAACTTAATTGAAGCTGTAAATTAAATAAATTGTTAACAGTAAAAGAGCAATAAAATTGATTAATTTGGGTAAAAAAAAAAGAACTGGAACAACTAACTTTTCAAGAAGCATCTTGTAAATATGAAATAACTATCGTAAGAACATACATTATTTCTCAGTCTGTCCCCCTAACAAAATTTAAAGACAGCAACCCAATCGAGATATGTATGTCAGAAATGAGAAGAGTATAATATGCACATATTTTTCTTGTTTTGACAGACCATTGATCTAAACAAAACAAATTTTGAACATTTGCATCGAATATTTTTACGTTCTTTATTTATATGTTAAGAAGCAATTTATCTCAAACGGGTTAAAATAATACATTTAACAGACTAGGTTAACCTTTTTTGTTGTGTGTATTTACAGAAATCATGTTCCCTGGTTTGTGGAACATTAGTGGAAATAAACAGTAAGGAAGAAGATAATTTCTTATTATCTACGGCTGCAGGATTAGGAATGGGTAAGTACATTACTTATGTTGTTATGGAATCAATAGAAAACGTCTATACAAGTCAAAAGTAATGTCAAAGTCTAACCAAACAAGATAGACAATACACGTTGTCCTACTTTATTTGTTTGTTTTTTGGTGTTAAACAATATTTTCGACTATCCTGGCTTCATCGTAGCGGTCGGTGGGGGAAGCAGGAGTACTCGGAGAGCACCAACAACCTTCAATAGCAAAAGTAGCAATTTTTGTTTATTAAGATCGGAGTCGACCACGAGCAGGATTCAAACTTCAGATCCAGGTATGGATATTAAAATAAGAAAAAATTCCTTAATTTACAGGATTAACGTGGATCGGACTACAGTATATTGGTACAGATTTTGTATGGTTGTCAGGGAACACAACAAATTTATACAGTAATTGGGGGTCTGGCTTTCCTTATAAAGAAGAAGAAGGTCGTTGTGGTGAATTAGATCTGAGACCAGGATCTACGAATTGGAAGGAATATTACTGCACAGAAAAACTTGAATTTCTCTGTGAAATCTAGTAAGAGTCTGTTATATTAACGGAATGCTTATTTGCATTGATAGATGTTACTTTAATCTGTAACCATATAGATAATTATTGATTTGACAAGTGATGATAATTATATGTAAACAACAAAGTATATGTCTAATGGAGGATACCGTTAAATAGACAGATCTACCTCTGAAATGGGGAGATATCTATTCATTGCACTAGATGCCCTAGATGAGTTTGGTTAATTTATTAAGTCCATAATCACGTTTATACGTTATTATATGTCCCTGGCTTAAAAATATTTAAATATTTGGATTTTAGTGTTCCTAGTTGCTGTAGATCTAGACAAGCGCCTCGGACGCACGGAATGTATAAAGTATTATTTTTATTTATTTCACTGATTATAATATATTGATTTCGATATTAGGTGAATTTTAGAGATTTTGACTGTTTAAAAATACATTTATCTTAGGCGTCAGGTAGATTTAAACTTATTGCACAAATAAAACTACATTGATCTTAGATATATTTGCCAATTGTAGACTGGTTCTATACCGACAAAAATGGGCTGCTGCCTATAAAAAAAGGAAAAACTTGATAATTTTATGCGTCCAATGGTCTTTTCTAGGTTTACCTTTATCAGCAACGCTCAAAGCAAATATTTGAAAGCCAAGAATGTATAAGAACAGAGGCAGTTGAAGAGCTTTTTGACAAAAAGGTCCTAGAATAAAGACTAAATCAATCTAAGGTCAACTTAAAAATTAAGTTTCGTAATGTTTTCTTCAATTTCAAACAGACAATTTTAGAATGAACGATAAGTTGAAAGTGATATATAGTCGTTATACGAAGTTTTAGTTTTCAGCTTAAAGATAAAATTTAAAGATAACATACATTACGCACGGATAGATTTGCTGTTTCCACTTGTTTTTCATCAATTGTCAATAAAAAAAATGTTTGTCCCTCCTTAGGGAAACAACTCACACAACTAGAGTAATTATTATAGTCTATATGCCTATTACCGGATTGTCATATATACTATACCTGTTGTTCAGTGGTTGTCGTTTGTTGGTGTGGTTCATATGTGTTTCTCGTTTCTCGTTTTTTTATATAGATTAGACCGTTGGTTGTCCTGTTTGAATTGTTTTAAACTAGTCATTTTGGGGCCCTTAATAGCTTGCTTTTCGGTGTGAGCCAAGGCTCCGTATGGAAGGCCGTACTTTGACCTATAATTCTAACTTTTTATACATTTAGACTTGTATGGAGAGTTGTCTCATTGGCACTCATACCACTTCTTCTTATTTATATAAGATAACTACAATTTGATCTAAATTTCAGGAATTTTATCTGCAAAATTGTTAAGTATAGTAAAACAACCCAAAATGCATAGAGAGGAGCCATTGGACCATATATATTTAAGTGCGGTTAAATCAGAAATAGATATCGCTCTCATATTAGTCAACAGCGGTTTTTTTTCAGGAATAGTCCGGTAAAAACGCAATTGAAAGAAAACATTTGATTATTGATTTTGTCAACAGTCAGATTTGAGAGTGGGTCCCCTCTCTCACCAGCATTCACAGTAATGTTACAAATCACAACAAAGCATGAATACAACCCCATCACCTTTAATTTCAACTGAATTTCCCTTTATCCTTTATACTTTTTTTGTTTTTTACAGAGAAAACTGATCACCATGACGACACAGTATAGTCGTGGTCATTTAAATAAATAATATAAAAACTGACCTTTTTGTTTGATTTTATCTACGGCACTTTGTCGACTCTAATGAAAAGTAAAATAACAAAAATACCGAACTCCAAGGAAAATTTAAATCGGAAAGTCCTTTATCAAATGGCAATATCAAAAGCTCGAACTCATCAAGCGAATGAAAATTAACTGCCATATTCCTGACTTGGTACAGGAATTTCCTTATGTAGAAAATGGTGGATTAAACAGGGTGATAATCCTTGATTACATTATGTATCAGTACATCTTTATAATGTCAAAGTATAACAATTCATTGATGGCAACCTGTCATAGATCAGTCATGTTAACTTGCGTTAATCATTTTCAGATTGTCATATTTCTAATATTTAAAACAACTGAATGTGTCTTAAGAATCACTAGACAGGTTATGAATGACGGAGATGCTGTAAAAGCAACTCCTGTGTCACTGCTGTCACGTGATTTAAATTGATTTTCACTCCACTTTTGTCTGTTCCATATATGGAAGTAACGTGAATATACTTTTGGCGTGGCTCCGTATTTGTGCATCTCGCCGTTGTGTTATTGTGCTATGGTCATTTTTGTATTCTTGTCTTATGTACTTTGTCTATAGAGTGTGTAAATGCCATTTTGTTTTTCATTGATGAAATAGTTATTTGTTTTATAGTGATTAAGATTATAACAAAATGTTGACTGCTGTGCCCCTATTTCCGACATATTTACCTAATATGTCTGTTTGTTTTGCTCACACATTGTTGTCAATATAATGGAATTATATGCGACTGTCAAACAGTGAGAGGTTTAGCTAGCTATAAAACCAGGTGTAATCTACCATTTTCTAAATATAAAAAAATGTCTGTACCAAGTCAGGAATATGACAATTTTTTTCATTCGTTTGATGTTGTTGAACTTTTGAGTTTGTCATTTGATAAAGGACTTCCCATTTTGAATTTTCCCTAGAGTTCAGTATTTTTGTTATTTACTTTATAGATGTAACTCAACATTTTAAATTTATTCAATTTTATATTGAAAATGTTCTGCGAATCAAATTGTGATGACGTTTCTGCTGATACTCAAAAAAATAATACTTTAGCATTACACATCAAAACAACGACACTATAACATGTATAAGGGTAGTTCTGTGTGAATTATTAAAAAAGTACATGGTTTCGGAAATTAATCACCAGGAAAACAATCCTTCAAACGAAATGGACGAGGAAAAATTAATGTTAAATTTAGAAGCGCAAGCATTCTTAATGAACAGGTAAAAACGATCAAAGGATAGAGAATTAAAGATAATAACGATGGTTTTGTTTAGGCTCTTCATTTACTATGTCGTCAACTATGACCCACATACCTCACATATCAGAAAAGACTATAAGATTGCGATTATCGTCGGCTTCAGTGTATTTTACCTTGTATTAATCAATGGCAGCTACATTCATTTGTATATTTTTTAATGACACAAAACTTGCAATTGAATTTATAACAAATTGTATTATTCGTTGCCCTTAAGGAAAATCATAGTTATAACTAAAATAAAGTAAACAACCTAAATGTTTAGCAATGCTGTTCTAGATAACTTAGTCGAACCTCAATTTTTTTTTATTATCACAATCATAAAACACATTTTTGGAGAAAAACAAGTAGATATGTTATGATTTCCAATGCAACAACTTTATCCACTATTTTTAAAATGAAAAAGGAAAAATGGTGTGGGAGATGCCGAAATGAAGATCAAAACCAACAAATCGAAGAGAGACCGACAAAGTTTTTCAAAAGCAAAACGCTACATAAAAAACAAAGACAGAGGAAGACTAAACCGCCATAAACTGGTGTACTGTGGAATGTTAAGCAGATATTCCTGCACGTGTGGCACCCTTCGTGTTAGTAATTGTTAGTATAAATTTTGTGAAGTCACAATCGAGGAAAAGATGACATGAGAATGTTTACATCAATTGGAACCTATCAATGGTTATATGTAACACATATTCTGTAACGGTCAGCAAACATATTATGACACCAATAAATTATTCGAAGGAATGACACGGAAAATACCAAAGGGATATTCAAACTCATAAGTCGATGACAAACTGACAACCTCATGGCAAAAAAAAAAAACAAACGAAAAACAACAAATTACAGTATATACAGAACACACAACATAGAAAATTATACACTGAGAACAAACCCTACCAAAAACCGTTGGGATCTCATGTGCTGCGAAAAGCAGACTCTGCTCCACATGTGGCATCCGTCGTGTTGCTTTGTTTAACTTAACCACTAGGAGCCCTTGGTTCAATAGCTACCTTGTAATCCCTCTATCTAGGAAATCACGAAAGGCAACGCAACTCTGGAATATCGTATCATTCGACCTATTTTACCTCTGCAGGTCACCATTCTAGCAAGGGGAAAATGTTATGGTTTACAGCAATGTCATCAGAATAAGTACAGAATGTTATCTTTCATAATCATGTTTAGAAATTGTTGTATTATTCAGAAAGATCCTGTCAAACTTGTCAGTTAGCCTGGCTCATTACTCAGAAGTAGAGCCAAGTGTAATTAAATTATATTTGCATCTGATTGGTTATCAATTCCGAAGGATTGTTGGATTCATGGCTCTATAGAAAGATGTCGCCTTCAATACTAAATTTTTAACTGTTGATCTAAGTAATATTAAGAACAGTACGATTATATTTGTTCAATTATACTGCTGAAAGAAAAATGCCAGGCTACGATGTATGTTCAATACCCCGGTATATTAAAATAAGTATTATAAAAGAAACCCTTGGAGTGTCGTTATGATATGATTTATCTAAAAATAAGGAGATGTGGTATAATTGCCCATGAGACAACTATCAACCAAAGTTAAAATGAAGTGGATGTAATTATATGTAACCGTATGGCCTTCAAGAATGATAAAATCTATTCCGTATAGTCGGCTTTAAAAGGTCCCGACATGAAAAATATGAAACAGTTCAACTGAGAAAACTAACGTCCTAATTTATAATAAAACAATTTACGAAAAACAAATATGACAGACATGAACCAACGACAACCATTGAACTACAAGCTTCTGACTTGGGACAGGCACAGAAAGAATGTGGCGGGGTTAAACGTGTTTGTGAGCGCTCAACCCCCCTAACCTGGGACAGTGGTGATACAGCACAACATAAGAACACACTATAAAAATCAGTTGAAAAAGGCTTAACTCATCAGATCGATACAAAGCAGAAAAACATCTAACAAACACACGAACCGGACGTGGCAGGGTAGATATACATCCATAACAACAAAAAAGATACATGGTACAGATCTGAGAGTAATCGTAGTTACTGACAGCAAGTTCAAAGCCAATAACAACTAATAAAGGAAACCAGGTATCTAAGACTAAAATATCAATAAGTACACATCCAACATCCAATGGATTTAGTGTAAAGACGTCATTAACAGTCAGAGAAAAAAACATGACCTTGTGCAATGCCAAAATATAGGTATCGACAGATTGTAGTACCGTGAAAGTGCATATGTGTATAACAATACTATTTAGTATGGTGTTAATTTATTGATAACAGAATCAATATTTATATCAATAAAGACAATATTCAAAGATCTAATCACAGTGTTGAATTGGTAACCTTTTTTAAACCATTGCCGTGACGTCAGCCTATTCATTTACCTTGGATTCTTTTTCTAGAATCAATGCTTCCTATATCTGTCGCTGAAATGGACTCTCCCGATTATATTCAATTGTATCCTTTCCTTAATTTCATTAAGTTTGAATTGGCTAATTTACTGATTTCTGTTCACTGATGGAATTAATTTAAAAGCTTACCTTTAACTTTTGTAAATTTTATATGCCTTCACTGGGAAACGAACCCCTCCTTGGTATCTGTTATGTTTGACTGACATCAACACATCGACGAAACCTCTCGGCTACCAATTGGTTGCAATTTAGATATCTATTTTATAGATATAAATGAACATATAATACGAATCGGTACAACGGACACACAGGGTTTGTACCTTTATATATACATAATAGACAATCGTATAGTATAAGTTGGTAGCCGTGAGGTTAAGATCCATGAGTTATAGAGTCAAGTTAAAAGTAGAGACTTGTCGGTTTAGGTTCGAATCCTTGTTTTCACTTTGTTGTCCCTATTCTTTAGTTTTTCCGTTTTTCTTTGTTTGTATGTTATTGTGGATAGTTTTGAAATAATAGCGGGTTTTCCCGTTTAGTTTTGGATTATTATTGGCCAATTCAAATTGAAAAAAAATGTTTACATTCAATTTGTCCATTTTTGTTTTATAAATATAGTATGATTTCATCTGTTTTACTACTTATCTTTAGACATGGATATTCGCGATACCTATGCGATAAATTGTGATGTGCCTAGAATTAGGTTTCTTGCTAGAAATTCGGTAACATACTTACTATATATACTTAAAAATAAATTCGAATATGTCTTATTTTGTAAATTACGGATAATATTCAGATGCATAATAATTTGTATTTCTCTAACAAATTAATTGTGAACTTTGATTTATTAATGCATCGTTGAACATGATAACAGGGTTATTTTTACTCACTTACAATACCTAATTAAGAAAAGGCTTTAATTTTGAAAAAACATCAACACAATAGTTTAAGTTATAGACACAATGGATAAGCGTTGATTCATGAAAAACAAACCATTCGCCCTCCGGGCTCATGGTTTCTTTTTCAAGAATCAACGCTTATTCATTGTATCTATAATACAGAATAAGTTTATTTAAAAGATTGATAAATTTACCCTGATCGTATTTGAATTTCCAGACTCGGAAAACAACATTACCGTAAAATTTAGAATGTGCTATTCCTTCTGAAATAAGTTTTTTACAGGTACAGCCTAACTTGCAAACCAAATCTTTTTGTATCTATGGAAGAATTTAGTAAAGGTTTAAAGTAATTTGTGGTAACGAAATCCCTGACTTAATGATTTACCTGTAATACATAGATTAAGCTCATCGAAATTCAAAACGTCACTACAGACGCGGGCAAAGCGAAAGAGTTGGGATATATAAACACCATAAGACGGTGCCAAAGGAACATCACCGTCAAAAAAGGAAAATTAACAATAGGGAAAGAAGAATCATCCCTTTTGTCATAATTTTTTGTGAAGAGTTTCTGGTGTTAAACTGAAATGTTTAGATCTAGGAAAGGAGACTTATTGCTGTTGATATTTGATTTATTCAAGGTTAGTTCATTTGGATAAATTTCGGCATTATATGTAGATATTCTTGATTATTGAACGAAAAAAAAAAAAATCATCAAGATAACGGTAAGTGTTGTTGAATTTATCAATGAAATGGAATTATGACGGGTCGTTACTGATTTTGGCCATACTACGTGATTTATAACAGTACAGCAAAAAGTCTGCAATTAAAGGGGAACAACTGTCCATAGTAATACCTGCAATCTGTCGATAAACCTTATTGCCGAAACGTACATAAATGTTGTCAAGGAGAAAATTTACGGCTTTAATCTTCTCATCCAGTAAGTATATCTAGCATATTTACCTTTGTCATTTGAGAAAAATGCTTGATATGAGCTGCAGCAAAAAAAAATTGGCTATCAGATTTATCAAACGACCATTTAATTAAATAGAAAAACTTTTGTTTAATAAGATTGTGTGGAAGTGTAGTATAAAGAGTTGAAAAGTCAAAACTGTCAACGGAATCAAAAGGACCACCAAAAGCACGTAATTTATCTAAAAAGTAAAATAACAAAAATACCGAACTCCAAGGAAAATTCAAAACGGAAAGTCCCTTATCAAATGGCAAAATCAAAAGCTCAAACACATCAAACGAATGGAAAAGAATTGTCATATTCCTGACTTGGTACAAGTATTTCATTATCTAGAAAATGGTGGAATAAACCTGGTTTTATAGCTAGCTAAACCTCTCACTTGTATGACAATCGCATAAAATTCCATTATATAGACAATAATGTGTGAACAAAACAAACAGACATAATAGGTAAAAATGTCAAAAAATAGGGGTACAGCAGTCAACATTGTGTTATAATCTTAATCACTATAAATACAAACAAATATGTCAAAAAAGAAAAACAAAATGGCATATAGACAAAGCACATAAGCTGCAAGCTCTTGAATACCGAATGAGTTGGGTAATGTATATCCCATATGCAGGTGAAGTTGGTATATTGCTACTAAGGTGGGGGAAATTGATAATTTCAAAATTAAAATTGTCTCGTTTGTCATAGATTCTGGTACTAAGATAACCACTTATGTCGAAAATATCCAAAGAATTATTTACACTCCAAAAATGGTTAATTATACTATTTTCTTTGATAGTTAAGGAACTCGTTAAAAGAACTGACACTTATTAGAAGCCGAGATAAAACGATAGTTTACGTTTTTTTTTTTGTAGTTAAGTTAACCATTACATAGTGGGGACCTTCAAATTCTTAGAGGCCTAAAACAGAGCTGTGGTAGTGACATGATTATTTACTATATAACTCTCAGTGGAGCGTACGGCCTTGAATGTAGTCGAATGTATAATTTTATTCATAAGGACTTCCGTATAGTATTTACGTCATACCACCATCACATTGTTGGATGCTTTGTCGGCCGGTACGAACACAAAACGCTTTGCGAGAACTTGAATTTTGTTTTTAATCCTAGAAATGGGCGTATTAATTATTCTTTCATTTATTTCTAAATTATTTTTGAAATGTGATATGTGAATATCAACAATATTCAGACATTTGTTTAAATAGGAATCAAGTGACTTTTTGTCAGATTTCTCCCATTTACACCATTTTTAGGTACTCGCAAAATTTTGTCAATATAACAGAATTATAAACAACTGCTTCCCAGTGGGAGATCTATGTACCTATAAAAAAGGTAAGCACAGAGGGCAATCATGATGAAATAGAAGCTAAAAAATGTTAACTTAGAATTTTTGGACAGAATAAGGTTAAAGGTCAATATGTTTAGTCAAGAACACAGTGGATCGAAGACGGAGAGAGGCCAACATATTTCTTTTGTAATTTAGAAACACAAAATTGTGTCAATAAAACTATTAAAAAACTAGTTATCAATGAAAATACTGTAGTAGAAAATCAAAGAGAAATCTTAAAACATTCAAAAATATTTAACGTCCTTTATCAAATGGCAAAATTAAAAGCTCAAAAGCATCAAACGAATGGAGAACAACTGTCATATTCCTGACTTGGTTCAGGCATTTACTTATGTAGAAAATGGTCGATTAAATCTGGTTTTATATCTAGCTAAACCTCTCACTTGTATGACAGTCGCATATTATTCCATTATACTGACAACAATGTGTGAGCAAAACAAACAGACATAATAGGTAAAAATGTCAAAAATTAGGGTACAGCAGTCAACATTGTGTTATAATCCTTAATCACTATAAAAGCAAATAACTATTTCAGCAAAGAAAAACAAAATGGCATATAGACACTCTATAGACAAAGTACATATTAAGCAAAAATGAATGACAAGAATACAAAAATGACCATAGCACAATAAGACAATGGCGGGATGTATAAATACCGAGCCACGCCAAAAGTATATCACAAAAATTGACTAAACAGTAAAGGTTAAAAATATACAAAGACAAAACAAAAACAAAACAAAAAAGAAGGCAAGTCAAAAAAGTTCTTGAAAAATTGGCGTCCAATTACACTTTTGAACTCAACATACAAACTAACTTCTGGTTGAATAGATTAGAGGATAAAGTCAGTCCTAAGTAAAATCAAACAGGCTTTATCCCGGATAAATTTATAGCGGAGAATTGAGGACTTATATATGATAATTTACACTTCACAGAAGAAAATGATATCCCTGGTATATTATTACTCATTGATTTTGAGAAGACTTTTGATTTTATATCATGGGCATTTCTCTTGAAATACTTAAATATTCTAATTTTGGAGATCCCATTATGAACTGGATAAAAACATTTTACAATGATATTTCATCAACTGTCACTCAGAACTGTTGTCTGTCATACTTTTTCCCTGTGAATAGAGGCTGTAGACAGGGGGATACTTTGTCTCCTGACCTTTTCCTTCTATGAGATATACTAGGCATTTTAGTAAGAAATAGTGATGAGATAAATAGTACTATTATTACAATAGATGATTTAGTGTATATCTTGTCTCAATATGCAGACGACACATCACTTATTTTAGATGAATCGCCTTCCTCACTGCATGCATCCCTCCATATATCACAATTATATGCTGAGATATCAGGCCTGAAAATAAACTTATACAAAACAAACGTTATATAGATAGGTAGCAAAAGACATAGTCAAGACAAAACATGTGTAAAATGGGGACTGAAGACAAGTGGTGTTTCAGTACCTTCAAATTATTGGGTATCACTTTTTGTGTTGATTGAGATAGAATGTTAAACCTAAATTATGCTCCGCGAATACAAGAAATAGAAAATATAATACAAAAATGGTCAAAACAATCACTTACCCCATTTGGTAAAATAACAATTGTAAAGTCTAATTATATCAAAATTTAATCATCTGTTCCTGTCCATCATAGGTCCAGATGATAATATGATATATAGATATAAGAAGATGTGGTATGAGTGCCAATGAGACAACTCTCCATCCAAGTCACAATTAGTAAAAGTAAACCATTATAGGTCAAAGTACGGCCTTCAACACGGAGCCTTGGATCACACCGAACAGCGAACTATAAAGGGCCCCAAAAATGACTAGTGTAAAACCATTCAAACAGGAAACCCAATGTCAACTTAATAGTGAAATTTATTCATTCATTTTGGTTGATAAGCCTGACAAGATAAAGCGGAACCTTTTATGTCAAGAATACTTCAGCGGGGCCTAAAAATAATTAATTTGAGAAATTTTATACAAGGGTTAAAACTTACTTGGGTTAGAAGATTATTTAAGTCAAAATCTAAACGAATAAAATCATTTACCTCCACACAAAATATAAATTTTACAGAATTGGCTTATTTTGGAACCATCAAAATATCAAAAAACAAATTTTGGAATGAGGTTTTTAATGCCTGGAAAAATATGTCAAAACTCAGACGTCCTTGTCATTTTGATGAAGTCATTTCGTCATCTATATGGAATAATGAGCATATAAAAATTGATAATTTCAGCGTTTACTATAAAAATTGGGCACACCAGGGATATGGAACTGTTAGATGATCATGGAATTATATTTATATTAGAAAATTTTGAAAGAATGTATAATTTCAAACCCACTTTCTTACAGTTTTATGGGCTTATACTAGCACTAAAAAAGTGGTTGCAAGCCATTGGAATCAACACTGGAAGAGAAAAAACAACAAGCCATTATGCCTTTTAATGTTAATATTTTCAGAAAAGTCAGAAAAAGGTTCAAAGGACATGTATACTATTTTGAACCAAGATACTATACCTATAGATTTTGCAGCAGAAAAAAAATGGGACGCTATTCTAATTAAGTTTGTAGAAAATAAAAAAAATTCACTTCGGCGTTACCAAGGTTTCAAAAAAGACTAGGCTATGTTGGTTTCAATATAGAATTATCCATTATATTTTGGGTACAAACGCTCTTTAAAATGAACCTGGTAAACTGTATGTACATCTTATAAATGAGGATCTGGATGGGGAATATAGAATATGTGAAAATCAAAAATCGACGTACAAACAACGAACAGATAAAAAATTATTAAAACTCTGTACTTTAATTTGACAATGTGTCAATATTAGAAAACAAAACTCTCAAGGATTTTCTAACAACATAACAGGAAAGCATGTAATATCCACCGTCTCAAAGATAACCAGATAAGACAAAAATTGTTCATCAGCATACGAAATAAATACCAAACATTACAAACTGTGAATAAACACAACGACAACATCTTTTAAAAATTCAATGAACATTGGAACAAAGTGAAAATAGAGAACAAAATGGATATCTGATATAACCTGGAATGTTAATTAAACGAGGATATCTTCAAATCGTAAGTGTAATCAGACAAAATCAGATAGATTGAAAGAAAAGTTACAAAAAGAAGACACAGAGTTAATTAATGAATTAAAGAAAAAGGCAAGAGAAGACCAACTAGAGAATATTGAAGGACTGGCCAAAGGATCAGAAGGGGAATGCAAGATAGGAGAACTTAGTACTGTTTACAAGATCACTAATCAGGTATATGGGAAAGGTACCAACAGAACGATGCACGTGTTGAGTAAGAATGTATAAGTATTAACATCTGATACATAGAAACTCGAGAGATGGGCTGGACACTTTCGGGAAAGTAGTAAACAGGGAACCACAAGCCACAATAAGAACTATTTGTTAATTTAAATTTAAGCTTGGGAAAAGGCAATATGAAGAACTGTGAAGACTTGAGAGGCATATCTCTACAATTCTATCATGCCTGCAAAAGTTTTCCTACGTGTAATAGTCTGAGGAATAATATAACCTTTAGATGACATGCTGCTTAAAGAACAAGCAGGTTTTAGAGGCAGTATTAAATTATACAGTATTGATCAGATATTTACAGTCAGAAACATTGATCAGTGTATAGAATGGCAACATAACATCGTCATGAATTTTGTTGACTTCACGATAAGGCTGTCAATAGCTTGAACAGAGACGGCATGTGGGAAATAATGAATACATACAGCATTCCTTATAAAATCATCAACATCATCAGGTTATTTAATAACAACTACAGATGCTCCACAATGGAAACCAATCGACTTGGTTCAAAGTACAGTCTGGAGTACGACAATGATTTGTCATTTCTTCTCATCTTTTTATCATAGTAAAAATCTGGAATAAGATTGTCAATGAAAACAACTTCCAAGCTCTGATTTTACTGACGACATATGTTTGGACGTCCGATTAATAAGGTTCATAATTTTTTATCATCAAGTCGACTAAATATGCACAAAACATCAAGACTACATGTGATACCCTCTCTGTAGAATTAAAGATCAATGTTAGAAAGACAAATGTAATGAGCTTGAATGCCAAATCTGCTAAACTCCCCTAAGAAGTGAAAGATTTAATGTATCTTGGTACAAATATCAAACAGGACAATGGAACGGAATCAGTAAAGATATAATGGCAAGAATCAGCCAAGCCAGATCTGATTTATGTTGCCTTCACTCAATATGAAAAGCAACATCAATATCCAGGATCATAAAAATCTAAATTTACAATATCAATGTCAAATGAGTTTTGTTATATTGAGTCGAGTCCTAGAGGGTAATAAAATCTGACTTTCAACATTCCACAAAAATGTAAAATCTGCAGAATCTTCTGGCTAAAAAACGTAAGCTATGAAGACAATTTTAAACTTACATCACAAAGAGACATAAAGAAGAAATCAAAGAAAGGCGTTCGAATTGGATTGATTGGCTGTGTTTTACGGAAAGACAAAAACGATTTAATAAAGATAGCACTTCCTTTGACACACATGAGAACAGAAAGAAAACAAAAGACCAAAAGAAACATGGCAATAAGGAAAAGGGAGCAAATTTAGAAGCATTGGAATGATATTGAAAGATGCAGAGAGAAAGGCACAATATAGGTAACAGTGGTATTGCCTCATGTGCAAGTATGCACGAAGAGGAGTAAGTAATTAAGTAACTAAAGAAAAAAGAAATGTTCACTCGGATTTAAATAAGCTGCACTACCAACAGGTGTAAATTTATATTCCATTCGCAAAACATTTTCCAAGCCTCCCCTAGAAAATCAATTGGTGACCCCCTTAATTAGTTCTGCCCAAAATATAGTTAGTTTTAATTATGAATTTCAAGGCATGCAACACCAACATAACATATTTATATAATAGTCACAGAAAAAGTACACAGTGTCCCAAATAAATGAGTCAATTGGTCAATACCACACAAATGTGCTCGCAATATGCCAAGCTCGAAATCACCAAAGGCATAAAAATAGTTGATAAATTTAAAAGAAAATACATAAAAGATCTGCAATCAACACCAAACTCCCTTAATGAAAAAAAACCCAACATCATGAGCAATACTACCAAAAGAGAACAGCTGACACAAAAAAAAGTGTCATGATAAGCTGACACTCTTATTTTAACTAAATTCTACGTTAAAAGTGACCTTGATATAAATTTCTCTAGAAAATCTTTTAATGGATAATCTTCGAATTCGACGCTAGTTAAACAAATGGCCTACCAAAAAAAGTTTGAACTTCTTCAAAACAGGTATTGGTGTCACACTAACAAATTCACCTTTAACCAGGAAGCACCGTCTTTTTTCTTAAACAGCAGCACGTCAAAATGGAACATCCAGTGTTTTTCTCACATATTGCATGTTGTTGTGATATCATCCGGAAATGATTTAATTAACAAGAATAAGACCTTTTTCAAATAAACTCTTGTCTTCTGAAGTATTAAACAGCAGTTACATAAAGAACACAGGTCAGCTTTCATCATGCATCTATCATTCTATAGTATGGGTTTGATCTTTCAAACCAAACAGCCAATCATGTTCGTGATTGCTTTTCTTTTTATCTAAAAAAAACTTGTTGTCTGTTGTTGTCAGTTGTGATATCAATAAGTTTTCTAATTTATATTAGAGTTAACTCCCCTTAGCTGTTAAAAATCTTTCGTGATAGTGTATAGTTTCCCTTTTATATGTAGATTCTCAAAAGTGACATTGAGGATAATACTTGCATTCCTGCGTGTATGGATAGAAAATCTGAAGGATAAAACTCAGCAAAATTAAAGCTTTCTTGGTATACTTTCACCAATCGGCAGTCCTCGGGTGAATCCGCTACTCTCCAGATGGAGGAACGGAATAGGCCAAGTTGAGACAAGTGATACCTTCACTTTATAAGTCTCAAAGCTATCCAAATATGTACAAATACATGCGTAATCCCTTGCATCACATTTGTGTATTTGTATGTCCTACAATTTGCCCCTTTACAAAACAAGAATGCACACGCTGAGATGTCTCGCCTACCATACTGACCATTGATTTTATGTTGATAGTCCTAAATATAAAGTTTTACTACAAGTTTCACACTAATATTGATGATCCAAGTAAATTAGGTCAAGGTCAGATAAACCAAGCCGGAAATACATGTACTCCTTTAATACAATCATTCCATACACCGAATACAGTTGACCTATTGCTTATTATATAAAAGAAACAGACCAAACCATGGAAATTTTATATTGACCAGTGAACCATGCAAATGAGGTCACGGTCAGATGAACCCTGCCAGACAGACAGGCCAGCTGAAGGACGCCTCCGGATGCGGGAATTTCTCGCTGCATTGAAGACCTGTTGGTGACCTTCTGCTGTTGTCTGTTCTATGGTCGGGTTGTTGTCTCTTTGACACATTCCCCATTTCCATTCTCAATTTTACCTTAATATCATTCCATGCATCAAATATAGTTGACCTATTGCTTATAGTATCTAAGAAACAAAGTTAGCCAGGAAAACTGAACATTGACCAATGAACCATGAAAATGAGGTCATGGTCAGATGATACCTGCCAGAAAGACATATAAACCTTACAATCATTCCGTACACCAAATATAGTTGACCAATTGCTTAAAGTTTAAGAAAAACAGACCAAAACACAAAAACTTAACACTGAGCAATGAACCATGAAATGAGGTCAAGGTCAAATAAAACCTGCCAGACTGACATGTACATCGTAAAATATTTCCATACACCAAATACAGTTGACCTATTGCATACAGTATTAGAAAAACAGACCAAAACAAAAAAACTTTACATAGAGCAATGAACCATGAAAATGAGGTCAAGGTCAAATGAAACCTGTCAGACTTACATGATCATCGTAAAATATTTCCATACACCAAATATAGTTGACCTATTGCAAACAGTATAAGAAAACCAGACCAAGACACAAAAACTTAACTTTAACCACTGGACCATGAAAATGAGGTCAAGGTCAGATGACACCTGCCAGTTGGACATGTACACCTTACAATCATTACATATACCTAATACAGTAGACCTATTGCTTATAGTATCTGAGATATGGACTTGACCACGAAAACTTAACCTTGTTCACTGATCCATGAAATGAGATCGAGGTCAAGTGAAAACTGTCTGACAGGCATGAGGACTCTGCAAGGTATGCACATACCAAATATAGTCATCCTATTACTCATAATAAGAGAGAAATTAACATTACAAAAAATCTTAACTTTTTTTTCAAGTAGTCACTGAACCATGAAAATGAGGTCAAGGACAATGGACATATGACAGACGGAAACCCAATATCATAAGGCATCTTATATCAATATACAAAGTATGAAGCATCCAGGTCTTCTACCTTCTGAAATATTAAGCTTTTAAGAAGAAAGTTAACGCCGCCGCCGCCGCCGGATCACTATCCCTATGTCGAGCTTTCTGCGACAGAAGTCGCAGGCTCGACAAAAATGAAACTCTTATGTACATTTATTTACTTTATTGATTGATTGATTGATTGATTGATTGGTTTTTAACAACACTTTCAGCACTATCGTTTTATTTCGTTGCGTTGCTGTCAGTTTTTATTGGCGGAGAAAGCCGGAGTGCCCGGTGAGAACCACCCCACCGATCTTCGGTAGGAAAACTGATAATCCTAGTCAATTAAGATTTGAGTCGAGTGCAACTGCAATTTGCGGGATTCGAACTCACAACATCAGTGACGACAGACAAGTGATTTCTAAAACTTGAGAGTGTACAACCTTTTCAAATTTACCCCGGGGGTATCACCAGCCCAGTAGTCAGCACTTTTGTGTTGACAAGAATTATCATTGATATGGTCATAATTATAAATTAACTTTTTATAAAACTTTGAATTTTTCGAAATACTAAGAATTACATCAGGAATAGATTACCTTAGCTGAATTTGAATACTTTTCGGAATTGTGGGTCCTAAACGATTTTCTTTGGCCTTTTAACTCTTTTGATCCAAGCGTCACTGATGAGTCTTTTGTAGACGAAACGCGCGTCTGGAATACACAATTTTAATCCTGGTATTTTTGATGAGTTTATTTGTATATCATTATATCTGCACTATCTTTTAGTATTTATTTAGAAATAGGAAGTATCGAAATTTCATATCGTTCAATCGAAAACGAAAGTAAAACATAAATACTAACTTTCTGCATATATTGATAAAAGTTGCCTTTACCATTAACTCAAATTGTTTATATAACTGTGCTTTTCCGCGAATTTGCAGATATTTATATTCAGTACGAAAATTTTATCGAAATTTAGATCGAAGACCTGACAGAAAAAAATTAGTTTCATTTTGTTGAATTAAGGAGATATCACTGTATCTATCTCAAATACAAGGTAATGTTATTAGTAATGATATATGCTTATTAAAGTCAACAACTCATCTTTTTTTTTCCAACCTTCAACTTTTTGAATATTTTGTCAAATAAAATTAGTTAAGTCAATGTATATCTTACATGTGCAGATGAGATTGATTTTGTTACATAGTATTGGAATAAAACTATTTCAGGTAAGTGGGGGACTTGTAGAAAAAAAATGAAAACAATACTTTATAAATTTTATAGCCTTAGAGTTTAAGGGTGTCACTGGTTGGGAAAAAAAACATTTAATTTTTTTTACCCTGGACTAACAAAATTTAGCTTAAGGAGAAACCATCGTCCTTATTAGAATAGGTATTCAAAAACAGAAATGTTATTCAAAAAATGTGTACAGTTACAGGTTTACATTTTCGAAGTCATTACTTCATCATATAATATTATAGCTGCACAATTTTTGAATATTTGTTAAGAAATAGGAAATAACACAATTTTATCACCTTCTCCTCGGAGACGGTCTAATAAGTTGAACGATGCACAGTCTTCGGACTGAATGCTTTTTTACTACGTGATTGGAAGATATTACTGACTCTATAATAGTAAATGTCCTTTGATTGGTTTTGTAATTTTGTAATGTATAGAAACGCACATGTGATCATTCCATAAGTTGATATTCAGTCGATCAACTGTTATGAATGTTAAGAGTCATTACAGTTGAAACCAATCTAATTGAGACATAGACCTCTGATTTTGTTATACTCATATGAGATCTAAAACCGATGCGGGTATAGTTTCATTTCTGAAGGATTAAGCATGTGACTTTTTCAACCAATCAGAATTCGAGTAACCGAATCTGGACAGTGCACGCGGGAACATAATCTTGAATGCGGTTCATTGGAAAAGCCCGAGGTTCCTTCGACGCAAGTTACGATAGATCGATATTTTAATTAGATTGAGCTGAAACGTTTATGAAAACATGGGGACACACCGCCAGTGCTTTTTAATTAGGCTATACATATTGATTCTTAGTAAGATAATCCGAAGGAAAAAAGTAAATTGAAAAACAGATATATCCAAATCAATTATTTTCGATTAATATTGATTATAAATATGGACCTTAATAAGGGGAGGGTTTGGGCTGAGCTAGACAATGTCCCTGTTAACATATTTTAATTTCTATGTATGATGATGAACTCATCATAGATACCAGGATTAATACTTTGTACGCCATACGCGTGTTTCGTCTACAAAAGACTCGTGACGCTTAAATTAAAAAAGTAAAAAAGGCCAAATAAAGTGCGAAGTTGAAGAGCATTTAGGACCCAACATTCCGAAAGGTTTTGCCAAATATAGCTAAAAAGTAAAATAACAAAAATACTGAACTCAAAGGGAAATTCAAAACGGAAAGTCCTTTATAAATAGCAATATCAAAAGCTCATACACATAAAACAAATGGAAAACAACTGTCATATTCCTGACTTGGAACAGGCATTTCCTAATTAGAAAATGGTGGATTATTAGTAAGGTAATCTATTCCTAGGGTAGAAAATCCGTACGAATTCGAAAAAATCAAAGTTTTATAAATAGTTAATTTATAAGAATGACCATATCAATGGTAATTCATGTCAACACAGAAGTGTTAACTACTGGTCTAGTGATACCCTCGGGGAGAATCCTCCACCAGTAGTGGCATCGATCCAATGGTTGTAATTAAATCATCATATATACCAGGATTCAAATTGTGTACGCCAGACGCGCGTTTCGTCTACAAAAGTAATATCATCAGTGACTTAAGGATGTTCGCTACTCTTGTTTTTGACTTTTTGTCAGATATTCGGAATACTCTAGTTTTATCCATGTAGTGCCAATAAAAAATTTGCCCACTGACCCCTACTTTTCTTTTCAGAATTTTATTGCATATAGTTTTAAAAGTCATTTTTGAAAATTTTATAAAATCCTTGTTATTTTTTCATAGTTTTTGAAAGGAAAAAGGTTATCGGGCATGGTCGCCTTTTTTCATGACGTCACAATAGGAAATTCAGAGGAAAGCAAGACAATTTTACGTCATAATAGAATTTTGACCAACGAAGAATTGAGATCAAACGAATCACAAATTGATTAAATAAAAATAATCTACAGGTCAGGAAAAGGATAAATCGTGTAAGAATTAGAGAATCCGTATTATAGAATTACGCCCCACTTAAAAAATATCCTGAATCCGCCCCAGAATTGATTTATCACGACTAGCGTGACCTGGAATAAGTACATGGACATTAATAGGTCATGCTTACGCTAAGTTTTCTAGATTTCAACACTTTTCGTTTTAATTAGTTTTAATGACAAAAGGCACATGGAAGATCCTTCAATAAAAAAAAAAGGTTTAAATTTTACTACGTTTCACACTCTATACACTTGTCGAGAACGACTATGAATAAAACAGATACAGACCGAAGTGGACATTCTTTTTTAACACAAAGAAATAAACAACCAATCTAGGAAGGAGTAAATGAATAACACATCATGTTTGAAAAAAAACCTCTACTTGATAAAAAGATACAAACATATTAATTGAGTAATCCCCCACCCTTGTGGTGTTTATACATTATTCGTTACCCCTAAAAAGAAAGTGAAAAACCTGAAAATTTGCGTTGCCTTTTAATTTTTGTAATTGACTATACAAGGCTATTCTGCATGAAATAAACTACAATGCAAAAAAAAAACATTTTCAAATTTCATCAGCTATGAGACGGCTTGCTTTAAAAAAAAAACTGTTACTTGTGATCACAATCAAAGTTCAATCGAAAACGAAAGTTAAACATAAACTCACTAACATGCTGCGTATATTGACAAACATTCGTTTTACCATGTACTACTAGTTAATTTTACAACAGTTACTGCGTTTTTCCGTTAATTTGTATGTATTTATATTCAGTACGAAGATTTCATCTTTAGATCGAAGACCAGACAGAAAAAAACTAGTTTGATTTTGTTGAATTTTGGAGATATCAGTGAATTTCAAATACAAGGTAATGTTATTTGTTATACTAGTTAGACATGTTATATTGTGTTTTTTTTTTACCTGATATTCAAATTATTAAAAACGAAGATATGTTTTGGCTTTATTGAGACACCACATGCTTAATGTTTCACCTAATTGGATATCGACCACTTTAATTAATTATTCTTCGCACAAGGTCAAGCGGACAGGTCAAAGTTGTTTACCTGTACTTTCACGAGTATAAATAAACACCCTTAATTGAATGTTTAGAAATTTCCGTATATGAACCAAGTTAGCTTGTTGACCTATATATATATATAGACGTCATACAAGTTAGTGCAGTTTAAATAAGTAAGGGCTTAAACCATTGTGATTCGCTTTGCTGATGAGCTTTGAGCTTTAACTTAATTATTCATTCATCAATTTCTATTTCTATTTATTCATTTGTTTTATTATTTACTTATTATTAGTGTATTATTTATCTTTTATTAGAAGTGTTTATGATGACGATGATGGGGGGACTTGTAGCCTAAGATTGTTTTTGTAAAATAAAGGCTTTCACAGGTTACGGAAAACATTTCATTTAGCATGTGTTTGATGCATTGTGTGCTATTCAGCGGGACAGTATGATATGAATGATTTTCATCCAGGATTAACAAAATTTAGTTTCGAACCATCGATCCTTATTAGATGCTTCATGAATATCCTTTATCCATGTCATTCAATTTTAAATAAGTATTCAAAAAAAAAAAATATTATCCATAAATTGTGAACAGATAAAGGTGTACATTTTCCAAGTCATTACTTCATCATTAATTATACCATGGCACGCACAATCTTTCAATTTTTGTTTAGAAATATCGAACTTTGTAATCAATCGAAAACGAAAGTAAAACATAACATACTTTTGATAAAAATTGGTTTTATCACTTACATGATTCACTAACACATGTAACAGTTATTTTTACAACTGTGGTTTTCCGTTCATTTGGAGGTATTTATATTCAGTACGAAAATTTGATCTCTATATCGAAGACCTGACAGAAAAAGGTCATTTACATTTTGTTGAATTTCGGAGATATCACTGAATTTCAAATACAAGGTAATGTTATTAATAGCTAAAGTTTGATTGTGTTTTTTACCTAACATCTAAAATATCAAAGAAGAAAATACGTTTTATTGAAATGTTTTTTCTAAGATGGAGCTTGAAATAGAAAAAATCATCAGAAGGCAAATATTTTGAACACTATCATGTCTATGTTGTAACATGATTTGAACTGGCACTGGAAATTATTCATTTTGATCACATTTTCATGATTTTAGTCAAAGAATGGCATTTTTTGTTGTATATTTATCTAATTAAAAAGAATTTATCAGTGATTTGTTCGTAAAAATTGGCACAAATAATCTTCACACATAATCAAGCCAAATGTCATTTTCAAGAAGAGGGGACAATTTTTTTTTAATGAACGCGTTTTCAAGTTAAATCAATCTGAATGATAAAAATCAGTCGAAAATGCATCTTTTCCCCCGATATATCACAGTTTGACGTCGTGAAAAAAAAAACACATTTCAAGTTAGCAACGTCATTACCTCCCCTGTAACAGTATCGTATGCCCTTAACGCCCCTGTTTACACTTTTTCAATCATATCAGGGACGGACAGTGTATCGTTCCGAATATCAATAAAAAAGGGATTCATTCCAGTGTATATATCACCACCTCCACCACCACCACCACCACCACCACCATCACCACACAAAGCCACAACATTTTTTGAAAAACGCCAGATTCACATTCTGTATTCATCATTTACTCCAGTTTAACCGAGACCTATTTTGTGGTGCAAACCCTTTCAAAGCGGCGGTGGTGACGGTAGACAACCTTAAATGCTTTCCTTGTTTGGATGTTATTCGGGCCGATAATTCACCTCCGTTTCCGAATCTTTCAAATTCCGGCTGGCGTATTTTTTAATATTGATAGAACTGAAAGACATTGTAATGTTTATGAACTTAGTGATGAGTTTCAATACTAATTCAAATGTTCCTTTTTCAACAACGCAATAACTAAAGTTTTACCATTAAATAGATGTTATAACCCAAATGTTTTAAAAGTTAAAGAACTGATGAATTGATCAGTTTTGTTTAATATATAATTACTGGAATAGCAAAATTTTGCAAAAGTGTTATTAAAACCTTTTAATACATGTGCTTAATCAGGTTTCTATAATTTGTACTTGCTGTCACATATCAGTATTCATTATATATAACATTATTCCACCTTTTGTTTACCATGTTGTTCTAATGAAAATATGTTCACACTTTCGTTGTGTTAAATGTTGTACTAACATACCTCATTTAATAAAATAAAACGTCTTATTTCTTACGTCTTGTGGTAAGGGCCACGAAATTGGACGTTTATTCAATTCCATGCCAGCTGAGAGGCTTCTGAGGCTCACATGTTAAATATATTTGGTAAAATGACGTCATGTGTGCCCTAGAATGCTGGTATTCTTTTCATCTACCAACTGTTTCTTAGAGTAATGTTAATGTAGTACGTTAATGTTTTAGGGTTTGAAATGGCAAATTTCCCTCATGACGTAAAGACGCAAAGTGGACTGACCGGTATATATAACGAGAAAGTGACCAATGTGGAACGTATGTCTAGACCAATGGGCAGTAGCGGTGGTAGTGCAAACGTCCCATTTGTTCATCATCAGGGCGTGAGGTACAATCTCTCTCTCTCTCTCTCTCTCTCTCTCTCTCTCTCTCTCTCTCTCTCTCTCTCTCTCTCTCTCTCTCTCATTAGTATCTAATTGGAATTGAACAAAAATAAGAATTAGTCTGTATCATTTGGTATGTTGAGGGTGTTCGCGTGTGAGACGGTTGCTTACGCTTCAAAAGCACCATGTCTACTCCAGTATACCAAGTGAGCCAAATGTTTAAAACGTTGAGATTGATATCAGAAATTCTCGAGAATTTTGAAAAAAATATGAATGCATTTATCATTACTACTTTTTGTTGGTATTAATTATGTACGGCATACTGTAAAACATGGTATGGTATGATGGTATGGTATGTGTTATGGTATGGTGGTATGGTACGAATACCACCATACCATGGTATGCATGAATGGTACCATGGTATGGTATGATGGTATGGTACAAATTACTATATCATGGTATAATTTGATGGTATGAAACATGGTATGGTTTTTTGAAGTATGAAACTCTAAAAAGTTAATTAAGGTAATTTGAAACATGATTTTTCTTTAATTTGCTGACATCATGTATCTGGTTTATTTTTGAAAAGAAAATATTACTAAAAAAAGAAAGTGGATGTAGACAAAACAGATCACTTACATAAAGTTATGAACAGAAAACAAGAGAAAACTCAATTTAAACATTTCAGATAACCATAAAGTTAAGATGATTAAGATAAATAAACATTATGTCCTGGCCTGACACGTTGAAAATTTCTGTCAATTATTCTTTGAAAGTTTGGTAAGTGCTGCATATCTTATGATTATAATCTAGATAATGTAGTTAAAGTTTTTATTGCTTAACCTTCTGTTAATGACCAACTTTCATATTGTTTTAAAATATGACACTTTCAACAGTTGCATATTCTGTCTACATGTATGCCCAAGAAATCAAATTTAAAAAATGTGAATAAAAAAACAAATGCATCTCCTGCATCAATTAGAAAACACCATACTTTCAAATTAAACTGTCACTCATATAATACTATGTTAGTTGATAGATACCATATGTTTTATATGTGAAAATTGTTGTCTGAAGGAAAAGTTAATACCCAATAGCAATCAAGGAATGTGTCTCCTTTTATTATGTGTGATTTTTTTTTAAACAACTTTATTAGAATTGTTTAATTTTATTGCATAACTGGAATATTTTGTATTCTATATGTAACAATAATAATAGATATCCAATTATATCATGAAACTCAGGATGAACAACAACAAAGAATAAAGTCCCAAAAAAAAATCAAACACAAAAAATAAAAGGGAGTCCATTACACATTATGTGACATATTTCTGTGAATTTTCTTTTGTTTTAGTGATCTGTTTGATAAGTAGTAATATCTGTCATCTTATCAGCATGGTAAGTTCTTCTTAGAGATTGAGAGAAGATATGTAATTTCCATTCTAAATGTGGTTTCTTGGGAAGATGTAGGACTGTAGTAATGATTGTTTGATTATGGAACTATAACATCAAATATACTATAGCAGATGTATGCTGTTTTATAAAAACGAACATTTTTGGCTTGCCATGTAACGTTAGTCATAGTGATCCTAATATTGTAGTGGCTAGAGTATTATCTGTAACTACATGTCGAGGCTATATTGCATTCAACTTCAACATATCTCTCTTTCTATGCTCGTCCTGAATATGCATTTAACTTGCCACTGGACGTTAAACAACCATTCACACATCCATTTATTTTAGCCATGTCAGCTATGTTGGCTGACTGGCACGATCAAAGGTTACATTTGAAAAAAAAATAAACCAATGTTACAATGTTATTGTGGCCAAATTGGTTCCAATCATTGGCCTAGTAGTTTCAGAGGAGAAGTTTAAGTTAACGGACAGCTAGGTACGATGTACAACGGTAGCCAAATGATTAGAAAAGCTCACTCAACCCTTTGGGTCTGTTGAGTTAAAAAAAAAAACAGACAACCAATGACATGTAATGTCCAATGCATGAAATAATTGTGAAGCCACAAGTTTTTATAATTTTAGTCATTTTCTTTTGTATGTCAGAGGCAGATCCAGAATTTTAGTTAAGAGAGGGGGCGCTACATGCTTCTTTTATAGGTTCTATTAATTTTGATAATTGTGTAATGAGATGGTAACCTACAAGATCATACAATCAAAATTTCAGACAAAATTGAGAAGAGAATGTTTTTATACGACTGCAAAATTGTTTGCGTTTGTATTACGTTTTGGCGATATCTGCGTCAGCGTCTGAAGACATTTTGGTTCGCAGACAATAACTTGAGTATAAGTGTATGCATCTCTATTAAATTTGAGCACATGGTTCCATATGATACCACAATAGGAAGGTTGGGATTTATTTTGGGGGTTATTGTCGTAGCTGTTTAGTAATTTAGGGGCCAAAAAGGACCAAAAAACAAACATTTTTCATGTTTCAGGACAATAATTTGTGTATAAGAGTATAGATTTCTACAAAATTTTACCACAAGGTTCCGTACTTCAAAGGGAAAGTTAGGATTGATTTTTGGGAGGTCATGGCCCAAACCTTTTAATAATTAGGGGTCGAAAAGGGGCCAACAACAACTATTTTTCTGGTTTGCAGGCAATAACTTGAGTATAAGTGTATGGATCACTATTAGATTTTAGCACAAGGTTCCATACCACAATAGGAAGGTTGGGGTTTATTTTTGGGGTTATTATTGTACCTGTTTAGGAATTTGGGGCAAAAAGGGGCTAACAATTAATTTTCTGGTTCACAGCCAATATTTGAAACGTTTTGCGGAAACATGGACGGATAGACTGACATACAGACAAGTTGAATGCATTATAGCATCGACATGTAGTTACAGAGAATACTCTAGCCACTACAATATTAGGATCACTATGACTAACATTACATGGCAAGCCAAAAATGTTCGTTTTTATAAAACAGCATACCTCTGCTATAGTATATTTGATGTTATAGTTCCATAATCAAACAATCATTACTACAGTCCTACATCTTTGCCCAAGACACCACATTTAGAATGGAAATTACATATCTTCTCTCAATCTCAAAATGTTTAAGAAGAGCTTACCATGCTGATAAGATGACAGATATTTAACTACTTGATTAAAACAGATTACTAAAACAAAAGAAAATTCACAGACATATGTGTAATGAACTACCTTTTAATTTTTGTGTTTGATTTTTTTTGGACAATATTCTTTGTTGTTGTTTATCCTGAGTTTCATGATATAATTGGATATCTATTATTGTTACATATAGTATACAAAATATTCCAGTTTTGCAATTAATTAAAAGAATTGTAATAAAGTTGTTTACTCTGCTATAGTATATTTGATGTTATAGTTCCATAATCAAACAATCATTACTACAGTCCTACATCTTTGCCCAAGACACCACATTTAGAATGGAAATTACATATCTTCTCTCAATCTCAAAATGTTTAAGAAGAGCTTACCATGCTGATAAGATGACAGATATTTAACTACTTGATTAAAACAGATTACTAAAACAAAAGAAAATTCACAGACATATGTGTAATGAACTACCTTTTAATTTTTTGTGTTTGATTTTTTTTTTGGACAATATTCTTTGTTGTTGTTTATCCTGAGTTTCATGATATAATTGGATATCTATTATTGTTACATATAGTATACAAAATATTCCAGTTTTGCAATTAATTAAAAAGAATTGTAATAAAGTTGTTTAAAAAAATTCTCACATAATAAAAGGAGACACATTCCTTGATTGATATTGTGTATTAACTATTCCTTCATACCGCAATTTTCACATATAAAAACATATGGTATCTATCAACTAACATAGTATTATATGAGTGATAGTTTAATTTGAAAGTATGGTGTTTTCTAATTGATGCAGGCCGAGATGCATTCACTTTTTATTCACATTTTTGAAATTTGATTTCTTGGGCATACATGTAGACAGAATATGCAACTGTTGAAAGTGTCATATTTCAAAACAATATGAAAGTTGGTCATTAACAGAAGGTTTAGCAATAAAACAAACTTTAACTACATTATCTAGATTATAATCATAAGATATGCAGCACTTACCAAACTTTCAAAGAATAATTGACAGAAATTTTCAACGTGTCAGGCCAGGACATAATATTTATTTATCTTAATCATCTTAACTTTATGGTTATCTGAGATGTTTAAATTGAGTTTTCTCTTGTTTTCTGTTCACAACTTTATGTAAGTGATCTGTTTTGTCTACATCCACTTTCTTTTTTTAGTAATATTTTCTTTTCAAAATAAACCAGATACATAATGTCAGCAAATTAAAAAAAAAATCATGTTTCAAATTACCTTAATTAACTTTTCAAAACTTCCTACTTCGAAAAACCATACCATGCTTCATACCATCACATTATACAATGGTATATTTATTTGTACCATACCATCATACCACACCATGGTACCATTCATGCATACCATAATATGGTGGTATTCGTACCATACCACCATACCATAACACATACCATACCATCGTACCATACCATGTTTTACAGTATGTCATTATGTACACCTTAATAATATTTATCACAAAAAACTGTTGTCATATTCCCTTTTTTTAGAGTAACCACGGACCAGGGAAATCAATACCTTATTCATAAAGGTGCTGGCTACGGAATTTCCAGTCAGACGGTTGTAACTGATGCAACACATATGTCCAATCAATGGCAATCTATGGGATCACGTGACGTTGGCGGTACCCAAAATGTCGGGAGTTTTGTTGGAACTGGCGGTGCAAATTACAATCTAGTTTCCGATAATTGTATACACGGAGCCGGAAGGATGTTTAATCAGGGAAAGTGATAAATAATCATGGACATGACATCCATTACTATTTATTGACAAGTTGTGTAATAAACTCTCTGATGAAAACAAAATAATTTGGCTTTTAAGCAATGAAGACACAGACATCATTCATATAATTCATAAACTTTTAAAACAACTATCCAAAGAAAGAGATGCATCAATGAATAATTGACTTAAGAGCTGTCCCCTTTATTATTATTTTTATTATTGTATGAAATTTTTGTGTTCCAAGTTGATTCCATATTGCTGGTTTTTATTCACCAGTATAGGCGTAACACCACCAAACCATAGTACGTCACATCCGTTTCATACGAAAAAAGGTCGAAAAAAAAAATATTCCCTTGAATTTGACACTTGTAGGGAATTAATCCTACATTTCATTGCAGAAAAATTTCTGAGTCATAAACATATATCTTGGGTGTATCAAAGCACCATTTTTTGTTTGTTTGGTGTTTCTATAAAATATTTTGGAAACTTGAGGTTACATGGTTACTAAAGCTTGTAAACAGGAAAAAAGGGGTGAAAATTTGATTGGTGAACTTCCAGCGATGGTTATTATCTTTTATATGCATTGAAATGTTATTTGAATTTTTTTCTGTAGTACTAGACAGGATACAACTTTACTCATGCTAATTATTTCTTTATTTGAAACAAAGATAAATTCTGCAAAATTTTTTGAAAAATGCCAATTTAACAAAGACTTATAGGGAGAAAACAACGGTGGTATTACTCCTATATATATATTTTATGCAGTTCTTTTTAGTCCCCTACCGACGAAGTCGAAAGGGACTTTAGGTTTGCACTCCGTCTGACTGTCCATCCGTCAGTCCGGCAAATCAGTTTTCCACACTTTTTTTCTTTGTGCTTGAAGATATTGATTTGATATTTGGTGTATTGTTTTATCATGACAAGTTACAGATCAAGTTCGAATTCTGTTCCGGTCTGATGATTTTGTGCAGAGTTATGGTCCTTGGACTTAGAAAATTCACTCAAATAATAAGTTTTTCTTCACTTTTTTTCGTCATGCTTGAAGATATTGATCTGATTATTGGTATATAGTTTTATCATGACAAGTTACAGATCAAGTTCGAATTTTGTTCCTGTCTGATGATTTTGTGCAGAGTTATGGTCCTTGAACTTGGAAAATTCACTCTAATAATCAGTTTTCAACACTTTTTTTCGCCATGCTTGAAGATATTGATTTGAAAATCATGATAATTGGTATATAGTTTTATCATAATCAAGTTCGAATTTTGTTCCGGTCTTTATGATTTTGTGCAGAGTTATGGTCCTTGGAAAATTCACTTAAATATTCAACGCTTTTTTACTTCATACTTGAAGATATTGACTTGATATTTGTTATTTAGTTTACACCATGACAAGTTATAGATCAAGTTAGCATTTTGTTCAAATACAATGCATTTTTAACCGGTAGGGGACTAAGTATTGCCATGCAATACTCTCAGAATGCTTATTTTTAATAAATGTTTTTATATATTTTCAATGTTTTAATCAACTCAATCATTCAAATCATGTTTAGTACTGTGCGTTTTGTCTTGTAGTCGTAATCAAGCTGTAATTATTCTACCCTAATACGGGCACTGTGATCACCTAATAAAATCATTTGTATTTGTATTTGTGTATAAATGCATGAAAAACAAGGATTAAAATTTAGACCAAGCTCTTTTAATATTTTCCAAGTTACGCAATCATAGCCTTTGGGTTTGTAGTTTTGACAGAAACATGATCACAAATACAAAGACATCTATGCATTACCAATGGATTGACATTATATTATATCTATATTAAAAAAACAAAAAAAAACAAGTGTTAACTTAAAAAAGGTGTTAATTAAAAAAAACTTGAACAACCGGGTCCGATCAGTAGATTAAAAATTGTCCTAATGTTAATTTAGAAACAATCGTTACAGATTCGTAAATTAAAGTGTTCGTTGTTTGGTCAAATTAATTTTCAAAGGTAGAGATTTAAGAATTCGAGAGTTTTTAGCATTGTATATAGTTTATGCATTGAAATTACTATTTTTTATACTGGATATGAAAATAAGGAGACTTGGTATGCTTGCAGTTGAGAAAACTATCTACCAAAGTTCAAATGAAGAGCTTGTTTTTCCAAGAACAACTAGTTAAATAGAACGTAACATTTATCATGTAGATTGTGTCGTATGTTTTTGAGAAGATATGTAATTAATAAAATTGAGAATGGAAATGGGGAATGTGTCAAAGAGACAACAACTCGACCAAAGAGCAGAAAACAGCCCAAGGCCACCAATGGGTCTTCAGCACAGCGAGAAAATCCCGCACCCAGAAGCGCCTTAAACAAACATATATACTAGTTCAATGAAAATGGACGTCACACTAAACTCCAAAACATATAAATGAACTAAAATTAAAAACATACAAGACTAACAAAGGCCAGAGGCTTCTGACTTTGGACAGGCGCAAAAATGCGGCGGGTTAAACATGTTTTGTAAGATCTCAACCCTTCCCCTATACCTCTAGCCAATGTAGAATAAACAAACACACAGCAATACTGATTGAAAGAAGATTATGTCTTCATCATATGAAAATCAAGCACAATCCCTCCCGTTAGGGGCTTAGTATCATATCATCATAAAATATATGAGAAGAACATAACCGGTATCATGCCAACAACTGGATTTAGAATAAATGTGTTTATTTCCGATGCAAAGACCCTATGAGTAAATCAATATTAATACCAAAATATGCCATCGTTAATGAACTGACAACAGTATCGGAACTATATCCCTTCTGAATAAGTCTGTTTAAAGGTTTGGTTAGCTTTTGAGGTGAAGGCCGACATTTTAGTGCTTTGTATAGAATATTACCATAAAAGATTGGATGTAAAATACCTGAACGTATAAGATGTCTGCATGTTGATTTATATTTACGAATGATGTCCTTGTACCGATGATAAAATTTAGTATATGTTTTGACTAGCTTGTGATATCAAAAACCCTGGTGTAATAATTTTCAGTAATACAGAGGTTCCTTTCGTTAAAATCAAATACGTTGTTACATACACGAGCGAATAGAACTAGTTGAGATATATAAACACCATAAGATGGTGACAAGGGAACGTCACCATCTAAAAATGGATAATTAACAATAGGAAATGAAAAATCATCTCTTTTATCATAAATTTTGGTATTAAGCTTCCCGTTAAATATATAGATATCAATATCCAGGAAAGGGCAGAGTTCATTGTTAGTATAAGCTTTATTTAAAGTCAGTTCAGGAGGATAAATCTCTTTAGTATACATACTGAAGTCGTCATTATTGAGAGCCAATATATCATCCAAATATCTAAAAATTAAATGTTTGTATCAGATGTTGTTTCGATGGGTCTTTGCTGATTTTAGTCATAAATTGTAACTCATAACAATACAGAAACAGGTCCGCAATAAGTGGTGCACAGTTAGTCCCCATTGGAATTCCGATAACTTGACGATATACGGAATCTCCATAGCGAACAAAAATGTTATCTAGTAAAAATTCAAGGGCAGTTATCGTATCAAAGCAGGTCCAATTGACATAGTTCTTGTGTCTGTTGTTACTAAAATATGACCTTAAAGAGTTATAACATATATATTCGCTTCTGACTTTTTAAATGCCCATTTTATTAGGTGAGTAATTTTTTTCTTAATAAGATAATGAGGTAAAGTGGTATATAGGGTAGAAAAATCAAAACTTTGAACAGATTCGAAATCACCAATATAAGCATGCAATTTATTAAGTACTTCCAACGAATTTTTGACACTCCAAAAGTAATTAATTCCATTATTTTCAGAGGCCTTATTTGAACAATTTATTACCAGGTTTTTGATTGTACCAAGTGTACTAGTAAGTAGAATAGACAGTTTTGTAGTGTAACAGTGGCTTGAAGACTAAATAAATCTATATTTGTAAGGTGTTTTGTGCAGCTTCGGAAGCCAGTACATAGTTGGAACTTTCATGATTGTATTTGGTTCTACTTGTAAAGAGGTAGCTAAAAGTTCATGTTTATTACAGATGTCATTTTCCGAAAATGGAGTCAGTTGGAATGTTGGTGAATTCGTTATTTCCTTTTGCAGAACCTCAATGTAAAATTAACGTCAAACAATAATGACATTATTGGCAGCCTTATCAGCCGGGACAAAAACAAATTCCTTGGCGAGTTCTTTTAGCTGATGTTTGATACGAGAAATAGGACTATTATGGTTGCTGTTAGGAGTAAAATGTTCTTTAAAATGTTTAATACGAATATCAACTGTGTTCATTACTGAGTTAAAAAAAGAATCTAAGGATTTTTTGTCAGCTTTTTCTCGTTTTATCCATTTCGAGCATAAAGTGCGGAGTGAGTCGTGGATGATGTTACGAAACTCATTCCAATTAATAATTGACGGGGGGGGCGATATTTATGTCCTTTACTGAGGAATGATTTAAACTCTCGGTCATGAACAATGTTAAGGTCTCCTGTTATAACATGGGAACTGGGGCCTTAAATGTATTTGGAATTACTGCAATTTCAAGTACGATTTTACTTTAATTACTTTAACAATTGCAGTGAAAATATTGCTACACTTTGATAATATTGATACGGTAATATTATTTTAAAAAGCCGGACTAATAGTCGGAGATGAAAGATAACCAGGACTCTACCTTCTCTGCAAAAAGTTGTGGTTGACGGTCGTCATAGAGTCCTTTCGACAATACCGATTGATGTGAGGTTTACGATCTAATTGAAGAGATTGATAAAGTTGAAGCAAATATGAACAAATATGAAATGAACCTGATTGTTAATAACATTTGTGACTTATTTTTGGACTCTGCAAGGGCAACCTTTAGGGTTACTAAAACTAACGGTTCGGAAAAATCTAAAAACAAGCCTGTAAAATTGGATAAAGAATGGTTTGACAGTGATTGTAAATTTGCTCGCCAAAATTATCGCAAGCTCAAAAGAAAATTTAAGAATAACAGTTCAGAACAAAAACGCCAAATTATGAAATCTTCGGAGAAACAATACAAAAAGACTTTTGATAAAGCAATTATTGCACATAGAAAGAAAATGGCTAAAAAAATAAACATATTGAGATCCAATAACCCAAAAGAGTATTGGAAATTACTAAACAGTTGAAAAAAAAAGAGACCAACCCGATATCCCTATTACCAAATTGTTCGATTTCTTTCAAAAACTTGAACGCCGCCCCAGATGATGAAAAAAACATAAATATTCCAACTCTTACGAATGATGTTGATAGCCTAAATGAAAATTTAAACACAAGAATTTCAAAAGACGAAATTCTTAAGAGTATTAAAAACCTGAAAAATGATAAAGCATTTGGGGATGATCGTATAATAAATGAATATATCAAGTCGACAGCTGCTTTATTCATTGAATTATACGAACAATTATTTAACGTTATATTTCGCACTGGTATTATTCCTGACAGTTGGCTAATTGGTTACATTAAGCCTGTTTATAAAAATAAAGGTAGCCAGTTGGACCCCAAAAATGTTAGACATATTACCATTTTGAGTTGCATGGGGAAACTTTTTACCGCAATTTTATGCGGCGACTAAATCTTTTTTCCGAAGAATTTATGATTTTAAACGAAAACCAATGTGGTTTTAGAAAGGGTTTTTCAATAAATGATAATATATTTGTAATTCATTCATTGTTTGAAATTTCAAAATTAAAAAAGAAAAAACTATTTTGTGCATTCGTCGATTTCGAAAAAAGAGTTTGACACGATTTGGCAAGATGCACTGTGGTAAAAAATGCTTTTAAATCATATGAATGGATGTATGTATAATGTTATTGTAAATATGTATCAAGGAACTAAGTCATGTATTTCATATAACAACTCCATTACTGATTTTTCCCATATAGTAACGAGCTTTATCGCCTTTTCTTTTTTCATTATTTCTAAATGATCTTGATTCATTTTTGCAAATCTGTAATATAGAGGGCCTAAAATCAGTACCAACAGAGCTTGAAGAAAAACTTGACATTTTTTTTTATCATTCTGTATGCTGATGATACTGTTGTGATGGCTGAATCCGCAACTGAACTCCAAAAAAACTTTTAGATTGTTTTCTAGATTACACAGGTGTATGGAGGCTAAAAGTTAATGTTGATAAAACAAAAAGGTCGTGGTTTTTTGAAGGAGACGACCATCATGTAATTTTCAGTTTTTCTTTAATGAAAAAAATGGATATCGTTGATGAATTTAACTGCTTGGGTATAGTTCTAACAAGAACAGGCAATTTTATTAAAACAAAACAGTTTAATGTAGAAAAGGCTACTAAGGCTCTTCACGAAGTGTTAAAACTCGGTCGTCTATATGTAGTCAGTTGGATAAAATGGTGAAACCAATATAACTGTACGGTTGTGAAGTATGGGGTATTGAAAATAATGACATAATTGAAAGGGTACATCTAAAATTTTGTAAATTATTATTAAGTCTGAAAACATTAACACCCTCGTACATGATTTATGGGGAGCTTGGGAGATATCCTGTAGACTTGGACATAAAAACTAGATTGACTTCATTTTGGGGAAAATTAAACTCTGGTAAAGAGACAAAACTATCATATACTTTATATAAATTGTGCTATCACATGTCTATTAATGACAATGTGAATTTTTCATGGTTAAACAGAGTAAAGACTATTCTAAATTAATGTGGTATCCCTAATGTGTTGGAAACACAATCATTTATTGATTTTTGGAAAAGAAGATTATTTTGAAATTCTTGGGAACAGACTGTCTATTGATTTGTGTCGATTTAGGACCACAAATCACAAGCCCCCTATTGACCAGGGTAGATGGAATAATATAGTTAAAAACAAAAGACTTTGTCTTCTATGTAATAAAAATGATATTGGCGACGAATTTCATTACACATATATATTAGAATGTAAATACCTTGAAGAAAGCAGGAAACGTTGTATGTCACATTATTATTTTAAAAAATGCAAATATTGTTTAATACAAGTAGATTATGTCTTCAAAAACAAATCAGAATTAAACTTTGTAAATTTATAAAGATTATCAACACAGGTATATGCGCTCCTGGCTAAAATGTACTTCATATATTGCCTTAGCAATTGTTTTGTTTGTTCTGTCTTATTGTAAATATTGTACACAAATGTCTTCTCTATACCTATGTATATGGTTTATTGAGAATAAAGATATATATGTGAAATATAGAAGATAATGCAGGTATATTCAGTAGTTGTCGTTTGTTGATGTGGTTCATAAGTGTTTCTCGTTTCTCGTTTCTATATAGATTAGACCGTTGGTTTTCCCGTTTGAATGGTTTTACACTAGTAATTTTTGGGGCCCTTTATAGCTTACTGTTCGGTGTGAGCCTAGGCTCCGTGTTGAAGACCGTACTTTGACCTATAATGGTTTACATTTATAAATTTTGACTTGGATGGAGAGTTGTCTCATTGGCACTCATACCACATCTTCTTATATCTATAGGCTGTAAAGGGATCTATAATCATGCGTTAATGTTAATAGGATATTTGTGTTTAACCCCTTCATGTCCAGAGGGGCCAGAAAAACGATCCAAATGCAACATAAAAAAGTTTTCAAAAGTGTCCATAGTAATTTAATTATTGTCTTGAATAAATAGATAATTTTAACAGAACCTCTTCCCGGGTATCTTAATAACATTTTAAATATTAACAACCCATATTTTGAAAAGTTTGTACCTGAAATTTAACCGAAAGAATTAAAGTTATCCCAAGTCAATACCCGTGATACACATGTAGTAATTTTAGACTGCATGTTTAATATTGACATTGAATGTCGAATGTTAAAAATGAATGTTGGAAATCGAAAATCAAAAAAAATAAAAAAATAAAAAAAAATAAAAAAATTGCAATGTTGATATCGAATATTGAATGCTGAAAACGAATGTTGAATGTTGAATGTTAAAAACTGAATGTTGGATGTTTAACTCGAATAATGAAAACGAATGTTGAATATTGAAATCGAATGTTAAATGTTGAAAATTGAATTTTGAATTCTTAAATTGAGCGTTGACAAAAAAATGAAAAACCAAAAAATAAATGGATAGAACTCGAATAAGAATTTATTTTTCTGAACGTTGAATGTAGAATGTTGCATCTTGATTATTGAACCAACCTGACATCCGGAGACAACCCCTACTTATGGTTAAAATACCTTTGCAACCTTTGGTCTTAATAATCAGTGCTTTTAAGGGATAAATTTGTCAATTTTTATAATATTATTGTAGAAAAACACTTAGTCTTCAAAACTTCTTCAATGCTTTTAATAACTAGCAAAATTGTAGCGTTTAAGCTCTTAATAAAAAGCTTAAGATCACCTCTAAAATATGAATAACAATCACCTGATGAATTTGTCTCATTTGTAATTATTTAGATAGCAACTTAAGTCAAATGTTAACGCTGCATTTGTTTGCACCTGTCCTAAGTCAGGAACCTGATATTCAGTGGTTGTCGTTTGTTGATGTGGTTCACAAGTGTTTCTCGTTTCTTGTTTTTATATAGATTAGACCGTTGGTTTTTCTGTTTGAATGGTTTTACACTAGTTATTTTTGGGGCCTTTTATAGCTTGCTGTTCGGTGTGAGCCAAGGCTCCGCGTTGAAGGGCGTACTTTGACATATAATGGTTTACTTTTACAAATTGCGACTTGGATGGAGAGTTGTCTCATTGGCACTCGTACCACATCTTCTTATATCTATATACAATGGTTGCTCTTCGCCATTGGGGATTCGGTTTGTATCGAGTCTTTGGTAATCATATTTTCATTAATAAAAACAAGGTTCAAAAATTCTCATTAATCGTTTTAATTTAAAAATTCAAAAATGACGGTCTGGACGTGGTAAACAGAGTCTGTGAAAAAAGAATTACGACATACGACGAACAAATAAGAGATGATTCAAACTCTGTACCAGGTGTCAACATTAGAAAACAATATTCTCTGTAATTTTTCTCACAAATGCAATAGAATTGAGATAATCTTATCGTATAAGTTCATCAAAGATACCAGGCTTCTAATTTGGTATGCCAGACGCTCGTTTCGTCTACATCAGATTCATCAGATGCTTATCAAATATTACGAAGTGGCTTATGTAAAACCTAGATATATATAAATATAAGAAAATGTGGTGGGATTTCCAATGAGACAACTCTCCACCAGAGACCAAAATAAGGTAGAAGTTAACAACTATAGGTCATAGTCTCCTTCAATGAGCAAAACCCATACCGCATATATAGTAAGCTATAAACATTGAGGCTCTTAAACGACAAATATAAAACAATCCAAACGAGAAAATAAACGGCCTGATTTATGTACAAAACAATAAACGAAAAACATAAATATGATATACAGCAGCAAACGACAACCACTGAATTACAGGCTCCTGACTTGGGACTGGCACGTACAGAATGCTACGGGGTTAAACATGTTTGCTGGCGCAAAACCCTCTCTTAGCCTACCTGGGACAGTGGTGTAACAGAACAACATAAGAAAAAACTATACAAATCAGTTGTAAAGATTTTAACTCATCAGATCGATACAAAGTTAAAAAGAAAATAACAATAACAAAAAGTACAGTTGCTGAAAGCTAGTTCGGCTCCAAAAGCAACTAATGAAAAAAAAATCCCGGATCTAACATGTCTAAGAATAAAATCAATCAGTACAGATCCAACATCCAATGGATTTAGTGAAAAGACGTCATTAACAGTCCCAGAACTTGAAACATGACATTGTATAATGCCAAAATATAGGTATCGACAGATTCTAACGCCGTGAATGTGCATGTAGTGTATAACAATAATATTTAGTTAACAAAGTCAATATTTATACCGATCAAATAATTTTCAAAGATCCAATTACAGCGTTGAATTGGTAACCTTTCAGCATAATTTTATTTAAAGGATCGATAAGTTAACCCGGATCGTATCTAAATTTACGGGATCGGTAAACAAGATCACTTTAAAAATTAGGCTTGTAATATATTTTCTACAGGAACAGCCAAACTTCCAAACCAAATCTTTATATCTATGAAAACATTTGGTAAAAATTTTGAATAATTTGTGGTTACGAAATTAATAATTTACAAGTTATACATAGAATACGTTCATTGACAAACGTCACTACAGACACGGGCATAAGGAACAAGTTGAAATATATAAATACCGTAAGATAGTGCCAAAGGAACATAACCGTCCAAAAAATGAAAATTAACATTGTTGAACGAAAAATCGTCCCGTTTGTCGAACTTTTGTATAGAGTTTCTCATGTTAAACTGAAATATCTTAATCTAAGAAAGGACAGTTATTTCTGTTTATATTCGATTTATTCAAAGTTAGTTCCTAGATAAATTACGTCAGTATATTTGAAAAATTCTCATTGACTTAAACAACAACAACAATACTTTATTTTAAGAGGGTTACACAGTTAGCTATGTAACTAATCTTTCCTGAGGCCCTCATCATAGAAAAAAGCATAAACAAAAATGCAAACATATACATGGCATACATTAGTATAAAAGTCAAGTATAATGATAATGTTCAATACAACTGCATAAAATGTTATGAAAAAATAAACATGATGAAATAATTAATGTTCAATATTTTTTCAACTTAACGAAAAGAATTTATCAATTAAATGGAATTTAGACGGGTCTTTACTGAGTTTGGCCAAACCTCTAATAATAATATTGATATCTGAATCTGCAACTGGTCTCCAGAACTGTCTTGATTCTTTGCAAAGATATAGTGCTGAATGGAAACTGGATGTGAACTTCAAAAAAACAAAAATTATAATTTTCTCTAAAAAAAAGTAAATAAAGAAAATTTCTACTTTTATTACAGTTCTAATGCAATCGAAATAGTTGATTATTATAAATACTTAGGAGTTGATTTTCATAGCTATGGAAAATTTATACAGGCAGTGTCAAGCATCTCAAATAAAGCTAAAAAAGCATATTTTGCGTTGAAGTCTAAACTCCCATACAGTGAAAACTTGTCTGTTAAAACTTAGCTCCAACTTTTTAACTCAGTGATAATTCCTATTTTAATTTATGGATCAGAAGTATGGATATCAGAATTCAAACCAAATTTTGAAGCATTAGACAAAAGTAAATTTGAAAAAAACACAAAACTTCATATTTAAAAACATACCTTGGGTTCATGGAAAGTCTTCCAATCTAGCAGTGCAGTGCGAATTGGGTACATTACCTATTAGCATTAAATGTTATCAACTTATGTATAAATACTATGTGCGTCTCAGTGATATTGGTGAACGGTCTGGTGGTCCACATGAAATTCTCGAGGCTGCTTTTGAAGTGGACAAAACTCTAACAAGTAGAGAAAATTCATGGTCTAATAAATTATCTGAATTATCAAAATATATTCGAATATCCTTAAACAAGCATTAATATATATATTGTAATATTAATTTCAAACAGAAACTAGAAGATTTCTACAAAAACAAAATTATATTTGAACTATCTAAAATAAAAGATGGAAACTGTGATAAACTTTTATTTTTTAGTAAAATTTATACTAAATTTAAACAACAAGAATATTTAAACTTTAATGTTCCTAAATATCTTCGAAAAAACTCACCAAATTAAGAATAAGTGCACACTCATTAGCAATAGAAACTGGTAGGTATGCAAGACCAATAATACCCCTTATAAGAGATTTTGTAAATTTTGCACAGGACAAATTGAAAAATGAGATACATTTGTTGATTGAATGTCCTAAATATAACAAAATTAGATCTAAATATAAAATCAATGAAATAAATTCAAATAATTTGAATTAAAATTTTATGAAAATTTTAAATCCCAATTCTGAAAAAGAACTAAAATCAATTTGTATGTATATTGAAGAAGCTCTTGATTTGAGAGACCACCATACTGTTTCATCGAATAATAATCCTTTATAGCCGCTTGTGCATATACACATATATCTTATATAGGTGATTGTGTTTTTAAGTAAAATTATGAAAACTTAGAATAATCATGCTGTATATGTGTATGGTATCATTAAGAATTCTGAATGTTATGGTATTCATAGACCATATCTAGAATTGACTTATGACTTGTTGTTACATTGATCTTTATTTCATTTATAGTAGATGTTATTGTTGAATATATTTAATTGTCTGTATTTGGATCACGCCTCTATTGTGCTCTTTCCAATAAAATATTGAATTGACTATTAGTGTACTAGGGTAATTTTGTAAAAAAAAAACTGTTTGTCATTTTGTTGTATTGTTGTATTGTATTTCAACAAACAATGTACATATGTGATACAGTGGTGTAGCAGTACAACATAAGAATAAACTTTAAAAAATAAGTTAAAAAGGGCATAAACACCGTGTGTCATCGGTACAAATACCAGCGTATAGCTACCTGGGTATCTATATGTTGGTATATGTACAGTAATGTAGTTTTTCTTAGACAATGAACAGAGAACCAGGTCAACCGCTTGGTTAGTACCTATATCCGCTGTACCGATGATACACGGTGATAAATTAAATCTCATCAGATCGATACAAGACATACACAAAAAAACTCGAAAGACGATTTCTCTACATTACTTTTAATTGATTAATTTATATAAATAATCCATGCATTAACAGTAATTATTCAACAGTCTGTTTGATAGTATGAAGAAAAAGAAGTGCCGAAATAAACAGATGCCGATTTGTCTTATAAGCGTATCCAGTCCGACATCGTTTCTAAAATTAGCCAAACAGCATGGCGGAAAGCAGAGAATTGTTTGGAAGTGACGAAAGTGGAAATGGTATAGTCTGCTATGCATATACATTGAAAATGATTTACTCTGATATTCACACGCCAAATTATGACGATAAAATCAGTAGGCTTCGTGATAGGAGCTTAAATGTACCTATCACATGTATTGTAGAAAAATTAATTCCACAAATTTCAAATTCCTACCAAAGTTTTATTTAAAGTCGATATTCAATAAACTACATAAACACAAGCTCTATTGAGCTTTTCAAATCGATTGAATTCCATCCCTCAATTTAACTCAATTAAAAAAAAAATTGTTATTTACAAAGTCAAATTTGTTCTGTGTTTGAAAATCATGATAGTTGCTACAACTAGCTTTGATGTATATACAACATGTAGTTAAAAATGTAGCTTGGTATGAACTCGGGTATGAATAAAATCAAAGAAGATTTGGTATCTTCGCCTTTTTTTTAATACAAGTCTTAGATGAATGAACTTTGCCTTAATCTACATGACAATCTTTTATTCATGATTCATTTCGTCAAAATAATTAATAAAACACTTAAGAAAACAATACATTTTAAGAATATTACTTTATTTTGAGGAAACAATACAAAAAACTTATTTATAGCAATACATTTACTTATACAAGATTATAAATGTATTCAACACAAAACCTATAAAAAGGGTGTGAACATGTGCATGGTGTGGGGTGCGAATGTGAGAGGGGCGAACATGTTTTGGGGTCACAAACTGGATTCCAAGTAAAGTAACTGATTTCAGATTGGAACAAACTACATGACATAACCAGAATTAGCACATCAGAGACTCAAATTTTCATCAATTATTTTTTATATCCCATTGGATAAAAGCCAGAATTGGTATCTTCAATGTATACATACAGATACAGAATAAGTTTTCAATCTTATGTATGCTTTGAAACTTTTCCAACTGCACAGATTTGTAATTAAGGTGTAATAATGTCCATCTGACATGTCACCATACCATATCAAGATCAAGATTTAAAGTCTGAAGTGGTTCGACCTGCATACATGTACATGTACATAGGTTTTTGGTTGATTATTGTTTGGTAGTAATTACAAGAAATTATTTTGTTCAATTTGGATTTTTTTGCTACACAATTTAGACCTAACACTTATTTTGATATGGACAGGACTGTTCATTGTAGTTGAATTTTCGGCAATTGGATTGGATGAAGTTTTTATTCTCCGTAAGGCACAAACTACTTTTAAAGCCTTCTGTTTATTTACATGTAACATGTGTTATAGTCAAAAGACACTTACCTGGTGCACTGGAGTCAATATCAACATGATATTAATTGAATTATAAGATATTGGTGTTAATTTGGTGTGTGTGTTTCTTTTTGATTCAGTCATGCTCTATGTGATCACTCTGGTTTTGGAGATGGTGCAAAATTCTAAGTCGAAAACTAGTCATGAAAATAATTATGTGTTTCTATGACTTGCAGAAACTTTATACACCATTTTAATCATCAACTGCCAACTTTTAATTATGTTATATGTCCTTAAATTAAGAATAGGTTGGGCGAACAACTTTATTTTAGATATACACTTGCATATAGTCTTTTGTAAATCAAAATTTTAATTAAATTGCCATTTATTAATTGATGTGGAAAATGAATTATCAAATTTAAGCAGTTGATAAGAATAATGAAAGTGTTGGTTTTCCCGTTTGAATGGTTTTACACTAGTAATTTTTGGGGCCCTTTATAGCTTACTGTTTGGTGTGAGCCTAGGCTCCGTGTTGAAGACCGTACTTTGACCTATAATGGTTTACATTTATAAATTTTGACTTGGATGGAGAGTTGTCTCATTGGCACTCATACCACATCTTCTTATATCTATCAGTATCTTATGTTCCTGTAAGCCATTTAAATAATAATTTGGTTCAAAGATGTGTATTGATATCAGTGTGAGTTGATTCCCACACTTTTTTGAAATGCTATTATTCCCATTCTTGCATTTGGCAAATGAGATTATTGATACAATACCAGTATGATGGACAGCTGCCACGGATTTTCAAACAATTACACTCAAAGGTGTAAGTATTAATTGGATTAAACCCACTCAAATCCAGTCTTAATTGACCACAGTTATATTAATATATTATGACAGTTGATAATCATACTGGTATTGAGGTCAAGAATTTGTATTCAATTTACTACACTTCTAACTGAATACACAAAATCTTGACCCCACTAGTTGTAAAATCAGTGTCATAATCATCTGATATAAGTTAATAATTAAGGTCTATTTAAGTTACAATCATCAGTAATAAGGTTGAAACAATAAACACAATTGCATAACTTTTACCTGAACATTTTCTGCAATAAAATATATTTAGATATAAGAAGATGTGGTATGAGTGCCAATGAGACAACTAGTACTCTCCATCCAAGTCAAAATTTATAAAAGTAAACCAATAGTATAGTCCCCATTATATTGCTATTTAATACAGACTACACGAAATTCGTAGGACCGTCGGACAAATCTGGTGAATAATGGATCGGTCTGGTAAAATTTTGTTGAATTCCGGTCCGAATGTCCAGTGTTGTTTTTTTATTCATGCATTTTTCTAGCATTCTAGCAAAATTCCCAAACGATCTCAAAATTCATTTTCATCTTTATTATTCATGACAGCGATGATTATTTCGTTCAACCGCTAGCTTTATGCCGAAAATCGCCAACAAGTAATGCTTAAATCCGAGTAAAAACATATCTGACTGACGAAAACAACAATAGCTGCCATCAACCAGAAATGTAGACAATACCGGATCAGATTCCGGGAACGGATAAGGCTAATTCCGGGATTGCCGATCAAATACATGTACAGTAAATGAATTAAAAAAAAATCCAAGCAGGTCACAAAATACAGCTATGAAATATAAACATGATAAACACAAGAATTGAAAACCAAAAGATATATGAAAAAGAAAGAAGAAACAGGAAATATTTTATACAGAAACTCTAAATAATTTTAGTTCACAAATAATTTTCATGTCAAAATCCAATAAAATGTGACATCACTTTTTTTTATCACTCAATTGCATTCAAGCAATTGTGCACAACTTTCATCACTTTTACACTCACATGATTTCGTTTTTGTGCATTTTTGGAGAGGAGTAGGGCACAACAAATCATAAGTTTTTTGTATTTTGTCGGATAATATATAATTAGATGTTAAAAAAAATTGGTCTGGTAAACTTTCATTCAGTCTGGTAAAGCTAGGTTGTTTACCAGACCGAATGTCCTGTAAAAATAAAATTCATTCGTGTATATAGATATAGGAAGATGTGGTGTGAGTGCCAATGAGACAACTCTCCATCCAAATAACAATTTATAAAAGTAAACCATTATAGGTCAATGTACGGCCTTCAACACGGAGCCTTGGCTCACACGAACAACAAGCTATAAAGGGCCCCAAAAGTACTAGTGTAAAACCATTCAAACGGTAAAACCAACGGTCTAGTATATATAAAAACGAAACGAGAAACACGTATAAATTACATAAACAAACGACAACTACTGTACATCAGATTCCTGACTTAGGACAGGTGCAAACATTTGCAGCGGGATTAAACGTTTTAATGGTACCAAACCTTCTCCCTTTTTCTGAAACAATAGTATAACATCACAACATAGAAAAACACACGATAAAACATCAATTGGAAGGCTTAACTCAATCAAAAATGTAGTCTGTTAATAGTAATCATGGTAATTGGAATTATCTCAGCATTAGCTATTCATGGTATTTGTACATGTATATATTTGAATACAGGAAATGTATTTTTTCCTTAATGAAGAATGAACACCAATTTAGATAAAAGTTAGTTATTTATTTTTGTTGTTGTTGCGAAAGTGTATTTTTAATGCCTCTTTCAGGAAATTATTAAGCCAATTATTATTAATGGCATATAAAAAATATGCTACATATTTGAAGATCTCCCTTTACATTCTTGTCAAAATCATTGAATTTCAAATGTTTCTAAAAAAGATGTAAAAAAATCTGACACTGTCTTCAATTGAAATACCAAAATAATTTGCATCAATATTGCAAAATTCTCCATCTTTTGGCAACAGAATAGAAATTTTACAGTGAGATTATGGAAATGAAGAAAACAAAATAATTATTGAAAGTATGGTCAGAAAAAATGTCAGACTAGTACAAAATTGGCTGAATCACAACATCCATGATGCTTTGATTTGTTGGTTTTTATTACATGTCTATTGTCTAGATTGCATTGCATATGTTATTGTTTATAATGATATTGTTTATGTGCTACATGCCATCCTGCAGCCCTAATTTGGTGAATAAAATATTGTTTCAACCTGTTTACCTTTTGAAATTTTTCTTGAGTAAATTTTTTCTAGCAAACAAAAAAATATGTGTTTCTACTTACCCCTATTATTATATCGTCTCTTTCAACATACTTATATAGGGTGAATGCCCCGCTGCCCAAATTTTTTGGAAGGGTGTTCCTAAAAAACATTGAAAGCATTTCCAGCATTATACAAGCCCTGTGTGAAATAAATTTTGGAGAGGACGGGTATTCAATTGGTGTTCATTTGGGAGACTTTCATGACAGCATCCTTTTGCAATGATATTTCATTTTAAGGAAATTTTGCAGTTTTTGTTAATTATCTTGAATATCATTACAGATTGAGATGTACTGTAAACAGCAAAAATATCAAGCAAAGAAAGATCTACAAATAAGTCAAACATGTCCAAAATCGTCAATTGACATCTTATTGGAGTTATTGTCCTTTAAAGTCATTTTCTGCAATTTATTGGTAAAATTTTTTGTAAACTTTTTTCAAAAATCTTCTGCTTTTAATTTAACTACTGGGCCAAATTAAACCAAACTTGGCCTCAATCATTATTAGTGTATGTAATACTATTTATTATAATTTTAACCTTATTTTACATGATTTCCAAAACTACAGTAAATACAGGTGAGCGACACAGGCTCTTGAGAGCCTCTAGTTGTTTAGTCCAAGAGGCAAAACACAGACATGCTGTGGTGGTGACAGCCTCAACAGATTGTTAAAGTTTATAATTAGGTCAGTTTAAGGAAACCATTTATAGTTTGTCAATGATATTTGGTATGCAGTTATATTATCATATGAACATCTCATTTCCATGGAGATTATTTGGTCTAAAATTGACCTTCCCCTCACTGGCCTCAGTCATGGTTCATTGACTTTGAAACTTTTGCTTAGTTAAAATGTTAAAGTTTGTGATTATGTCAGTTTAAGGGGAAGCAGTAAAGGTAAGTCAATTGGCATTTGTATTAGTATTAACTTTTCTTCTTTCCATGAAGGGGAGATAACATCTACTCAAAAGCATTGTGTAAACATGGTAAATGATAGTAAGATGGGTAAATTTGTTGTATTTAGAGTAACATTGAGTTAGATCTATTCCAAAATTGATCATGGTTGGGAATGGTAAGCACTCAAGTTTATTGTTTATTGTTTAATTGTGGAAGGTTCAATTAGAATTCTATAAGAAATTATAGCAAAAGAAAAGTTTGATATTATGGGTGGTTATGAAATATGATACTCCAATATGAAGTAAACCTCATCCTCTACTGCATTTTGACAGTATGATGTTTACTTGGAATTCCATAGGGACGTTGCTGTACAGTGTATAACTTTATCAGTCAGGGATATAACTCTATAGGGTTATTACAGAAAAATAACATACATTTGTTATTGTGGAATAAAAAATTATAGAACTGTGATAACATATGTATGTTACATGTTTCAAAAGGACAATATACATCATTAGTTTATTTAAAATGTATAAAAGTTTTATTGATATTACTTTTGTCTTTATGTATACTTAACTATGGAAAGATATAACAGTTCATAGTTTGCCAAATTTGCATAGAACACCTATATGTTATTACAGAAAAATATGCCTGTAATAACTAAAGGGTGTTATCACAGCTTCTCTATATCACTTCAAAGCATTTGCTCAGACATACATCATGCTTAATTACAATGTATTTTAATTTATTGTAAGAAATAATGACCAGAGCATGTAATGAGGTTCTCATAAGTTTCTCAGTAATTCCCAAGTGTCTTATATAATAAGTTACATACCTTTAATAACCTAGCCTTGTTATCACAGCTAAGTTTATCCCTTAATAGCCTCGTCTCATTGATTTACCATGGTTAATAAAAAATGAATTAATTTAATTGAAAAATTAGTTATCAAAGCTATGCATTTAGTTTCTGCGCAAAGTCTCAAGAGTTCCCTAGAGCCCACTATAAATGAAATAATTTTACAAATAACAAACATATGTTATTACAGATTTAGAAAAATTAAGGAATAAAGAGTAGACAACTCATGAAAGTATCTATAATCATTGATAATAACACACACAAGTTATTTTCTGTAATAACCCTATAGAGTTATATATTTGACTGTTTATGGTCTTTTTATTTTTTCAGAAAGTGATGGAAGTGGTCATGGATCAGTTCCAGGAACCCCAGGTGGAAGTAGTCCAGCACATTCAGGGAGCCGACCTGGAAGTCCAGCCCAACACAGTGGATCAGAACATAGCCTGCAAGGGACACCAGTAGGCAGTCCTGTTGGGAGTCACAGATCCCACAGGAGTGGCTCTAGAAGTCCAGGGTCCCATAGGAGTGGCTCTGGAAGTCCACATTCCCATAGAAGTGGCTCTAGAAGTCCAGGGTCTCATAGGAGTGGCTCTGGAAGTCCACATTCCCATAGGAGTGGCTCTGGAAGTCCACGATCCCATAGAAGTGGCTCTGGAAGTCCACGATCCCATAGGAGTGGCTCTGGCAGTCCAAAATCTGGAAGCCCTATGTCAGTAAAAAGTAGATCAAGGAGTCCTGGTTCAGTCAAAAGTCATTCTCAAAGTCCAAGATCAAGATCAGGCAGTCCTAGATCAAAATCTGGTAGTCCTAAATCAAGATCTGGAAGTCCAAAATCTAGATCTGGCAGTCCAAGATCAAGATCAGGGAGTCCAAGGTCAAGATCAGGGAGTCCAAGGTCCAAATCAGGAAGTCCAAGATCCAGATCTGGGAGTGGAAGGTCAAGGTCAGGAAGTCCAAGATCGAGATCTGGAAGTGCAAGGTCAAGGTCAGGAAGTCCAAGATCAAGATCTGGCAGTCCAAGGTCAAGATCAAGAAGTCCAAGATCAAAATCTGGCAGTCCAAGGTCAAAGGCAGGCAGTACTAGGTCAAGGTCAAGATCTCGATCAGGTTCAAGAAAAAGTGGATCAGGTATTTATTTTAAAGATGAATATACAATGGTGTACTACAATTGTCACACTTCCAAATCCCTACTAATATAAATTCAACCAAACTTTTAAATTTTAACAGCTCTCTAAATTGTTTACCTTAAATATAACTTCATTAGCTATGCATACACTATATCCTGAATTATACATATTATACATGTATTAACTCTCTACATGCCAATGTTTAGTCCTGTAAGTGACACATGGCATTCTGGAAGTCTCATACTGCTAAAAATAGTACTCGTTTTTTTTCTTCAGAAAATCTAAATTTGCATACTATTAGTATTAAGCACACCTGCCCTAAAATTGCATATTGTAGTAAGGTTCTTAATATTAAAAGTTCTAATGAACTTTGTCATTTTCACCTGCCCTTAGATTATTATATAAAGAGACAAGGTATTGTTTGTACAGTTCTTGTGATGAATAAAAGAAATTGCTCCATAGAGGGCCCTCAGGGGATAATATAGAGGTTTCGGCCACCCATCTTATAATGGTGCGAATGACAAGTCTATCAGACCTGCAACATACATGTAGGTCTAATCTTAAACAATCAGATTAGAAATAGTGTATATTCTGACCTCATTAAGCTTAGTGTAAACCAACTTAATTTGGCATTTAGCTCTTTCTGTTGACTTCAATGCGATTAATTTTTGTGATTTTTTAATTTTATTTGAATTATTTATTTAAGGAATGATCCAAGTTTTACATAGTCTTATATTCACAATATTTTTCTACTTTCTCAACATTCTATCATTTGTCTATTGCAGCGAAAATAAATTGTTGGGGAAAATTAGTTGGTTTACTGTATCTTTTGCAATAAAATTGTACGAACAAATAGAAGTGACATATATTTAACCAGTGTTTGAAAATAACAAAAATATTCATATTTAAGGATGTACTTAGGTCAGGTTTAGGAATTTTTGTCAGATGTTCGGACTCCTTGGTTTTTTTCCTAAGATACAGGTTAAAATATTTTGCCCCATAACACCAATTTTTCTTTTCATATAAGACTTCAATAGCTCATAAAAGGTCATTTACCAAAATTTAAGCAGATTCTTGATTTCTTTTGTTTCGATTTGATACCCAAATAATACCAATGCAAATATAAGGTAAAAGTCGGAGTCAGACTTTTCCCGCCATTTTTTAAGAATTAAATATCTCGAAAAGGAGTTCCATAACCTATCAATATTTATAGCTTATTTTGTTCCTTAACTCATAACAAGGAATTATTTGAATCTGGAATAATTTTGAATTCTGGAAAATTGATCCGAAATTTATGATGAAAACTAACCCAACTAAATAGGGTTAGCCATGCGCGCATGGCTAAGGGGGGTTATTTAGTTCATACTGAAATAACAGTGAAAGTAAAATTACCCTTAGCCATGCACGCATGGCTAACCCTATGTAGTTGGGTAAGTTTTCATCATATATTTCTTATCAATTTTCCAGAATTCAAAATTATTCCAGATTCAGATAATTCCTTGTTTAATGCTCTTCGGACTTATAGTATCAATTTTAAATTCTAGATTTTTTAATTTTACCGAAGTACTTCCTTAATTCCTAAAATTTGATTAAACCCGAGAGACAACCAAGAATGCACTTTTCATTACAAATACATGTACTAGGTATTCATTATTATGCACAGGAAAAGCTGAACCAAAATATTGAAGTGTGTTCAAAAAAGTACAAATCTCCTATTGTCTTGTATGCAATCTTCAGGAAAACTTAGAAATCATTAGTATCCAATAAAAATTAGCTTTTTCCTTAATCCAAGAAAATTGTTAACCATGAAAATAAATGAATCCACTGTACCTCAATAATTATGACATTATTATGTTGACAGGAAGTGATTCAGATATTGGTAGACGAAAGAAGAGGAGGATTATGGGTAGTGACGAGGAAGATCAGAATGGGAGAGTAGATGGTAAGATTTGTTACAGCTTCCAACTGAAACAGACAAAGGAATATAACTCTTAAAGATCACTTGAATGTTTGAATTAACCATTTTCATAAATGTATTTTAAGCTTCTTAATAGCAGTAATTAATTAAATTCTGAATCTCATGCATGCTTTTAGGTATAATACCACCAAATCATAGTACGTCACACTCGGTTTCATACGAAAAAGGTTTGAAAAAAAATATTCCCTTGAAATTGACAGTTGTAGGAAATTAACCCTGCATTTCATTGCAGAAAAAAATTTTGAGTCATAAACATAAATATCTTGGCAGGGGTTAAAAAATCCACTAGCCCGACGCCCGGGACTAGAGCATTTACGCCTCGGACAATCAAAATGTTTAACCAAATATGCCCGACGGACTAGTAACAAAATATTCTTGGCGTTTCCAAAATAGAAAGTCAAGAATCCCTTCATCGCTATTCTATCTTAGCCAATCAGATTCAATTACATTATCCGGGATTCCAAGAATTTGAACTGGTTTGTACAGGTCCTGTTGTACATATTTTAAAAATAGAACAAATAACTCTGGATGGCTCGGTATCATGTAAATGTCAGCATGTCAGCTGGTATCATTCCTGTATTAAAATTTACACCAATAAAATGTTTTGATTTGATTTGATTTGTATTGATCGCAATTCTCATACTTTAAATATTGATTTCTCAGTACAGGGGGGGGGTATTATACATTTCTTATGCCGAGATTTTCAATTAATGGTACTGGGGGTATGATGTATTGATCGGTATTGACCTGTCTTGTCGGACGGCTGTTGAACACGAAACCAATCCATGCAACCAAATATTTCTAAATATTTTAGTACGGGCACCCCAGGAATTTTGTCAGTTTTAAAACGAAAATCTGTAGATGAAGGGGGTAATGAGACTGACAATTCATCCCCCAAAAATGCCAAATACTACCGGGAAAAGCGGAAAGGAAAATTTATAGTATCCGGAAAGAAAGATTCCCCTGGGCAAGGTCGGTCGTATTGCTGATAAATAAAACCGAGAATATTGCCCTTATTTTCCCAAGCACGCCAATAAAAAGTCTGCTTTATGTATGGGAACAACTAAGTTAGGATAAGCACCACTGTTTGTTTACCAACAGAATAAAAAGCAGGTCAACAAAAATTATTAAATACAGTGTATAATACCGCCTTCAAAACAAGGGGCACCCACTTTGTAATAATGCAGCAAACTCTGATTTGTAAGGCATTTTCGGGCTAGCAGTTCTTCCAACAGGGCTAGTAAAATCCTGCTGCAAATAAGTCCTGGGCTAGTTACCTGTAACAAAATTTTTTAACCCCTGCTTGGGTGTTTCTATGCACAATTCTTTTTTTATTTGGTGATTCTATAAAATATTTTGGAAACTTGAGATGACATGGTTACTAAAATTGTTAACAGGAAAAAAAGGGTGCAAACGTGATTGGACTACTTCCGGTGATGGTTATTATTTTATATGCAATTAAATGTTTATGTGAACTTTTCACTGTAGCACTGGAGAGGATAAAACTCATGCCAAGTGTTTCTTTATTTGAAACAAAGATAAATTCTGCACAATTTTTTTGAAAATTGCCAATTTAGCAAAGATTCTAAGGGAAAAACAATGGAGGTATTACACCTAAAGGGGAATATTCTGTTAAATTCATGTTCAATGATTTGAATCAAATTCTCATGTGTGATTTACAACAAGCTAAAAAATATATCAAAATTTCAAAAGTAAGAAAAAAGAACAATTAACATGCACTCGTCATCATGAGCATTATGTATCAGCATTCATGTGTATTTTAGACTAGACACCATCTAAGTAACCATCTAAATAACCTCCAAAGACCTGATGAAAACATAAAAATTAATACACGGACAAGCACATGGAATTTTTCTAAGTCTGTTTGGTTTCTTATCATGCATTCAAAAATATGTAAATCACGGCTTTACCTGTATAAGAATGATGCTCCTAGATGGCTCCCTTGTTTCACTTATTGATAAATGAACAGCTTAAAGTAGGAATAATTGATAACTGAACAGCTTAAGGTAGGAATGATTGATAACTGAACATCTTAAGGTAGGAATGATTGATAACTGAACAGCTTAAAGTAGGAATGATTGATAACTGAACAGCTTAAAGTAGGAATAATTGATAACTGAACAGCTTAAAGTAGGAATGATTGATAACCGAACAGCTTAAGGTAGGAATGATTGATAACTGAACAGCTTAAACATGTTAAAGTAGGAATGATTGATAACTGAACATCTTAAGGTAGGAATGATTGATAACTGAACAGCTTAAAGTAGGAATGATTGATAACTGAACAGCTTAAAGTAGGAATGATTGATAACTGAACAGCTTAAAGTAGGAATAATTGATAACTGAACAGCTTAAAGTAGGAATGATTGATAACCGAACAGCTTAAAGTAGGAATGATTGATAACCGAACAGCTTAAGGTAGGAATGATTGATAACTGAACAGCTTAAACATGTTAAAGTAGGAATGATTGATAACTGAACAGCTTAAGGTAGGAGCAATTGATACTGAACAGCTTAAGGTAGGAATGGTTGATAACTGAACAGCTTAAGGTAGGAATGGTTGATAACTGAAAAGCTTATGGTAGGAATGATTGATAACTGAACAGCTTAAGGTAGGAATGATTGATAACTGAACAGCTTAAAGTAGGAATGATTGATAACTGAACAGCTTAAGGTAGGAATGATTGATAACTGAACAGCTTAACATAGGAATGATTGATAACTGAACAGCTTAAGGTAGGAATAATTGATACTGAACAGCTTAAGGTAGGAATGATTGATAACTGAACAGCTTAAGGTAGGAATGATTGATAACTGAACAGCTTAACGTAGGAATGATTGATAACTGAACAGCTTAACTTAGGAATAATTATACAAATAAGACAATGGCTTCCCCCTTGTAGTATTTGTTGCCTTATACTTAAGACAATAGTTTTAAGATAATAAAACTTTATTTTCTGCTGTTTAAAATGCCTTTGCCAAAGGTTGTCTGCCTCACAATAAATAACTAAATAGCTTAAATGATAATAATTATATTATTCAGAAACCAAGACAGGCATAAATATGTTAAACAATATTTTTCATATGTGTGAGTACGTCAGAAGTTTCTGATGATCAGTTCGAAATTCATTTTGACAGTTCAAAATCCCCTTTTTTACACCCAAGCACACTTAACATTGCATGTAAGAAAATAGGTTGGTAAAAGTCAAGGTTAATCACGCGTATCACTGCCAATACCTATAAATAGATATTGCATATTTTAGAAGTAAGCACAATTTCATCCATCTTGACACCGATTTAGCAAAATAAAAAGGTAACTAGCAGTAACTAACTAAATGTAGAATTAAAACCAGTATGAAAACAAAATGTGTTATGAGTATGCTACAAGTTGACACGAAAGGTCTCAAAGTATAATATATGGTTCATAACAACGCTTAAAGTATGAATAATAATACAAATGAGATAGAGGTTTACACCCTTAAAGTACGAATAATTATACAAATGAGACAGAGGTTTACACCCTTCAAGTACGAATAATTATACAAATGAGAAAGAGGTTTACACCCTTAAAGTACGAATAATTATACAAATGAGACAGAGGTTTACACCCTTAAGTATGAATAATTATACAAATGAGACAGAGGTTTACACCCTAAAACTATGAATAATTAAACAAATGAGACAGAGGTTTACACCCTTAAAGTACAAATATTTATACAAATGAGACGGAGGTTTACACCCTTAAAGTACGAATAACTATACAAATGAGACAGAGGTTTACACCCTTAAAGTACGAATAATTATACAAATGAGACAGAGGTTTACACCCTTAAAGTACGAATAACTATACAAATGAGACAGAGGTTTACACCCTTAAAGTACGAATAATTATACAAATGAGACAGAGGTTTACACCCTTAAAGTACGAATAATTATACAAATGAGACAGAGGTTTACACCCTTAAAGTACGAATAACTATACAAATGAGACAGAGGTTTACACCCCGAATATTATACAAATGAGACAGAGGTTTACACCCTTAAAGTACGAATAACTATACAAATATACAAATGAGACCGAGGTTTACACCCTTAAAGTACGAATAACTATACAAATGAGACAGAGGTTTACACCCTTGAGTACGAATAATTATACAAATGAGACAGAGGTTTACACCCTTAAAGTACGAATAATTATACAAATGAGACAGAGGTTACACCCTTAAAGTACGAATAATTATACAAATGAGACAGAGGTTTACACTCTTAAAGTACGAATAATTATACAAATGAGACAGAGGTTTACACCCTTAAAGTACGAATAACTATACAAATGAGACAGGTTTAATCCCCTTAAAGTACGAATAATTATACAAATGAGACAGAGGTTTACACCCTTAAAGTACGAATAACTATACAAATGAGACAGAGGTTTACACCCTTAAAGTACAAATAATTATACAAATGAGACAGAGGTTTACACCCTTAAAGTACGAATATTTATACAAATGAGACCGAGGTTTACACCCTTAAAGTACGAATAATTATACAAATGAGACAGAGGTTTACACCCTTAAAGTACGAATAACTATACAAATGAGACAGGTTTACTCCCTTAAAGTACGAATAATTATACAAATGAGACAGAGGTTTACACCCTTAAAGTACGAATAACTATACAAATGAGACAGAGGTTTACACCCTAAAATACAAATAATTATACAAATGAGACAGAGGTTTACACCCTTAAAGTACGAATATTTATACAAATGAGACCGAGGTTTACACCCTTAAAGTACGAATAATTATACAAATGAGACAGAGGTTTACACCCTTAAAGTACGAATAATTATGCAAATGAGACAGAGGTTTACACCCTTAAAGTACGAATAACTATACAAATATACAAATGAGACAGAGGTTTACACCCTTAAAATACGAATAACTATACAAATGAGACAGAGGTTTACACACTTAAAGTACGAATAATTATACAAATGAGACAGAGGTTTACACCCTTAAGTACGAATAATTATACAAATGAGACAGAGGTTTACACCCTTGAGTACGAATAATTATACAAATGAGACAGAGGTTTGCACCCTTGAAGTACGAATAATTATACAAATGAGACAGAGGTTTACACCCTTCAAGTACAAATAATTATACAAATGAGACAGAGGTTTACACCCTTAGAGTACGAATAATTATACAAATGAGACAGAGGTTTACACTCTTAAAGTACGAATAATTATACAAATGAGACAGAGGTTTACACCCTTAAAGTACGATAACTATACAAATGAGACAGGTTTACACCCTTAAAGTACGAATAATTATACAAATGAGACAGAGGTTAACACCCTTCAAGTACGAATAATTATACAAATGAGACAGAGGTTTACACCCTTAAAGTACGAATAATTATACAAATGAGACAGAGGTTTACACTCTTAAAGTACGAATAATTATACAAATGAGACAGAGGTTTACACCCTTAAAATACGAATAACTATACAAATGAGACAGGTTTACACCCTTAAAGTACGAATAATTATACAAATGAGACAGAGGTTTACACCCTAAAGTACAAATAATTATACAAATGAGACAGAGGTTTACACCCTTAAAGTACGAATATTTATACAAATGAGACAGAGGTTTACACCCTTAAAGTACAAATAATTATACAAATGAGACAGAGGTTTACACCCTTAAAGTACGAATAATTATGCAAATGAGACAGAGGTTTACACCCTTAAAGTACGAATAACTATACAAATATACAAATGAGACAGAGGTTTACACCCTTAAAATACGAATAACTATACAAATGAGACAGAGGTTTACACCCTTAAAGTACGAATAATTATACAAATGGAGCAGAGGTTTACACCCTTAAGTACGAATAATTATACAAATGAGACAGAGGTTTACACCCTTGAGTACGAATAATTATACAAATGAGACAGAGGTTTGCACCCTTAAAGTACGAATAATTATACAAATGAGACAGAGGTTTACACCCTTCAAGTACAAATAATTATACAAATGAGACAGAGGTTTACACCCTTAAAGTACGAATAATTATACAAATGAGACAGAGGTTTACACCCTTAAAGTACGAATAATTATACAAATGAGACAGAGGTTTACACCCTTAAAGTACGAATAACTATACAAATGAGACAGGTTTACACCCTTAAAGTACGAATAATTATACAAATGAGACAGAGGTTAACACCCTTCAAGTACGAATAATTATACAAATGAGACAGAGGTTTACACCCTTAAAGTACGAATAATTATACAAATGAGACAGAGGTTTACACTCTTAAAGTACGAATAATTATACAAATGAGACAGAGGTTTACACCCTTAAAATACGAATAACTATACAAATGAGACAGGTTTACACCCTTAAAGTACGAATAATTATACAAATGAGACAGAGGTTTACACCCTTAAAGTACGAATAACTATACAAATGAGACAGGTTTACACCCTTAAAGTACAAATAATTATACAAATGAGACAGAGGTTTACACCCTTAAAGTACGAATAATTATACAAATGAGACAGAGGTTTACACTCTTAAAGTACGAATAATTATACAAATGAGACAGAGGTTTACACCCTTAAAGTACGAATAACTATACAAATGAGACAGGTTTACACCCTTAAAGTACGAATAATTATACAAATGAGACAGAGGTTAACACCCTTCAAGTACGAATAATTATACAAATGAGACAGAGGTTTACACCCTTAAAGTACGAATAATTATACAAATGAGACAGAGGTTTACACTCTTAAAGTACGAATAATTATACAAATGAGACAGAGGTTTACACCCTTAAAATACGAATAACTATACAAATGAGACAGGTTTACACCCTTAAAGTACGAATAATTATACAAATGAGACAGAGGTTTACACCCTTAAAGTACGAATAACTATACAAATGAGACAGAGGTTTACACCCTTAAAGTACGAATAATTATACAAATGAGACAGAGGTTTACACCCTTAAAGTACGAATAATTATACAAATGCAACAGAGGTTTACACCCTTAAAGTACGATTAATTATACAAATGCGACAGAGGTTTACACCCTTAAAGTAGGAATAATTATACAAATGTGACAGAGAATTACTCTCTTAAATATGAATAATTATGTAAATGAGACCTCAACCAAGGGTTACCCTCTCTGAAAGTATAAATGATTATGGAAATGAGATAGAGATATCCACCCTATCAAATAAAAAATTCGTTTACAGGTCAACATAGTCTTCAATAATACAAATGTGTCTACTATAGAATTTATATACTGTCATACAAGTGAGAGGTTTAGCTATAAAACCAGGTTTAATCCACCATTTCTTACATAAGAAAGTGCCTGTACCAAGTCAGGAATATGACAGTTATTATCCCTTCATTTGATGAGTTTGAGCTTTTGATTTTGCCATTTACTTAGGGACTTTCTGTTTAGAATTGTCCTTGGAGTTCTGTATTTTTGTTATTTTACTTTTTATATAGATATTTAGGCTAGGGGGAGTAGTACAAAAGCCCTCAATTTATAATTGCAGTATTTCAAAATGTTATGTAGTAATATCTATAATTTAATTATTATAATTAGAATACTTTTTTGTTCCCCATGCGACGCATTGCAGGAGACATTGAAATACCAGTTATCTGTCCGTCCAGTCATTAAAATGCTCTCACATATACAATTCTTGCAAGATATTTATGAAATTTATAAAAGAAGTTTTATATCAGCAATGTCTCCAACAAATTTAAAAATCAGTGCCAATCAACTATTAAATATAAATTATATAATCAAAATGAGGGACCAACAAATTTTTCTGTAGATTTTCTATCACTTTTTGAGGAGTTTGGAGCTGAAAAACTGCCTCTTGTTTTCATAACCATAGAAAATACTGTAAACCAACTCATTTTCGTGAGTGATTTATTTTCGAGACTTTCGCGAGTAGAAATATAACACGAATATAAATCATCGTGTATATGTTAAAGTGGATCTTTCCTTATTTAACTACATCAAGTAAATTTGAAAATTGCGAAATTAAATCGCCACAAAGTGGGCTAGAAAGGGCCAAACTTGAAAAAAGTATCCACAAAAATAAGTTGGTTTACAGTATATAATTATAGGGAAAGAGCAATACAATATAGAAATAAGGAGATGTGGTATGATTGCCAATGAAATAACTATCCACAAAAGTTCAAATGAAGTGGATGTAAGCAATTATATGCAGCTGTACTGCCTTTGACAATGAGAAAAACCCATACCGTATAGTCAGCTATAAAAGGCCCCGACATGAAAAGTATGAAACAATTCAATTGAGAATACATTGTTTACTTATCTACTTGTAGCTACAGTTGATAACTTGTTTGGAGATGCAGACGATATCAGTTCAGATGAAGAAGACAAAGAAAAACGGTCTGAGGCAGGTGACAGAGATGATAATTCTCAGGTATGTTATGCAGTAGGTGACTGGGATGATGACTTCAGAAATCCCCCTAGAATCAACATATTTTTGGCTACATCAAATAGAAAAGCTATTAAAAAGATATGAAAATGACCCATGTCCATAAATAACATTTACCTTCCTACTCTGGGACATTAATTTTTGTCGAGTCTGTGACATTTATATCATGAAAGCGAGACATACGTTTAGCCATCCTAGATTATGTCATCATTGGCGTTGTCAAAATTTAGGTTCAGTCTGTAGTGTTTCCGTCATCAGTAACTTGGTCAAACCTTCATTGAATTTTATGAAATTTTGACAGAAGTTTTTTAAAGACCAAAAGACAGAAAGAAATCTGATTTATCATTAAGATCTATATTTCATGTGTAATAACTGAGTGTTTTATTTCCTGTGAATGCACACGAAGCTAGTGTACACAAGTTCATTATGACGTAACTTTTTATAATGAATGCCAAATAGGGTGTTGAGCCAGATCTGTGGTTCCCTGAACATGACCATGTTGTAATGCTTGCAGGTTATGGTGTCTATATATTCTATTTGTTTTTGTTTTGGGGAAACGGAGATTCAAAGTCAAAGATGGTTAAATTTGTCAATAAATGTAGAAAAATTAAAATAATTCGTTTAAAATTATAAGTTAAATTTCTTGATGTTGTTATTATTTTTACAGAGAGGGAGAGGTTCTGAGGAAGAGGAAGAAATCGAAGAGCCACAAGAAACACTTATAGAAGTAGAGATCCCTCGTATCATTACAAATCTTGGCAAAACTATACATTATGTTAAACTTCCAAATTTCCTCAGTGTAGAAACCAGGTAATGTGTCCCTTGTATCATTACAAATCTAAGCAGAACTATGCATTATGTAAAATTTTCCTTAAGTGTAGAAAACAGATACATGTACAATGCCCCCTTTTGGGTTCGTGGTCAAAGGGTTAAGACCGATGGCTACAGTGCTGAAGGTCCCGAGTTTGATTCTGACTTGGGGCGCTGGAAATTTCAGTACATCAGAAGGGTGATTTTAACACTCCCACACACATCTCTGGTACCTAGACCGGAGTTTAAACTAGAATGGGTACTATGGGGGCCTAGGTAGGTCAAAGTTGCCCCCTACTTTGACCTGGAGATCAATCTTCTGAAATCTCTTCGGTTTGTCTGTTCCCACCAAGCAGCCTGAGGGTTCTCTCCGAGTACTTCAGCTTCCTCCACCATAATAACAGACTTCCTGGTGTCCTAGCACTCCCTTTGTGTTGGGGTGGGGATTGTCCTTGTAAATATTGTTGTAAATACGTTAATGACACATCTCGATTAATCCCAAATGGGAGTGTACACGGATTCCACTGTACCCTGGCAGCTCTCGAGGGGTGCCCCGAATAATGGAGGGATCTACATACATACATATATACCTTGTATTATTTCCAATCTAGGCAGAACTATAGGTTTAATACCACCAAAACATAGTATGTCACATCAGGTTTCATGCCAAAAAGGGTCCAAAAAAGGTATTACCTTTAATTTGACAGTTGTAGGAAATTAACCCTGCATTCTATAGCAGAAATTTTTTTCGAGTCTTGAGTCATAAATATATTTCTTGGGTGTTTCAAAGCACCACTCTTTTATTTCATGTTCCTATAAAATATTTTGGTCTTATGAATATTATAGTATGTATTTTATAGGTCTTATGAATATTATAATATGTGTTTTATAGGCCTTATGATCCAACATCATATGAAGATGAAATTGACGAAGATGAGGTTTTGGATGAAGAAGGTCGAGCAAGGTTAAAGTTGAAGGTAAATAAGGTCACATAGGTCTGACTGAAGACCAATGTCAAGGTAAAAGGAAAAAAAAGATCACTGTAAAGTCTAACTGAGAACCAGTGTCAAAGATCACTGTAAAGTCTTAACTGAGAACCAATGTCAAAGATCACTGTTAAGTCTAACTGGGAACCAGTGTCAAAGATCACTGTTAAGTCTAACTGAGAACCAATGTCAAAGATCACTGTTAAGTCTAACTGAGAACCAGTGTCAAAGATCACTGTTAAGTCTAACTGAGAACCAATGTCAAAGATCACTGTAAAGTCTAACTGAGAACCAGTGTCAAAGACCACTTTTAAGTCTGACTGAGAACCAGTGTCAAAGATCACTGTAAAGTCTAACTGAGAACCAGTGTCAAAAATCACTGTTAAGTCTAACTGAGAACCAGTGTCAAAGACCACTTTTAAGTCTGACTGAGAACCAGTGTCAAAGATCACTTTTAAGTCTAACTGAGAACCAGTGTCAAAGATCATTGTTAAGTCTAACTGAGAACCAGTGTCAAAGATCACTGTTAAGTCTAACTGAGAACCAGTGTCAAAGACCACTTTTAAGTCTGACTGAGAACCAGTGTCAAAGATCACTTTTAAGTCTAACTGAGAACCAGTGTCAAAGATCACTGTTAAGTCTGACTGAGAACCAGTGTCAAAGACCACTGTTAAGTCTAACTGAGAACCAGTGTCAAAGATCACTGTTAAGTCTAACTGAGAACCAGTGTCAAAGATCACTGTTAAGTCTAACTGAGAACCAGTGTCAAAGATCACTGTAAAGTCTAACTGAGATACAGTGTCAAAGATCACTGTTAAGTCTGACTGAGAACTAGTGTCAAAGATCACTGTTAAGTCTAACTGAAAACCAGTGTCAAAGATCACTGTTAAGTCTAACTGAGAACCAGTGTCAAAGATCACTGTTAAGTCTAACTGGGAACCAGTGTCAAAGATCACTGTTAAGTCTAACTGAGAACCAGTGTCAAAGATCACTGTTAAGTCTAACTGAGAACCAGTGTCAAAGATCACTGTTAAGTCTGACTGAGAACCAGTGTCAAAGATCACTGTTAAGTCTAACTGAGAACCATTGTCAAAGATCACTGTTAAGTCTGACTGAGAACCAGTGTCAAAGATCACTGTTAAGTCTGACTGAGAACCAGTGTCAAAGATCACTGTTAAGTCTAACTGAGAACCAGTGTCAAAGATAACTGTTAAGTCTAACTGAGAGTCAGTGTCAAAGATTACTGTTAAGTCTCACTGAGATACAGTGTCAAAGATCACTGTAAAGTCTAACTGAGAACCAGTGTCAAAGGTCACTGTTAAGTCTGACTGAGAACAGTGTCAAAGATCACTGTTAAGTCTCACTGAGATACAGTGTCAAAGATCACTGTTAAGTCTCACTGAGATACAGTGTCAAAAATCACTGTTAAGTCTAACTGAGATACAGTGTCAAAAATCACTGTTAAGTCTAACTGAGATACAGTGTCAAAGATCACTGAGGTCATTTCTTTTGGTTCAGACAAAGAATAAAGATCATGTTTTTTTTACATTTTTCTCAAAGTTAATCAGTTATAATTTATGTTGTTCACTTGGTATAATAAGTAAAATTTGAAAGGAAATGAAGCTCTTTTCAGTACAAAAAAAAAAGTGCTAAGAATTTTTTACTTTTATATACATTGAAAACATCAAACAAAAAATATGTTAACAACCTTTGACCTGAATTTTAAGGTAGAGAATGCTATTCGATGGCGAAAGGTCAAAGATGCAGATGGCAACGATGTATTAGATGAATTAGGTGCACCGAAGAAAGAGAGTAATGCCAGGATTGTCCGATGGTCAGACGGCAGGTAAGAAAGTAATTTCAGGATTTTGTGATTGTCAGAAGGGAGATATTAACCCTTTCGCCGACGAATCCTGGTTGACCGGGTTCACACTTCAGACAGCTGACGATGAGTCCCGGTTTACCAGGATCGGAATACCTCTTTTATATTTCCCACTAAAAACATTGCAAACACAAGTTATCTTTCTTTGTTGAATACCTGGATGAAAGTGTAAATATGGCGCTTCCGTTTGTTGAAAACTGTGTCAAAATCAGATGAAATTTACAGATTTTACTAGAATTTGAAATAAGGGAACATTTTTTTTGGAAGAATTGAAGCCAGAATAGTATACTTTTTTGACATAAAATGCCGTTTTATGAACAAAAACACTTGGAATGGACATCGTTCAGTGTAAGGAATTTGTACAACCTTGTTAAATTTTCCGATTTTTTGCCGTTTTTGGTTAAAAAATTACGATTTTGGGTCAAAAAGTCTAATTTCGAGAATTTCATCTACAATGTATGTAATGCCGAAAATTTGCAAATTTTGATTTTTTATGAAGAAAAAATGATCAAAACATTAACAAAACTGTGTCCATGGTGAAAGTGAATAATATAAAGACATAAATAACTACAGACAAGTTTTTATTGATATTTAATATGAAGATCTCCCACTTGTGTCATTATAGCCAGGGAAGCCATTGTCTCAGAGTAGCTTCTGTCAGGCCGGCTATCGGTGAAAGGGTTAAGGTAATGCCAGGATTGTGTGATGGATAGATTGCTGGTACTGATGATTGTATAGAAAACAGCAACTCAAAGACCTTTTAATGATAAGAAATGATCCTCATTTTTAAACGGATTTTTGAAGGAAATATCGGTTATTGATTTGGAGATGCATGGCGGGCGGATGGGTGACTGCCAAACATTGTCTCTTTAATAACATGAAAATGCTGTGATGATTTTTTTTCAAATTTAGATATGTTGTTTCTTGTGACTAAATAAAGGTCTAGTTCAATTTACCCTATTTTAGTATTTATCCTTTTTGAGTTATCGCCATTTTTTTCATAACCAAAAGTGGTATTTTTATACCCCGCTTTAAAAAAGTGGGGGTATACTGTTTTACCTCTGTCTGTCCATCCATTCAACAGTCCGTCCTTCCGTTCCATGAAAATTTTTCATCGCATTTTTCTCAGGAACTACAATACAAGGATTTCTGAAATTTGGTTTCAGGGTTTATATAAGTCGGCTATACCGTGTGATGTGTTTTCAGATTTATCACTCAGCAACTTCCTGTTTACTGAACACTTACATCATTTTACACAACACATCCAAGTTGAAAATTTTCGTCACATTTTCTCAGGAACTACATTACAAGGATTTCTGAAACATGGTTTCAGTGTTTATATAAGTCAGCTAAACCGTGTGATGTGTTTTCAGATTAATCACTCAACAACTTCCTGTTTACTGTCAAATATTTGGGCTGGGGGTATCATCAGTTAGCTCGCACTTTCACTTGTTACATATTTTTCTCTTGTTATCATATAATGACTAAGCATAGTAAATGTCTTATCTCAAAATTAAAATTGGTGTGACAGATTTATTTGAAAATTTTCTTTTTCCTAAGTGGTGATGATTATAAGCTATATTATTAGACATTTTGAAGTTAATTACATTATTAATTATTATATATGTAATGTTAGATTACTATGTTAAACCATAGTTCTGTTCAAAGGAAATAACCCTTCAGATTTGCAAGTATGATTTTCATTATTAATTAGATCTGGGAAATATCTTAGCATATGATAATCATTGGAGTGACAGATTTATTTGAAAATTTTTTATTTCCTGATAAGATTTGTAGGACTGTATATATAAAGTTTGAAATTTACTAGAAGGACTGTATACATGAAGTTTGAAATTTACTGTTAATTATTAGACATTTTGTAGATAATTAAGTCTCCCTAAACCATATAAATTCTTGCCCCACCCCTTCAATTTGAGAATGTGCTTTTATCTTGTAAACGGTCGAGATCCCCACCCCTAAACCATATGTATTCTTGTATGGGAAAATAAAACAAATCAAATGAAATATAGGGGAAGTCCATGAGGGTAACCCCCACCCCCTTCTTTTTGATAACTTGTAAATGGTCATGGATCCCCACCCCAAAACCATATATATTCTGGTATGGGACAATAAAACAAAACAAATGAAATAAAAGACGAGTCCCCTGGGGTCACCCCCACCCCCTCCTGTTTGAGAACTTGTAAAGGTCGAGATCCCCACCCCAAAACCATATATATTCTCCTATGGGACAATAAAACAAATCAAATGAAATAAAAGGCGAGTCCCCAGGGGTCACCCCCACCCCCTCCTGTTTAAGAACTTGTAAACGGTCGAGATCCCTACCCCTAAACCATATATATCCTTGTATGGGACAAAAAAAACAAATCATATGATAGAAAGGGCGAGTCCCCTGGGGATCCCCCCCTTTTGAGAACTTTTAAACAGTCGAGATCTCCAACCCTAAACAACCATCTATATTCCTGTTCGTCATTTCAAGAAGATTGGAATGACATACAGGGTCAATCCATAGGCGTAACTTATGCATATCACAAACCAATTTGTACTGGACTTTGCCCAATGTCAGGCGACCATGTGAATGACGAATTATTGGAGCTTTGTTTGGGAGACTTCGTAACAGCATCCTGTTACAATTATTTCTTGTTACTGATAAGTTTTATAGATTTTGAAAAGACATTGTATTAATGATAAATAAGATTTTGGATTTTTTTCTTCTTTTCTTTGGTAAATTGTTTGAAGAATTTTGTGGCAAGTTTGTTTGTTATTCTGTAAAAACTAATTTTCTGAATGCTATATATTTTTTTTTTGATAATGTGAACTCCTTTAAAAACTAAGCTTATGTTGTTTATTAATAAACATATAGATGTAAGAAGATGTGGTATGAGTGCCAATGAGACAACTCTCCATCCAAGTCAAAATTTATAAAAGTAAACCATTATAGGTCAAAGTACGGTCTTCAACACGGAGCCTTGGCTCACACCGAACAGTAAGCTATAAAGGGCCCCAAAATTACTAGTGTAAAACCATTCAAACGGAAAACCAACGGTCTAATCTATATAAAAACGAGAAACACTTATGAACCACATCAACAAACAACAACTACTGAACATCAGATTCCTGACTTAGGACAGGTGCAAACAAATGCAGCGGGTTTAAACGTTTTAATGGTACCAAACCTTCACCCTTTTTTTCTGAAACAATAGTGTAACATCACAACATAGAAAGACACACTATAAAATATCAACCAAAATAGCTTAACTCAATCAAAGGACATATTAACACCAGTGAACGACACTGAACAAATAAATTTGACCTATGATACAAATATTTAGATTTCTGATTTTGGGCCCAGTTTTCAAGTTGGTCCAAATCGGGTCCAAAATTAAACTGTGTTTGATTACAACATAAATTGAATAAAATTGGGTTCTTTGAAATGCTTAATCTAAACCTGCATTTCTTTTCATTATTAATAAGATAATACCACATTGAGGTCCAAAGGGTCCTAAATTAAACTTTTGTTTAATTTCATCAAAATTGAATTCTTTGGTTCTTTGATATGCTGATTCTAACAATGTTTGAGTGTTAAATCATATCTAATTTTAGAGAACTTAGTCATCACTGGTTGTTGTTATTATATTATTGATTATAATTTGAAAAATTGCATCATATCTTATTTTAGAAAATTTTATCCAGTTTGAGTTATTTCCTTTGCACAGAAAATAATATGGATAAAATTAACCTGTGTTTCATTTCAACATAAATTAAATATATATAGGGTTCTTTCAAATGCTGAATCTAAACCTGTATTTAAATATTAGATTTTTGGGCCCAGTTTTCAAGTTGGTCCAAATCAGGGTCCAAAATTAAACTTTGTTTGATTCAACAAAAATTGAATTTATGGGGTTCTTTGAAATGCTGAATCTAACCATGTATTGAGAGATTTTGGATTGTGGGCTCCTTTATCAGATTGGTCCACATTGAGGTCCAAAGGGTCCTAAATTAAACTTTTCTGATTTCATCAAAACTGAATTCTTGGGTTTCTTTGATATGTTGATTCTAATATGTACTTAAATTTTGGATACCATAGGGCCAAGTGAGCTTTTCTCATCACTTGCGTCCGTCAGTCGTCGTCCGTCAGTCCGTTAACTTTACAAAAATCTTCTCCTCTGAAACTACTAGGCCAAATTTAACCAAACTTGGCCACAATCATCATTGGGGTATCTAGTTTAAAAATTGTGTCCGTGACCCGCCAACCAACCAAGATGGCGCCATGGCTAAAAATAGAACATAGGGGTAAAATGTAGATTTTGGCTTATATCTTTGAAACCAAAGCATTTAGAGCAAATCTGACATTGGGGTAAAATTGTTGATCAAGTCAAGATCTATCTGCCCTGAAATTTTCAGATGAATCGGACAATGGGTTGTTGGGTTGCTGCCCTGAATTAGTAATTTTAAGGATTTTTTCCGCTTTCGGTTATTATCTTGAAAATTATTATAGATAGAGATAAACTGTAAACAGCAATAATGTTCAGCAAAGTAAGATCTACAAATAAGTCAACATGATCAAAATGGTCAGTTGACCCTTAAGAGTTATTGCCCTTTAAAGTAATTTTTACCAATTTTTGTAAATTTTGTAATCTTTACAAAAATCTTCTCCTCTGAAACTACTGGACCAAATTCAACCAAACTTAGCCACAATCATTATTAGGTATTTAGTTCTAAAAATTGTGTGGTGACCCAGCCAACCAACCAAGATGGCTGCCATGGCTAAAAATAGAACATAGGGTAAAATGTAGATTTTGGCTTGTAACTCTGAAACCAAAGCATTTAAAGCAAATCTTACAGGGATTAACTTGTTTATCAAGTAAATATCTATCTGCCCTCAAATTTTCAGAGGAATTGGACAACTGATTGTTGGGTTGCTGCCCTGAATTGGTAATTTTAAGGAAATTTTTCCGTTTTGGTTATTGTCTTGAAAATTATTACAGATAGAGATAAACTGTAAACAGCAATAATGTTCAGCAAAATAAGATCTTCAAATAAGTCAACATGATCAAAATGGTCAGTTGACCCTTAAGGAGTTATTGCCCTTTAAATTAATTTTTACCAATTTTTGTAAATTTTGTAATCTTTACAAAATCTTCTCCTCTGAAACTACTGGACCAAATTCAACCAAACTTAGCCACAATCATTATTAGGGTATTTAGTTTAAAAATGTAGGGTGACCCAGCCAACCAACCAAGATGGCTGCCATGGCTAAAAATAGAACATAGGGGTAAAATGTAGATTTTGGCTTGTAACTCTGAAACCAAAGCATTTAAAGCAAATCTTACAGGGATTAACTTGTTTATCAAGTAAATATCTATTTGCCCTCAAATTTTCAGATGAATTGGACAACTGGTTGTTGGGTTGCTGCCCCTGAATTGGTAATTTTTAAGGAAATTTTGCCGTTTTTGGTTATTATCTTGAAAATTATTACAGATAGAGATAAACTGTAAACAGCAATAATGTTCAGCAAAGTAAGATATTCAAATAAGTCAACATGACCAAAATTGTCAGTTGACCCCTTAAGGAGTTATTGCCCTTTATAGTCAATTTTAACAATTTTCATTAATTTGGTAAATTTTGGTAAGTTTTACAAAATGTTTTCCTTTTGTAATCTTCTTTTCTGAAACTGCAGTAGAAAATCAATATAGAAAACAATCTACTAATGTACTGGCAATAAAAATAATTGATAATTCTATAACATGAAAAAACCACATTAATACCTGATGATGGTGTTTTCTTTACATTGAAAATGATGTCACAACTATAATTCGAACAATAGGTCGAATGTCAGATATGTTTCAGTACTTTGGCTTCATTTTCTACAGATTCAGTGCAAATGATGCTTGAATTCCTACACTAATTTATACAGACTTCATCCCTTTCACAGGTAATGCCTGCCTCATATTATATTTAAAACTTTAATAGAATATCAGAAATTTTGAGAGAAAATTAATCAACCATGCAAGATCTAAAACTTAATTAATATTTTCAAATTATCAATTAACTATTAAAAAAAAATCTCATTAAAAAGATAGTTCTTCATTTTATATTTTATCAGAAATTTAGGAAAAAATTGAATTTAATTGTGTCCCTTGTTCTCATTTCCTGGGATAAATCCAATACAAATTAAAGTATTGGTATTGAATTAATATTTAAGAAATATTTCAAACCTTACCATTTTCTTCACAAGAATGAAGACCATATTTCTTGTTACTGATAAGTTTTATAGATTTTGAAAAGACATTGTATTAATGATAAATAAGATTTTGGATTTTTTCTTCTTTCTTTGGTAAATTGTTTGAAGAATTTTGTGGCAAGTTTGTTTGTTATTCTGTAAAACTAATTTTCTGAATGCTATATATTTTTTTTGATAATGTGAACTCCTTTAAAAACTACGCTTATGTTGTTTATTAATAAACATATAGATGTAAGAAGATGTGGTATGAGTGCCAATGAGACAACTCTCCATCCAAGTCAAAATTTATAAAAGTAAACCATTATAGGTCAAAGTACGGTCTTCAACACGGAGCCTTGGCTCACACCGAACAGTAAGCTATAAAGGGCCCCAAAATTACTAGTGTAAAACCATTCAAACGGGAAAACCAACGGTCTAATCTATATAAAAACGAAAACACTTATGAACCACATCAACAAACGACAACTACTGAACATCAGATTCCTGACTTAGGACAGGTGCAAACAAATGCAGCGGGTTTAAACGTTTAATGGTACCAAACCTTCACCCTTTTTTCTGAAACAATAGTGTAACATCACAACATAGAAAGACACACTATAAAATATCAACCAAAATAGCTTAACTCAATCAAAGGACATATTAACACCAGTGAACGTACACTGAACAAATAAATTTGACCTATGATACAAATATTTAGATTTCTGATTTTGGGCCCAGTTTTCAAGTTGGTCCAAATCGGGGTCCAAAATTAAACAGTGTTTGATTACAACATATATTGAATAAAAATTGGGTTCTTTGAAATGCTTAATCTAAACCTGCATTTCTTTTCATTATTAATAAGATAATACCACATTGAGGTCCAAAGGGTCCTAAATTAAACTTTTGTTTAATTTCATCAAAAATTGAATTCTTTGGTTCTTTGATATGCTGATTCTAACAATGTTTGAGTGTTAAATCATATCTAATTTTAGAGAACTTAGTCATCACTGGTTGTTGTTATTATATTATTGATTATAATTTGAAAAATTGCATCATATCTTATTTTAGAAAATTTTATCCAGTTTGAGTTATTTCCCTTTGCACAGAAAATAATATGGATAAAATTAACCTGTGTTTCATTTCAACATAAATTAAATATATATAGGGTTCTTTCAAATGCTGAATCTAAACCTGTATTTAAATATTAGATTTTTGGGCCCAGTTTTCAAGTTGGTCCAAATCAGGGTCCAAAATTAAACTTTGTTTGATTCAACAAAAATTGAATTTATGGGGTTCTTTGAAATGCTGAATCTAACCATGTATTGAGAGATTTTGGATTGTGGGCTCCTTTATCAGATTGGTCCACATTGAGGTCCAAAGGGTCCTAAATTAAACTTGTCTGATTTCATCAAAAACTGAATTCTTGGGTTTCTTTGATATGCTGATTCTAATATGTACTTAAATTTTGGATATTGGACCATAATGTAAATGTCCAATTTCAAATATTTCAGTTCTTTGACCACATTCATTTTGTGTCACAAACCTATGCTGTGTCAAATATTCAATCACCATCCAAATTCAGAGGTGTTTTAAGCTTAAATGTAGTGTCCATACTTGCTCAACTGTTCAGGGTTCGACCTCTGCAGGAAAATCAATACATGGTTTGCTGTCACTCTGACAGTCTCTTGTTTATGATTTGTTATAAATTTTCATCTTAAATTTTAGATCTGATGCTTTTATCTAACACTGGAACTCATGGACTATTCTCTAAAAGAAAAGCACAGGTCTATGACAAAGAATTGATTGTAATTTGTTCTATTGATAAGATAACTTAGATTTAGACTTTGTAACAACTGGGTATTCTGACAAATCTGGCTATTGATTTAGGGTTGAAAGCCAAGTGGGCCAGCTCCAGTTTAATCCATGCAATAACTTATAAACAGTTCAACTAATGCTTTTCAAATTTTATTGTTTGGATGATAAAAGGGAGATTTAATGGAATATTTTTACATTGCAGCATGTCTTTACATTTATTTGCTGTTGTCCATACAATGCCCTGCTCAGAGATGAGCCATTGATATTATTTTTTGATATTTCAGCATGTCATTACATTTGGGCCAGGAAATATTTGACGTCCATACTATGCCCTATTCAGAGATGAGCTATTGATAGTATTTTTAGCTCACTTGGACCAAAGGGCCAAGTGAGCTTTTCTCATCACTTGGCGTCCATCGTCCGTCGTCGTCCGTTAACTTTTACAAAAATCTTCTCTGAAACTACTCGGCCAAATTTAATCCAAACTTGGCCACAATCATCACTAGGGTATCTAGTTTGAAAAATATGTCTGATGACCCTGCCCGCCAACCAAGATGGCCGACATGGCTAAAAATAGAACATAGGGGTAAAATGCAGTTTTTGGCTTATATCTCTGAAACTAAAGCATTTAGAGCAAATCTGACATGGATAAAAATGTTCTTCAGGTTAAGATCTATCTGCCCTGAAATTTTCAGATGAATCAGACAACCCGTTGTTGGGTTGCTGCCCCTGAATTAGTAATTTTAAGGAGATTTTGCAGTTTTTGGTTATTAGTCCCCTACAGACTAAGTGGAAGGGGACTTTAAGTTTGCACTCTGCAGACCCAGCCAAACTTAAATTGTTTTAACAGGTCAGGAGGTCCAGTAACAAGTATTTTTTACTGGACCTTCATTGCTGTTACAGGACCTACTTATTATCACCGTTGAGCAGCGCACTGCGAACTTGCTAGGGGGGTTTGGGGGCATCCCCCCCCCAGAAAAATTTTGAAAAATTAGATGCAAAATCCTGCATTCTGAGTGCTTTGACTATGATAAACGAAGTAACCAAAACTACTATCTCGTACTACACTTTTGCATGTTTAATCACATTGAATCAAACTTCATTTTTTAAGACTTTATTTAAATGCAATATGAGCAAGTCATGCCAGTTTCACTTTTGTTGTTGAAGGTCAACCAGTCTCTACCTTCTCTCTATTTGTCACAAAATTTCCTGACACCTCTCTTTTCCTCGTATGCTTTCCATGTCTCAACATTTTTTTTTTGCGTGCTGTACTTTCATCATCGGCCTTCCGTTTTTCACCAGGCACGGCCCCATCATAAAAGGAGGAAACTCATGTTATTGTTTACAACATGTGTATCCAGCGCATGCGTAATGAACCGGGAAAAAAAGAAATGCCGGAAACTGACGCAACGGACATGACAATCGAGATACAAAATCTTCAAAATATTCAAATTGAAAGGGTTTAGACAGTAGGGGACCAGCCAGTGAGCCTTAAAATCGTCTTATAATATGTTTTAAAAAAAAAGAAGTCACATTAGAAATGCCGATTTTCAGAGAATGCATAAAATATATGACAAGAAAATCTTGCCGCGTGTCAATGGAAGCGTGATTTCATTGGCTGCTTTTTATATAATGCATTCTGATTGGGTTACTATTTGTGTTGCCCATATATATGTATATATCTATAAATATGACTAGGGTATTTCCACGATCCTAATTAATATAAGGACAATTGTTTTTCATTTTTCACGGGAGGAAAACAATATTTTGTGTTTGATTTAGCAACACATTTTCCCCAATTTTAATACTGCATGCTGCAAAAAATGTACAGGACAGGAGGTCCTGTAGTTCACAGGATGGTGGCGGACCTTCAAGATTTTTACAGGTCATGACCTGCGGTCCGACGATGTTTGGGTTGGTCTGCACTCTGTCCGTCTGTCTGTCTGTCTGTCCATCTGTCAGTCCGGCAAATCAGCTTTCCACACTTTTTTTCTTCGTTCTTAAAGATATTGATTTAATATTTGTTATTTGGTTTTATCATGACAAGTTATAGATCAAGTTCGAATTTTGTTCTATTCTGATGATTAAGTCCAGAGTTACTGTCAATAAAAAAAATCCATATCTAATGTTAGAGTACTTTGTTAAACCATATTTCTATACGAAGAGAGATAACTCATTTTTTTTAAGAAATTCTTTAGTAAATTGTTTGAAAAATTTGTGCCAGTTTGTTTTTTGTTATTTTGTATTATCTAATTTTCTGAATGTTATATATATATAAAATATTATTGAGTGAAATCCTTTAATTAGATAATAATCTATTTTATTAAGGTATATATTTCATTACATTACATTGTGTAGATAAAAGTTGTTGACACTTTATAGATAAGTTACAAATCTATATTAGTTTGTGACAAATGAAAGAAAAATATTTGGAACTTTTAATTATATTTGATTATAATTTGAAAATAGATATACATTGTATTACATCATATCTAATTTTAGAGAACTATTAATCATATCCAATGTTAAGAGTGTTTTCCACACTTTTTTTCATCATGCTTGAAGATATTGATTGATAATTGGTATATAGTTTTATCATGACAAGTTCCAGATCAAATTCAAATTTTTGTTTTGGTCTGATAATTTTCTGCATGTTATGGTCCTTGGACTTGAAAAATTCACTCATATAATCAGTTATTCACACTGTTTTAAGTCATGCTTAAATATAATGACTTGATATTTACTTTTTGTTTACACCATGACAAGTTATAGAACAAGTTAGCATTTCGTTCCAGTATAATGTAATTTTTACCCGGTAGGGGACTATGTATTGCCATGCAATACTCTCAGAATGCTTGTTATCTTGAATATTATTATAGATAGAGATAAACTGTAAACAGCAATAATGTTCAGCAAAGTAAGATCTACAAACAAGTCAACATGACCAAAATGGTCAATTGACCCCTTAAGGAGTTATTGCCCTTTATAGTCAATTTTTAACAATTTTTCGTAGATTTTTGTAATCTTTTACAAAAATCTTCTCTTCTGAAACTGCTCGGCCAAATTTAACCCAAACTTGGCCACAATCATCACTAGGGTATCCAGTTTAAAAAATGTGTCCGATGACCCTGCCCACCAATCAAGATGGCCGACATGGCTTAAATAGTACATAGGGGTAAAATGCAGTTTTTGGCTTATATCTCTGAAACTAAAGCATTTAGAGAAAATTTGATATTGGATAAAAATGTTCATCAGGTAAAGGTCTATCTGTCCTGAAATTTTCAGACAAGTCAGACAAGCCGTTGTTGGGTTGCTGCCCCTGAATAAGTAATTTTAAGGAAATTTTGCAGTTTTTTGTTATTATCTTGAATATTATTATAGCATGTATAGATAGAGATAAACTGTACACAGCAATAATGTTCAGCAAAGTAAGATCTACAAATAATTCAACATGACCAATATGGTCAATTGACCCCATGAGGAGTTATTGCCCTTTAAAGTTAAATTTAACAATTTTTCGTAAATTTTTGTAATCTTTACAAAATCTTCTCTCCTGAAACAACTGAGACAAATTTAACCAAACTTGGCCACAATCATCACTAGGGTATCTAGTTTAAAAAAAAGACATTGTACTAATGATAAATAAGATTTTGGATTTTTTCTTCTTTTCTTTGGTAAATTGTTTGAAGAATTTTGTGGCAAGTTTGTTTGTTATTCTGTAAAAACTAATTTTCTGAATGCTGTATATTTTTTTTTTTGATAAAGTGAACTCCTTTAAAAACTAAGCTTATGTTGTTTATTAATAAACATATAGATATAAGAAGATGTGGTATGAGTGCCAATGAGACATCTCTCCATCCAAGTCAAAATTTATAAAAGTAAACCATTATAGGTCAAAGTACGGTCTTCAACACAGAGCCTTGGCTCACACCGAACAGTAAGCTATAAAGGGTCCCAAAAATTACTAGTGTAAAACCATTCAAACGGGAAAACCAACAGTCTAATCTATATAAAAAACAAGAAACACTTATGAACCACATCAACAAACGACAACTACTGAACATCAGATTCCTGACTTAGGACAGGTGCAAACAAATGCAGCGAGTTTAAACGTTTTAATGGTACCAAACCTTCACCCTTTTTTTCTGAAACAATAGTGTAACATCACAACATAGAAAGACACACTATAAAATATCAACCAAAATAGCTTAACTCAATCAAAGGACATATTAACACCAGTGAACATACACTGAACAAATAAATTTGACCTATGATACAAATATTTAGATTTCTGATTTTGGGCCCAGTTTTCAAGTTGGTCCAAATCGGGGTCCAAAATTAAACTGTGTTTGATTTCAACATAAATTGAATAAAAACAGGGTTCTTTGAAATGCTTAATCTAAACCTGTATTTCTTTTCATTATTAATAAGATAATACCACATTGAGGTCCAAAGGGTCCTAAATTAAACTTTTGTTTAATTTCATCAAAAATTGAATTCTTTGGTTCTTTGATATGCTGATTCTAACAATGTTTGAGTGTTAAATCATATCTAATTTTAGAGAACTTAGTCATCACTGGTTTTGTTATTATATTATTGATTATTATTTGAAAATTGCATTATATCTTATTTTAAAAATTTTTATCCAGTTTGAGTTATTTCCCTTTGCACAGAAAATATTATGGATAAAATTAACCTGTGTTTCATTTCAACATAAATTAAATATATATAGGGTTCTTTCAAATGCTGAATCTAAACCTGTATTTAAATATTAGATTTTTGGGCCCAGTTTTCAAGTTGGTCCAAATCAGGGTCCAAAATTAAACTTTGTTTGATTCAACAAAAATTGAATTTATGGGGTTCTTTGAAATGCTGAATCTAACCATGTATTGAGAGATTTTGGATTGTGGGCTCCTTTATCAAATTGGTCCACATTGAGGTCCAAAGGGTCCTAAATTAAACTTTTGTCTGATTTCATCAAAAACTGAATTCTTGTGTTTCTTTGATATGCTGATTCTAATATGTACTTAGATTTTGGATATTGGACCATAATGTAAATGTCCAATTTCAAATATTTCAGTTCTTTGACCACATTCATTTTGTGTCACAAACCTATGCTGTGTCAAATATTCAATCACCATACATTTAAGCTTAAATGTAGTGTCCATACTTGCTCAACTGTTCAGGGTTCGACCTCTGCAGGAAAATCCGGTTTGCTGTCACTCTGACAGCCTCTTGTTTATGATTTGTTATAAATTTTCATCTTAAATTTTAGATCTGATGCTTTTATCTAACACTGGAACTCATGGACTATTCTCTAAAAGAAAAGCACAGGTCTATGACAAAGAATTGATTGTAATTTGTTCTATTGATAAGATAACTTAGATTTAGACTTTGTAACAACTGGGTATTCTGACAAATCTGGCTATTGATTTAGGGTTGAAAGCCAGGTGGGCCAGATCCAGTTTAATCCATGCAATAACTTATAAACAGTTCAACTAATGCTTTTCAAATTTTATTGTTTGGATGATAAAAGGGAGATTTAATGGAATATTTTTACATTGCAGCATGTCTTTACATTTATTTGCTGTTGTCCATACAATGCCCTGCTCAGAGATGAGCCATTGATAGTATTTTTTGATATTTCAGCATGTCATTACATTTGGGCCAGGAAATATTTGACGTCCATACTATGCCCTACTCAGAGATGAGCTATTGATAGTATTTTTAGCTCACCTGGACCAAAGGGCCAAGCTAGCTTTTCTCATCACTTGGCGTCCATCGTCCGTTGTCGTCCGTTAACTTTTACAAAAATCTTCTCCTCTGAAACTACTAGGCCAAATTTAAACCAAACTTGGCCACAATCATCACTAGGGTATCTAGTTTAAAAAATATGTCTGATGACCCTGCCCGCCAACCAAGATGGCCGACATGGCTAAAAATAGAACATAGGGGTAAAATGCAGTTTTTGGCTTATATCTCTGAAACTAAAGCATTTAGAGCAAATTTGACTTGGGTAAAAATGTTCTTCAGGTTAAGATCTATCTGCCCTGAAATTTTCAGATGAATCAGACAACCGGTTGTTGGGTTGCTTCCCCTGAATTAGTAATTTTAAGGAGATTTTGCAGTTTTTGGTTATTAGTCCCCTACTGACTAAGTAGAAGGGGACTTTAAGTTTGCACTCCGTCCGTTTGTCTGTCTGTCTGTCTTTCCATCTGTCTGTCTGTCCATCTGTCAGTCCGGCAAATCAGCTTTCCACACTTTTTTTCTTCGTTCTTAAAGATATTGATTTAATATTTGTTATATGGTTTTATCATGACAAGTTATAGATCAAGTTCGAATTTTGTTCTATTCTGATGATTAAGTCCAGAGTTACTGTCCATAAAAAAAATCCATATCTAATGTTAGAGTACTTTGTTAAACCATATTTCTATACAAAGAGAGATAACTCATTTTTTTAAAGAAATTCTTTAGTAAATTGTTTGAAAATTTTGTGCCAGTTTGTTTGTTTGTTATTTTGTATTAACTAATTTTCTGAATGCTATATATATATAAAAATATTATTGAGTGAAATCCTTTAGTTAGATAATAATCTATTTTTATTAAGGTATATATTTCATTACATTACATTGTGTAGATAAAAGTTGTTGACACTTTATAGATAAGTTACAAATCTATATTAGTTTGTGACAAATGAAAGAAAAATATTTGGAACTATTAATTATATTTGATTATAATTTGAAAATAGATATACATTGTATTACATCATATCTAATTTTAGAGAACTATTAATCATATCCAATGTAAAGAGTGTTTTCCACACTTTTTTTCATCATGCTTGAAGATATTGATTGATAATTGGTATATAGTTTCATCATGCCAAGTTCCAGATCAAGTTCAAATTTTTGTTTTGGTCTGATAATTTTCTGCATGTTATGGTCCTTGGACTTGAAAAATTCACTCATACAATCAGTTATTCACACTGTTTTTAGTCATGCTTAAATATAATGACTTGATATTTACTTTTTGTTTACACAATGACAAGTTATGGAACAAGTTAGCATTTCGTTCCAGTATAATGTAATTTTTACCCGGTAGGGGACTATGTATTGCCATGCAATACTCTCAGAATGCTTGTTATCTTGAATATTATTATAGATAGAGATAAACTGTAAACAGCAATAATGTTCAGCAAAGTAAGATCTACAAATAAGTCAACATGACCAAAATGGTCAATTGACCCCTTAAGGAGTTATTGCCCTTTATAGTCAATTTTTAACAATTTTTCGTAAATTTTTGTAATCTTTTACAAAAATCTTCTCTCCTGAAACAACTGAGACAAATTTAACTAAACTTGGCCACAATCATCACTAGGGTATCTAGTTTAAAAAATGGGTCCGATGACCCTGCCTGCCAACCAAGATTTCAGACATGGCTAAAAATAGAACTTAGGGGGAAAATGCAGTTTTTGACTTATATCTCTAAAACTAAAGCAAATGTATAACAGTTGCATTATTTCATGCATCAATTGTAAATAAAAATATCAGGTGAGTGACACAGGCTTCTTGGAGCCTCTAGTTTGATATTTCAGCATGTCATTACATTTGGGCCAGGAAATATTTGACATCCATACTATGCCCTGCTCAGAGATGAGCTATTGATAGTATTTTTTGATATTTCAGCATGTCATTACATTAGGGCCAGGAAATATTTGACGTCCATACTATGCCCTGCTCAGAGAGGAGCTAATGATAGTATTTTTGATATTTCAGCATGTCATTACATTTGGGCAAGGAAATATTTGACGTCCATACTATGCCTATTCAGGGAGATTTTAATCACTTGTTTGTACGACAAGGTACTGGCTTACAAGGTCAAAGTGTATTCAGGACAAAAGTGGCCTTCAGGTAAGAACTACAACTCTTTTGTTTATTTTTCGTTGTCTCATTGATGTATAACCCATATCTTCTTTGACTGTAAACCAACTTATTTTTGCAGATACTTTTTCTTAGCAATTAGCGCTTACAGCCAAGTTCTGTGTGTTTTATTTTAGCCATTTTATAACTTTGTTCGTGTATTCATATAAGAGTAGATCTAAGTCAGACATTTTGGCAATGATTTATACAAGTGTTATTTTTCTAGTCGTGCAAATTAGTTGGTATACATATTTCATGCCATCAGTATACAAATAAGGAGATAGGGTATGTTTTTCAATGAGACAAATATCCACCAAAGGCCAAGGATATAAACAACTAAAACTCACAGTAAGGCCTTCAACAATGAGCAAAACCCATACCCTATAGTCAGCTATAAAAGGCAATTGGATAATAAAACGTGAAATACCTCTAAGAAAAACTACTGGCCTGATTTAAAGCTATAACATTCGACAAAAACAACTATGGAAGATTGAAACCACTGGACTATAGGCTTCTTGCTTTGGGATTTAAAGTGGTTGGATTTAAGATGTTAGTGAAGGCTTAACCATCCCCCTAACATGGATAGTTGTATAACAGGACAACATTTCGATAGAAGTTTAAAAGATCAGTTGAAAAGGGCTTGACTCATCAGATCAGTAATAAGCACAAAAAATGTCAAAAAAAAAAAAAAACGATGAACAAAACACTATATTGAATTCTAAAGATTATTCAACACGAATCCCACAAGTTTAAATGGGTTGAAGTGATTTTCACCAATTATGGTCCAATGGAAACTTAAGCCACAATATACGTTGATAGGTATTTGCTCTCAGAAGAGAAAAAGAATGCTTTATAAATTCATTTTATACTCAATTTTTCCCACAGACCACATTCTACAGAATCCTTCACTCACAGAAAAATGACATTGTCATTAGCCGACAGATCAACGAAAACACAAAAAGTCAAAGTATTACCAATCCACGGCAAAGATCCTGATGCTAACAGAACAGAAATGATAAAGGTATACATATAGTAGCTATTATCTTATAGAATGTAAATATGATGCCAACAGAACAGAAATGATAAAGGTATACATATAGTAGCTATTATCTCATAGAATGTAAATATGATGCCAACAGAACAGAAATGATAAAGGTATACATATAGTAGCTATTATCTCATAGAATGTAAATAGGATGCCAACAGAACAGAAATGATAAAGGTATACATATATATAGTGGCTATTATCTCATAGAATGTAAATAGGATGCCAACAGAACAGAAATGATAAAGGTATACATATATATAGTGGCTATTATCTCATAGAATGTAAATATGATGCCAACAGAACAGAAATGATAAAGGTATACATATAGTAACTATTATCTCATAGAATGTAAATAGGATGCCAACAGAACAGAAATGATAAAGGTATATATATATATATAGTGGCTATTATCTCATAGAATGTAAATATGATGCCAACAGAACAGAAATGATAAAGGTAGTGGCTATTATCCAGTAAACTTTAAATATGATGCCAACAGAACAGAAATAATCAATGTACATATATAGAGGTAAAGCCTATTATCCCATCAAATATAAATATAATGCTAACAGAACAGAAATGCTAAAAGGTATATATATACAGTAAAGGGTGTAACTTGAATAAGTTATTAGAGAAAAATAACATACATGTGTTATTACGGATACTTTCTCTTAATCTGTAGTAACATATGTTTGTTATCAGTTAAATGTACCATAAAATTTTTATTTTCAGTGGGCACTTGGGAATTCTTGAAACTTGCGCAGTAACTTAATACATAATCTTGAAAACTAATTTTCCAATTCAATTAATACATTTTTGATCAACCATGGTAAATCAATGAGACAAGGCTTTTAAGTGATAACTTAGCTGTAATAACAAGGCTTAGTTATTACAGGCATTTAACTTATTACGTGAGACACTTGGGAATGACTAGGAAGCTTGCGCAGAACCTCATTACATGCTGTTATCATTATTTATTACAATATATTAAAATACATTGTGATATATGTAGGAGAAAAGGCTTTGACAGTGTTCCAGCTAGGATTTCAAAAGGGCAGGGAGCCAATCATGAAAAGGGCACTTTAGCACGATGATTGATATTTCAAAAAGGGCATGTACTATGTAAACTGCAAGGGGTTTCAGCTAGGAGTTTTGAGAGGGTTTAGTAACTTTTACGCTAGATGAAAATCAACCTTATTTCGAGTAACAGTAAGGGACCACTGATGTATATTACTAGCTATACATATGCCCTAGTCCTGCAAGGACAAGGATCTTTGAAGGCCTTATGCATGCTACAAATGTAGGCAGTCATGGTATGATTCTACTGGTGTGATGCTTAAATATGAAGATAAGAACAAGGATCCAGAAATTTAGTTCACAATTTCAGTTATTTTGAGGGTACATCCTGATCAACAAAAGTCAGGTTCCTCTTTTTCAAAGCAAAGAATCACAGCATAAATGAAATAGTAACGACTATTTCACTGCATAATCAATATCCCTGTGAAACCATTTAAAATCGATATTTGGAATTCAATTTTATGAGCTTGGAATGATTAAAAAGACTGTCTATTTTAAATATATTAAGAAAAGATCATGTTTACGTTACTTTCGATTTTTAAGCGAAATGAAAACAGGAAGTGACAAGAGGATAATAAATTTAGAATGAATCGGTGTTCATCTATGGACTAGTTTGTGAATGATTTTTATTTTACATTAAATTGTCTATTTATAAAGATACGTTCACGCATGCTCGATTCATGATAAAGAAAGCACATGTTTGAATCGTGAAAATATTATTGAAGTTTTATCTTTATAATCAAAATTGTCAAAAGATTTCATGAAAAGTTTTATAAAATGTGACGAAAATACGTTCCAATGACGAAACTACGTCAACTGAGCTGGAATAAGTTATCGTTTGAGAAATATGAAATTAAATGAACACTCCAGGGAAAAACAATTTTGTTAAATTGACGAAACTACAAAAACATCTATGGATAAACGAACTGTAAATTGTGGTCTTTTGAGAAATCTTAAATTGAAATGCTGACTGACCGAATTTAATGGGAAAAATAATTACAATGGTCAATTATGAGGTTTGATTAACGGATTAACGACCCTTTGATGGTGATAAGAGGATTATCTGTAATCACAACTTATTACACCAGCTGTAAATGTTAATTAGCTGAGGGTCATAAACCTGTCATAAATATGAAGACAGGTAGAATAATAGTATTTTCATCAAAATATTACGACAATAAAGGCATGGACTTGAGAAAAAGGGCAGGGCGTCTGAAAAAGGGCACAGGGTGTCAGAAAAAGGGCACAGGGCATCAGAAAAAGGGCACAGGGCGTCTGAAAAAGGGCACAGGGCGTCAGAAAAAGGGCACAGGGCGGCACTCGGGGAAAGGGCGGGCGGACCGCCCTGTGAAAACGACTTAGCTGGAACATTGTTTGAAGAGATGTAGAGAAGCTGTAATAACACCCTTTAGTTATTACAGGCATATTTTTTTCTGTAATAACATGGGTGTGTTATGCATGATTGGCAAACTATGGGCTGTTATATCTTTCTAAAGTTTAATATACATAAAGACAATTATAATATCAATAGAACAAGTACCATACCTGTCAACCTATGACAATGAAAATGCAGGTGATGACCTGCATAGAAGAATGAAATCTCAGGTCATAACGCGTACAAACTTTTTCGAGCTGAATTTCAGTATTTAGGGGATATTTTTCTTATAATTTATATCAAAGTTTTCAAAACATGTCCACATGGTTAAGTAATTTAAAATTGTACATATTATTATTTCATTGCACCTGCATGCCATTGATAGATTTGTGTTACATTGCCTTAATTCCTGTTCATGTTCATTCCATGACATACAATGTGCCAATTTGTGTTTTCTTTACATACATTTGTGCAGCTTTTAAACAGCAAAATGTATCATATGTTGATATTAGAGTATAATAAAATGAAGTTAAACAATTAAAGGAGGTATAGATGAAAAAAGTAATTTTCAAAATTTTTATTTTTTAATTGTTCTAAGGTAGAACAATAAGTAAAAGTATTATTCTGATATGTTTGTGCATTCAATTCATTTTAGATTTAATCTTTTTACAAAATTACATAAGTTTAAGGAGTATATTGTGAATTGACAAAAAAGGGGAATTGTGAAAATCTCGGGTCACACCCGCAGGATCTGGGTCAGTTGACCGGTATGCTAGTACACAATTTAACAAAATAAAGGATGTATAATGCCCCTTTGAAACATGTAACATACGTATGTTATCCCAGATTTTTGATTTTTTAGCCCTCAATAACAAATGTATGTTATTTTTCTCTAATAACTTATTTAAGTTAGACCCTTGACTGATATAGAGGTAGTGGCTATTATCCCAACAAATATAAATATGATGCTCACAGAACAGAAAAGATAAAGGTACATATATAGAGGTAGTGGCTATTATCCAACAGAACAGAAATGATCACTATACATATATAGAGGTAGTGGCTATTTTCCCATCAAATGTTAATATAATGCTAACAGAACAGAAATGATAAAGGTACATATATAGGTAGTGGCTATTATCCCATCAAATGTAAATATAGCGCTAACAGATCAGAAATGATAAAGGTACATATATAGAGGTAGTGGATATTATCCCATCAAATGTAAATATGATGCTAACAGAACAGAAATGATAAAGGTACATATATAGAGGTAGTGGCTATCATCCCAACAAATGTAAATATGATGCTACTAGAATAGAAATGATAAAAGTAAATATATATAGAGGTAGTGGCTATCATCCCATCAAATATAAATATAATGCTCAAAAATCATTATTATGATGAATATTGTCCAAATTAAAGTTTTGATCCAGATCTCATAGTTCACTGAAGCTGGAAATGTGACAGTCAGCATATTCTTTAAAAATAGATAATTACCTTATGGATCAACATATACATTCTACTGGAAGTTTAGGATATTCCAAATTGATATATTTTTTTTTATTGGTTAGATTGTTGCTAAAATATAGGATGCTCACATATATTTCCTTGTTTCTGTTTTTGCAGCACATTGAAAATTTTTGTAGAGAATTTTTTTGGTCGATAAACTATTTTTATCTTTATGGTGCTTTTTACAAATCATATCTTTAAAAAACAGTCAAACCTGCCTGAATGGTAAATTCATTTCAGCAGTAACCTTCCTCTAACAGTCACTCTCAGACCCTCCCAAATGGTTTCTCTATATAATTTAATTTGTTTCAGCATTCACCTGTGTAACACAGTCAGCTGTTACCTAATTTTCGCACAAAATCGTCATTTGCATCAATTTTAACAATGGTTAATAACTACAAATATAATCGTGATGAAAAATATATGTGTTCAATATCGAAGTCAAAATGAAAATCAGAACCCGTTTGCAACCAAGATCATGCAGTAGGAGGTGCATTCCTGAATTCCTCTTGTTCCATTCCTTTCAGCTTTCCTTATAATCCTATTTGCCAGTATCATACATTATTAACAGATAGCAGTACAACAGACCACATCAACAATCCACTCCTCTCAGTTACAGACAAATACAACCAACACAGGTTATAGATGAGGGTCCGGATGGGGGTCCTTCAATTCTGCAATTTTTTAGGCCATTTTTCTCTATTCTTTATACTTTTTGCCCGTTATTCTCTATTCTTTATATTTTAGCACCAAATTATTCTCTATCCTTTATTTTTATGCCCCCGCCGCTAAGCGAAGGGGGCATTAAGTGTTACCCTTGTCCTTCCCTTCTGTCTGTCGCGTACGTCCCCAAAATTGGTCTCCGTTCTCTAACTTTAGTTTACCTTAACCAAATGTTATGAAACTTATACACAATGATTATGACCACAAAACACAGATCAAGTTTGAAATTTGGTGGCGTCATGTTTACTGTCCATGAGTTATGCCACTTTTATATAAATTGAAAAATTGCTAAATCTGTCGTTTTTGTACTCAAACTTTAGTTTGCCACAACCAAATGTTATGAAACTCATACACAATGCTTATTACCACAAAATACAGATCAAGTTCGAATTTGGGTGCGTCACTTTTAGTTCTAGAGTAATGGGCCTTTACAGATGGAAAAATTGCTGAATTTTTCAAATCATTCTCTAACTTAAGTTTGCCTTAACCAAATGTTATGAAACTCATACACGATGCTTATTACCACAAAACTCAATTCAAGTACTAATTTGGGTATTGTCACTTTTACCATTCTTGAGTTATGTCCCTTTATAATGTTATATGCAAGCGGAGGCATCATCTGTGTCCCATGGACACATTCCACATTTAGTTTGGTCCATTTTTCTCTGTTCTTTATATTTTTTGCCCATTAATCTCTATTTTGTAAATCCCCATCCACACCCTCCTAGATATCCTGACTTGGTACAGGCACATCATGTGGTAGGATTATACATGCCTCCTCCTTTGCCTGTCTAGATAAAACTAAAACACAATAGATTTTGCTGCTTCATTTTGTACATTTCACTTAGTATTTTTTCTTGTTTTTGAATTTGTTTGTCAGTATACAATGTTGGCCTTGTCAAATCTAAAGTTAATTTATATTTTACAGAAAGAGGAAGAAAAGCTGAGAGCAGCCATTAGAATGGAAGGAACGAGGAAAAGACAGAAAGAAAGACATGTTGCTAAGGGTCTCTCTGGTGGTTACCTAGAAAGTGGGGATGAAGAGGAAGAAGGGGATATCTCCATAGCAGCCATTAAAAAACATTACAAAAATGCTAGAGGTAGGTCAAAGTTCAAGTCTTGATAGCAACAATTAAAAAAAAAACCATAAATTCTAGTGGTAGGTCAAAGGTCAAATCTTGATAGCAACCTTTAAAATACATTTCAAAAATGCTAGAGGTAGCTCAAAGGTCGTCTTGATAGAAACCATTAAAAAAATGCTTAAATACTTGAGGTAGGTCAAAGGTCAAGTCTTGATATCAACCATTAAAAAAATGGTTAAATGCTTAAGGTAGGTTAAAGATCAGATCTATAGCAGCCATTACAACATATACAAAAATACTAGAGTAAAAAGCCCTAGTGTCTAGTGTCTGTACCAGCCATGAAAAAAAAGTTGACATAAATGTGCAAGGTATAGATAGCTATAAAAAAAAGTTGACATAAATGTGCGAGGTAGATAGCTATAAAAAAAAAGTTGATATAAATGTGTGAGGTAGATAGCTATAAAAAAAAAGTTGATATAAATGTGCAAGGAAGATAGCTATAAAAAAAAAAGTTTAAATTAATGTGTGAGGTAGATAGCTATAAAAAAAAAGCTTACATAAATGTGTGAGGTAGATAGCTATAAAAAAAAAGTTGATATAAATGTGTGAGGTAGATAGCTATAAAAAAAAGTTGACATAAATGTGTGAGGTAGATAGCTATAAAAAAAAAAGCTTACATAAATGTGCAAGGAAGATAGCTATAAAAAAAAAGTTTAAATTCATGTGTGAGGAAGATAGCCATAAAAAAAAAGTTGCCATAAATGTGTGAGGTGGATAGCCATAAAAAATAATTTGACATAAATGTGTGAGGTAGATAGCTATAAAAAAAAGTTTACATAAATGTGCAAGGTAGATAGCTATAAAAAAAAGTTGATATAAATGTGTGAGGTAGATAGCTATAAAAAAAAAGTTTAAATAAATGTGTGAGGTAGATAGCTATAAAAAAAAGTTTAAATAAATGTGTGAGGTGGATAGCTATACAAAAAGTTTACATAAATGTGTGAGGTAGATAGCTATAAAAAAAAGTTGACATAAATGTGTGAGGTAGATAGCCATAAAAAAAAAGTTGACATAAATATGCAAGTAGATCAGAGGTAAAATCTTTTTAAGAAGCTAAAATTTCTGACATCCTTAAAAATTTAATGAATTATCAACTAAATTTTGTAGATTGAATGATAATTTAAAAAAAAAAATATGAACCTCCCAATCATTCAAAGAATTGTCTTAATTGCCCCACCATCTACAAAATATTTCTGAATATTTCAGCCATTGACACAAATTGTGTGTATCACTCCACTTACAACAGATGTTGACCCTCAAATAATTGTTTTTTTAATGGAACTTATAAATCACTTTCATGTCAGGGCTATTCCAGAAAAAAATGTTTGGGGGGTTGGGGGTTGGAAGGCAGTTTGTTTCAGCACCCGCCACCCAGACAATTGTAATTCAGAATCATAGTGCATTATAGTGTGAAAAGTTGCTCTAATACCCACCACCCATGTATTATTAATATAAAGTGCCTACCACTCCCCCCCCCACCCCCCATACATTTATTTTCTGGAATAGCCCTCAGAATTTGTAATTAATTGTAGGGTACAAATATTTTTTAGATTTCATGGGTATAGATAGGTGTACCATGAATTTTAATGTTTAACAAAAAAAAAAAAACAATTTGTTTAAGTTTGTATGCAGAATTTGTTAAAACCAAAAATCATGGATGCAAATTTGTACCCAAAAAAACAAAAATATCCACAGTATTATATAATAATATATTGTTTAACCTTTCAGACACTATGCTAGATATATCTATATATTGTACTGGCTAAAATCCTGCAATTTGATTGGTTGCCTTCACAGGGGAAGACCATATCCCCTGTGAACAAGAAAGACTTTCATTTGACTTTAGGATCAGGACACTCCAGTAAGAATATAATTGTAATATGAAAGTCAATATGTTAATATTAAATTTTAGCAGACTAATCCCATTGACTAGATATATATATTAAATAATATGTTATTATTTCCTTTTTTCAGACCGTCCTAATATACCAGACATTTACTCAAGTGATAGTGATTCTTATGATTCTGACAAGGAACGATCTGGAGCACAGAGGTTGATGAAGGCAAAGAAAGGTCCAGTAGAGGATGTAAGTTATAAGGAAGCTTTTGAAATAATATAAACAAAATGGAAGCAGGTGAAACTTTCATGAGAAAATAAGTGAATCAACAGTATATAGGGAATTTCTTAGTAATAAGAAATGTATTACCTCAATGCAGGAACAAATAAAAAGGAAAGTAATAAATTTATGTACCATTGAACTCATAACTTTAAACACACATTTATAAAAGATAACAACTATAAAATCAGTTGGCTCTTTTATTATTTTTTATGTTTGAAACAAAGGTAGTTTGTTTTTATACATGTTGTATAAATGGCTGTGTATACATTGTGCTACCTCTATGATGCTATACTTTCCATTTGATATACAGTTAACTCTCGTTGTCTTGAAATTTCGGATGAGTCGAAGTTTTCCTGTGGTCCCAAACTTTGTTCCATATAGATATATGTATTTCGACTCCTGATGAGACGAAATTGGTTGAGTCGAAATTTCGGATGACTGGAACCAAATTTACGGTCCCAAGGTTAACAAGAGCATTCAAAATTCATTATTTATCTCAAACTAATACACATATGTCAAAATATGACCTTGGGGATTTAAATGGATTAATGAGTTCACCTGACAATCCACGTGTAGTTAAATGTCCAGTCACTTATTTATTGATTTATGACATTCTTTTTCCGCGAGTGTATACCTAAGATTATCTTTCATCACTGTGATAATAATTAGTGATTACAATGTTATAGTTTATGAAAAATTATTTAAAGTGTTTGAAAAACAATTAACCGTAATCATACATTTATGAGCTTGGTTGTGTATACAATAGGGATTAAGACTTGGGATCAACTCAAAAGTACTCAATCAGCGTCTTTAATCTTTTCGTATTTTATTTTGAAGAAAGAGATTGAAATAAAAGAAAATGAAAAGAAATTTAAATTCTCAAATCTCTTGTATACAAGCATGAACAATTTGATCAACTTTGAATAATGCTAAGATCGATTGAAAATTACTCTCTTGGCTAAATACCAAGGAATTAATTATAACTGTACAAAGAAAATAATTAGAGACGAAAAATCATATAATTTTATTAGAATAATAAGAGAACATTACATACAGATACATCGATTTCACAACCAGAATATTGATCCACTATCCATATTCATCAGGATTTATTTTAGCCTTACCAAGCTAAGCAAGAGTTGTATCCCTTGGTCTGTCAAACTTCGGGTATTCGTTTGAGTCAAACTGCAGGTATCTCGAAATATTTCTCTGGTCCCGCTGACTTCGAGATGAGAGAGTCGCCTATAATTGATTGACATATCCAGCTGGTCTTAATGAAATAGGATAACTGGTGTTACATGAATTGCTGTGAAGAGCCAACTTAAAAAGCTCCTAACATCCTGGTAGCATGCTCATAGCTTCCTTATAAGAATAAATCTATGATCTCTTTATTATTTTGTAGGATTCAGATTCTGATACAGGACATAAAAAGAAGAAAGCCAGAATTGTAGAATCTGATGAGGAAAGTGAAGCAGGAAGTGGTGGCGGTGGCAAGCAGAGTGGGAGTGAGTCAGAGAAAAATAAATCTGGGTCAGAGTCGGATTAGACATGAATTGTATTGTGCTTTTGAAGTTTGAGTGATAAACATGGAGAAATATGTTTTGTGAGTGATGTATGAATTTTAGAACGTTGTATGATGTGCATATTCATTAATCATTATGTATATTTATCATGGACATAAAACTTGAAAAGTTGTAAATTTTATCATGGATTCAAATGTTACGTTTTTAACACCAATTCAAATTGCCATTATAAAAATTTTTTGATAGGTGTTGTTTGCATACTCTTTGTAATCTCCGGGTGTAAAATAGGATTTTGTTGTTTAAGTGCAAAGAAAGGAAATCAAAATTTGTAAGAATATTTGAAAATGTACAATCATCAATCTGGTAGTGTACTCGGGTGAAAGGGAATGTAATTCCTATAGTTGTACCTGTACAAATGTTGGTTACTAAATAAGGTTAAAACACTAACATGCATGCATATGTTTAATGCATTGAGTGCACCTAATTTGTTGACATAAAATCTAAATTTAATACTAGCAGTTACAAAAGATAGCTCTTTGGATCATTTATGCGCTTGTTATAGGCAATTTTCGTCAATGACTTTTTTAAGCAAAAATAAATCGCTTGCAAAAATAAGTTGGTTTACAGTATTTTAATTTTAAAGCGAGATTCTCATTTACACAACAAAGGACTTTAAAGAAGATACAAGACGTCAAATTAGGTGAAATAGACTCAAAATAATCTCTTTGAATCAGTTTTGTGCTTATTATAGTCAAGTGTCATGAATGCCATGTGAAACAGACTTACCATTATCGGTGGAATGAGAGAGAAGAGAGAGAATGATGGATGTTATTTGACAGGGATGAAACTATGTGCAATTTGTAAATATAAAGATAAAATAATAATAAAAACAAGAAAATTAATTTTATTTGATATTATTTCAGGAAAAATAATGCAAAACGGCAACAAATCTCGAGCACCCTGAAACCATTACCATTATACATACAGTATCAGGAAATTAAAGCAAGAAACATAGGAACAATCCAATTTCTTTAAATTGCAAATATAATTGCAAGGCCATAAATCAATTCATTTCCAAATTTTGCAAACAACTAGAGCATGTGGATCTACATATAAATATTGAAATAAAGTATACAAGTGTGGTGGGGGCATGGGTGCCACTTTTTGGGAAAGACGGCTTCAAGCCGTCAATTCCCTATGTGGCTGGCCAGACTTCCAAGCCCCTCACGTCACTCATTTTCTTTTTATAGTTGGGGAAAACACCTCAAAATTTCATACTGAATTGATGAGAAGGAGACACACAAATGTGACAAATGAACAGATTGACTTTAAACACTTTTTAACACATTTGCCTTCTGTATCTCGTGAAATTATCGTATCTTGAGCTCTCCTTAACATTATTTACGTTTCTTTTACAATCCGGAAAAATCAGTATTACGAAATATTCTAAATATATCCAACCTAGTGACGTCATGGTTGGAATTCCACACTAGGTAGAAGCAGGGATATCCTTTCCTCGTTATTAAAATCATTCACAGAAATCGTGTATTATTTAGAACTCGGTATTTGTTTATTTAAAAACATAATTATTTTTTCTGTAGATGATTCAAACATGCAATGCTTTGATGTGTAGGTCAACTTTCACGGTAAACAATGGGGATACATGAGATTGGGGAGAGAAACGTTAGTTTTCATTCTTTTCTGTAACTGTATTGAGAATCTCTCCTCCAATACAGGAGCACCTCAAATTGATGAGTAATTATCCACCTAAAGAAAAGTTTCTGTATCTGAACACTTAAAATGTGATATTTATTATATGATAAGTAGTTTTCCATTAAAACAAAATTTTATGTACCAACATAATGCTTTTGTAGTTTAAACATATTTAAATGGAAATTTAAAACTGAATAGACTTTTCAGTCCTCACTTTATCAAGAAAAATTTAAAATCTTAGAGCCCTATCACAAAAATGGAGTATTGCCTAGCTTGCAGTTCAGTGGTATACTTTAAAAAAATATATATTGTTGTAGTTATTAAATGATAGAATTCAATTGAATCTTAGATAATTAACTTTCAACTTTAATGAAATGTTGAATTAGAAGGTGCCAATCTCTTTATTGGTCCAAATTGATTCTATGATGAATTCTTGGTTAAGAAAATGAAATTACATTATTAACCAACAATTAATTTCAATTATAAATCTTTCTACATGTTTTGCTCATTCTTTGTATGAAGACTATCAAAAGATACACAAAAAAAAAATAGAAACATTTGCTGTCTTTTCCTCAGAGCTTTTAAGCTCTTGATTGACCTCAACCAACCATATTAGAAAATTTCATTTACGATACATTTAACAAAACTCTAAGGAAAAGGCAACAGCTTACAGTTAATTCATTTCAGGGCCTCCGATCCATCCCCACAGTCAATTTTGGAACAGTCCTTTTATACTTTTGGAGATATACAAAATTCTTAGGACAGGTTTTAGAAAATGCTATTTGAAAATTAAATTTTCAAAATTTTATGCGATAATTTCATCGTCTATTTTTCACTTCATTCTACAGCATATTCAATTGCTATATCTCTGCAAGTGTTAAAGTAATGACCAAATGACATAGAAGTAAACAACTATAGGTCACTGTACAGCCTTCAACTATGAGCAAAACCCATATCACATAGCATGGTATAAATGGCCCCAAAGTGACAAATGTTAAACAATTCAAACGAGGCAAAGAAAGGTCCAGTAGAGGATGTAAGTTATAAGGAAGCTTTTGAAATAATATAAACAAAATGGAAGCAGGTGAAACTTTCATGAGAAAATAAGTGAATCAACAGTATATAGGGAATTTCTTAGTAATAAGAAATGTATTACCTCAATGCAGGAACAAATAAAAAGGAAAGTAATAAATTTATGTACCATTGAACTCATAACTTTAAACACACATTTATAAAAGATAACAACTATAAAATCAGTTGGCTCTTTTATTATTTTTATGTTTGAAACAAAGGTAGTTTGTTTTATACATGTTGTATAAATGGCTGTGTATACATTGTGCTACCTCTATGATGCTATACTTTCCATTTGATATACAATTAACTCTCGTTGTCTTGAAATTTCGGATGAGTCAAGTTTTCCTGTGGTCCCAAACTTTGTTCCATATAGATATATGTATTTCGACTCCTGATGAGACGAAATTGGTTGAGTCGAAATTTCGGATGACTGGAACCAAATTTACGGTCCCAAGGTTAACAAGAGCATTCAAAATTCATTATTTATCTCAAACTAATACACATATGTCAAAATATGACCTTGGGGATTTAAATGGATTAATGAGTTCACCTGACAATCCACGTGTAGTTAAATGTCCAGTCACTTATTTATTGATTTATGACATTCTTTTCCGCGAGTGTATACCTAAGATTATCTTTCATCACTGTGATAATAATTAGTGATTACAATGTTATAGTTTATGAAAAATTATTTAAAGTGTTTGAAAACAATTAACCGTAATCATACATTTATGAGCTTGGTTGTGTATACAATAGGGATTAAGACTTGGGATCAACTCAAAAGTACTCAATCAGCGTCTTTAATCTTTTCGTATTTTATTTTGAAGAAAGAGATTGAAATAAAAGAAAATGAAAAGAAATTTAAATTCTCAAATCTCTTGTATACAAGCATGAACAATTTAGATCGATTGAAAATTACTCTCTTGGCTAAATACCAAGGAATTAATTATAACTGTACAAAGAAAATAATTAGAGACGAAAAATCATATAATTTTATTAGAATAATAAGAGAACATTACATACAGATACATCGATTTCACAACCAGAATATTGATCCACTATCCATATTCATCAGGATTTATTTTAGCCTTACCAAGCTAAGCAAGAGTTGTATCCTTGGTCTGTCAAACTTGGTATTCGTTTGAGTCAAACTGCAGGTATCTCAAATATTTCTCTGGTCCCGCTGACTTGAGATGAGAGAGTCGCCTATAATTGATTGACATATCCAGCTGGTCTTAATGAAATAGGATAACTGGTGTTACATGAATTGCTGTGAAGAGCCAACTTAAAAGCTCCTAACATCCTGGTAGCATGATCATAGCTTCCTTATAAGAATAAATCTATGATCTCTTTATTATTTTGTAGGATTCAGATTCTGATACAGGACATAAAAAGAAGAAAGCCAGAATTGTAGAATCTGATGAGGAAAGTGAAGCAGGAAGTGGTGGCGGTGGCAAGCAGAGTGGGAGTGAGTCAGAGAAAAATAAATCTGGGTCAGAGTCGGATTAGACATGAATTGTATTGTGCTTTTGAAGTTTGAGTGATAAACATGGAGAAATATGTTTTGTGAGTGATGTATGAATTTTAGAACGTTGTATGATGTGCATATTCATTAATCATTATGTATATTTATCATGGACATAAAACTTGAAAAGTTGTAAATTTTTATCATGGATTCAAATGTTACGTTTTTTAACACCAATTCAAATTGCCATTATAAAAATTTTTTTGATAGGTGTTGTTTGCATACTCTTTGTAATCTCCGGGTGTAAAATAGGATTTTGTTGTTTAAGTGCAAAGAAAGGAAATCAAAATTTGTAAGAATATTTGAAAATGTACAATCATCAATCTGGTAGTGTACTCGGGTGAAAGGGAATGTAATTCCTATAGTTGTACCTGTACAAATGTTGGTTACTAAATAAGGTTAAAACACTAACATGCATGCATATGTTTAATGCATTGAGTGCACCTAATTTGTTGACATAAAATCTAAATTTAATACTAGCAGTTACAAAAGATAGCTCTTTGGATCATTTATGCGCTTGTTATAGGCAATTTTCACAATGACTTTTTAAGCAAAAATAAATCGCTTGCAAAAATAAGTTGGTTTACAGTATTTTAATTTTAAAGCGAGATTCTCATTTACACAACAAAGGACTTTAAAGAAGATACAAGACGTCAAATTAGGTGAAATAGACTCAAAATAATCTCTTTGAATCAGTTTTGTGCTTATTATAGTCAAGTGTCATGAATGCCATGTGAAACAGACTTACCATTATCGGTGGAATGAGAGAGAAGAGAGAGAATGATGGATGTTATTTGACAGGGATGAAACTATGTGCAATTTGTAAATATAAAGATAAAAATAATAATAAAAAACAAGAAAATTAATTTTATTTGATATTATTTCAGGAAAAATAATGCAAAACGGCAACAAATCTCGAGCACCCTGAAACCATTACCATTATACATACAGTATCAGGAAATTAAAGCAAGAAACATAGGAACAATCCAATTTCTTTAAATTGCAAATATAATTGCAAGGCCATAAATCAATTCATTTCCAAATTTTGCAAACAACTAGAGCATGTGGATCTACATATAAATATTGAAATAAAGTATACAAGTGTGGTGGGGGCATGGTGCCACTTTTTGGGAAAGACGGCTTCAAGTCGTCAATTCCCTATGTGGCTGGCCAGACTTCCAAGCCCCTCACGTCACTCATTTTCTTTTTATAGTTGGGGAAAACACCTCAAAATTTCATACTGAATTGATGAGAAGGAGACACACAAATGTGACAAATGAACAGATTGACTTTAAACACTTTTTAACACATTTGCCTTCTGTATCTCGTGAAATTATCGTATCTTGAGCTCTCCTTAACATTATTTACGTTTCTTTTACAATCCGGAAAAATCAGTATTACGAAATATTCTAAATATATCCAACCTAGTGACGTCATGGTTGGAATTCCACACTAGGTAGAAGCAGGATATCCTTTCCTCGTTATTAAAATCATTCACAGAAATCGTGTATTATTTAGAACTCGGTATTTGTTTATTTAAAACATAATTATTTTTCTGTAGATGATTCAAACATGCAATGCTTTGATGTGTAGGTCAACTTTCACGGTAAACAATGGGGATACATGAGATTGGGGAGAGAAACGTTAGTTTTCATTCTTTTCTGTAACTGTATTGAGAATCTCTCCTCCAATACAGGAGCACCTCAAATTGATGAGTAATTATCCACCTAAAGAAAAGTTTCTGTATCTGAACACTTAAAATGTGATATTTATTATATGATAAGTAGTTTTCCATTAAAACAAAATTTTATGTACCAACATAATGCTTTTTGTAGTTTAAACATATTTAAATGGAAATTTAAAACTGAATAGACTTTTCAGTCCTCACTTTATCAAGAAAAAATTTAAAATCTTAGAGCCCTATCACAAAAAATGGAGTATTGCCCTAGCTTGCAGTTCAGTGGTATACTTTAAAAAATATATATTGTTGTAGTTATTAAATGATAGAATTCAATTGAATCTTAGATAATTAACTTTCAACTTTAATGAAATGTTGAATTAGAAGGTGCCAATCTCTTTATTGGTCCAAATTGATTCTATGATGAATTCTTGGTTAAGAAAATGAAATTACATTATTAACCAACAATTAATTTCAATTATAAATCTTTCTACATGTTTTTGCTCATTCTTTGTATGAAGACTATCAAAAGATACACAAAAAAAAAAATAGAAACATTTGCTGTCTTTTCCCTCAGAGCTTTTAAGCTCTTCGATTAGACCTCAACCAACCATATTAGAAAATTTCATTTACGTATACATTTAACAAAACTCTAAGGAAAAGGCAACAGCTTACAGTTAATTCATTTCAGGGCCTCCGATCCATCCCCCACAGTCAATTTTGGAACAGTCCTTTTATACTTTTGGAGATATACAAAAATTCTTAGGACAGGTTTTAGAAAAAATGCTATTTGAAAATTAAATTTTTCAAAATTTTATGCGATAATTTCATCGTCTATTTTTCACTTCATTCTACAGCATATTCGAATTGCTATATCTCTGCAAGTGTTAAAGTAATGACCAAATGACATAGAAGTAAACAACTATAGGTCACTGTACAGCCTTCAACTATGAGCAAAACCCATATCACATAGCATGGTATAAATGGCCCCAAAGTGACAAATGTTAAACAATTCAAACGAGAAACCTATCAGCCTGATTATAATAGTCAGTCAACTGGAATGAAACACAAATTCTTGATAAGTCGTTATTATTACCAAATATTAGATTAAAATATGCTTGATACTTGTCCGCATAACAAAACTGCATGCTCTAAAGAGGCTGTGTCACTCACCTTGGTCTATGTGCATATTCAACAAAGGACAGTCTCCAACATTGTAGACGAGAATAAAACTCGTGAAAAAAATCTGTTTTGTTGATCTTATAACGCTGATCTATAGTCTGTTTAGTGTCTTATCCTCTTTAGTATATGCTCAAAACACAAAAGTGGGTAAAAAAAATTCATGCCCTCTAGCTGTAAAAAGGGGCATACAACTGTTTGATTAACATATGACACATGGGTAATTTGAAATGTTATCTATTGAATTGTTTCACACTTAGTCATAATAGGATATTAGTTTTGCTCATTATTCAATGCCGTACAGTGACCTATAATTGCTTACTTCCACATCATTTGGACTTTGGTTGCTAGTTGTCTCATTGGCAATCATACCACATCTCTTTATTTTATTTTTTATCAAATGGATAACCCTATATGTCAGAGTTTTGATAAAGCTATTTTGATTTCTGGAAAATTGATAAGAGATGCTTGATGAAACTAACCTAATTAAGGAGAATTAGCTATGCATGCATGGCTAACAGGAGGTTAGTTAGTTCATAAAAAAATATCATACCCCACGCAACGAAGTTGCGGAGGGTATAATGTTTTTGACCCGTCCGCACATCTGTCTGTCCGTCAGTCCTGTTTCTTGTCATCGCAACTCCTCTCAAACCACACAACAGAATTTCATGAAACCTTTTTAGATAATAAGGACATACTATTTAGATGTGCATATCGACAGGAAATTACGATTCAATTTTTTTTTCTCTAGGAGTTATGCCCCTTTGAACTTGTTTGCTTCAATATACCTCTGCAACAGTTTGTCATCGCAACTCCTCTGAAACCACACAACAGAATTTCATGAAACTTTGTAGATAATAAGGACATACTATGTAGATGTGCCTATCAACAGGAAATTATGATTCAATTTTTTTTTCTTATACATTTTTTTTCTTACAGTTATTTTATTTCTCCACTGACAATGTGGGGGCGTGGGGTATGTGAGCGCGCTCACTAAGGTTCTTTAATAGTGAAAGCAAAATGAACCTTAACCTTACTTTTTATTGCCCCGCAACAAAGTTGTTGGGGCCATATTGTTTTACCCTTGTCCGTCAATCCGTCATTCCTTCATTCTGTCATTCCGTCATTCCGCAACAAACCATTATATGCAATTTATTTCTAAACGCATTCAGATATTTGGCTGATTTTTGGTATGTGAGTTAACCATGATGAGTTACAGGTCAAGTTTAAGTTTCGTTCTGATCTGCTAATTTTTGCCGAAATTACGGGCTTTGGACTTTGATAAAATGTTGAAAATCACAGTTATACAGACTTTTTTAGCTCACCTGGCCCATAGGGCCAAGTGAGCTTTTCTCATCGGTTGGCGTCTGTTGTCCGTTGTCGTTAGCTTTTACAAAAATCTTCTCTGAAACCACTGGGCCAAATTTAACCAAACTTGGCCACAATCATCATTAGGGTATCTAACTTAAAAATTGTGTCCGATGACCCCGCCAACCAACCAAGATGGCCGACATGGCTAAAAATAGAACATAGGGGTAAAATGTAGATTTTGGTTTATATCTTTGAAACCAAAGCATTTAGAGTAAATCTGACATTAGTAAAACTGATTATCAGGTCAAGATCTATCTACCCCGAAATTTTCAGACAAATCTGACAACCTGTTGTTGGGTTGCTGCCCCTGAATTGGTAATTTTAAGGAAATTTTGCAGTTTTTGGTTATTATCTTGAATATTATTATAGATAGAGATAAACTAATCAGCAATAATGTTCAGCAAAGTAAGACCTGCAAATAAGTCGTCATGACCAAAATTGTCAGTCGACCCCTTTAGGAGTTATTGCCCTTTATAGTCAATTTTTAACAATTTTTTGTAAATATCTTTTACAAAAATCTTCTTCTATGAAACTACTGAGACAAATTTAATCATACTTGGCCTTAATCATTATTAGGGTATCTAGTTTAAAAAATTTGTCCGATGACCCCGCCTTCCAACCATAATGGCCGACATGGTTAAAAATAGAACATAGGGGCAAAATGCAGTTTTTGGTTTATATCTCTGAAACTAAAGCATTTAGAGCAAATCTGACAGGGGCAAAAATGTCCATCAGATTTAGATTTATCTGCCCTGAAATTTTCAGACGAATCCGACAACCCATTGTTGGGTTGCTGCCAGTTAGTAATTTTACAGAAATTTTGCATTTTTTTTGTCATTATCTTAGATATCATTATAATATCTAATATCTAATACTATTAATTATGATTTTAACCTTATTTTACATGATTTCCAAAGCATCAGTAAATACAGGTGAGTGACACAGGCACTTGAGAGCCTCTAGTTTCTAAATACCTTCAGATATTAGGCTGATTTTTGGTATGTGAGTTGACCATGAAGAGTTACAGATCAAGTTTAAGTCTCGTTCTGCTCTGCTAATTTTTGCCGAAATTAATTACTTTGGACTTTCATAAATTGTTGAAAATCACAGTTATCCGGACTTTTGCTCTAAACGCCTTCAGATATTGGGCTAATTTTTGTTATGTGAGTTAATCATGCTGTGTTACAAATCGAGTTTAAGTTTCGTTCCACTCTGCTGATTTTTCCGAAGTTACGGGTTTGGACTTTGAAAATAATTGAAGATCACAGTTATACAGATTTTTTTTCTATACACCTTCAGATTTTCCACTGATTTTTTATATGTGAGTCCTCCACGATGAGTTAAGATCATGTTTATGTTTCGTTCTGCTATGCTGAATTTCATGTCGTTCCAACACATCTTCAGTACATCCACTTCCTGTTTGCTGATACATTGTATTTTGAAATTTAACTACTCATTGATCAAGGAAATTTTTCATCAAACTAGTATTGGTCTTGAGAGCTGGATACTATCCATGCATGTTTGTGTCCACATGTGTTGTTGAAATTGCAGATTTTATAACTTTTTGTGACTGGGCCATTGGTGTCGTTCCGACACATCTAGTTATCAATAATTTCTAAGTAATTTTCCAGAATTCAAAATTATTTCAGATTCAAAAAATTCCTTGTTTTGATTATATTGGTACCAAAGGAATTCTGTTAGCACATTGGCTATATGGTGGTGGTCAGTTTAACTGGAGGAGGTAAATCCTAGTTGATAAAGATTGGAGTCAAACACACCTGCCATGTCCAAATTAAATTGCAATCTCAGTGTTGACAGGCTAATGATTCAGTAGAGACCACAGGACCACCAAGGCACACTGACAATGATTCAGTAGAGACAACTAGACCACCAAGGCACCCTGACAATGATTCAGTAGAGACCACTGGACCATCAAAATACCCTAACAATGAATCAGTAGAGACCACTGGACCACCAAGGCACCCTGAAAATGATTCAGTAGAGACCACTGGACCAACAATGCACCCTGACAATGATTCAGTACAGACCACTAGACTACCAAGGCACCCTGACAATGATTTAGTAGAGACCACTGGACCACCAAGGCATCCTGACAATGATTTAGTAGAGACCACTGGACCATCAAGGCACCCTGACAATGATTCAGTAGATACCACTGGACCACCAAGGCACCCTGTCAAATGATTCAGTAGAGACCACTGGACCACCAAGGCACCCTGACAATGATTCAGTAGAGACCACTGGACCATCAAGGCACCATGACAAATGATTCAGTAGAGGCCACTGGACCACCAAGGCACCCTGACAAATGATTCAGTAGAGAGTCTGAGACCACTGGACCACCAAGGCACCCTGACATGATTTTGTAGAGACCACTGGACCACCAAGGCACCCTGACAAATGATTTCGTAGAGACCACTGGAACCACCAAGGTACCCTGACAAATGATTCAGTAGTGACCACTGGACCATCAAGGCACCCTGACAAATGATTCAGTAGAGACCACTGGACCACCAAGCACCCTGACAAATGATTCAGTAGAGACCACTGGACCACCAAGGCACCCTGACAAATGATTCTGTAGAGACCACTGGACCACCAAGGCACCCTGACAATGATTCAGTAGAGACCACTGGACCACCAAGGCACCCTGACAAATGATTCAGTAGAGAGTCTGAGACCACTGTACCACCAAGGCACCCTGACAATGATTCAGTAGACACAACTGAACCATCAAGGCACCCTGACAAATAAAGAAAAGTTGGAGGACAAAACAGTTTATCAGATCTGGCAACTGAGTGGACATTTACATCACAACACTGCATCATTAAAAATGTTTATTCCTTTATTACCAATTACAAATGTTACATATAAGGCACCAACAATAAAACAGAAGGCAAATTTAGAAAAGATACATACATGTATTTTCTGTTCAAATATTTTGTTCATGTGTCTTCATGGATTTGATTTAAAATTATCATAAGTATTTTATTCAAATTTTATTACAAAAAATTATTATTACAATAATGGGAATAAAAAGAATGATCTTCCTTGGGAAAGTGAGAAAAGAGTATACAAAATAAAAGCCATTAGTTAAATAAACTGTTGACACAGAAATATGTCTTGCCTGTGGACATAAAATTCATAAAAAGACAATTTGATTGACAGCAACATTTCTAATTACCAGTAATTCAAAGTCGCTGGACCAACTAGTGGGTAGGGACTCGAAATGGTTGACAAACTGAGAGTACAGACAGCAATGTAACTTTATAGAAAATTTTGTCTTTTAATTTGTAAGTAGTTCCTATCAAACTAACTTAATGATAAACAACATTGAAAATTGTTAGTTCATTGAAAGTCACTAGACCATGACCTAGGGGGCAGGTCCTTAAATTGTTGTCAAACTGATATGTACTGATAATAATGCAATTTTTTGGGGAAAGACGGCTCCAAGCCGTCAATCCCCTATGTGGTTGACCAGACTGACATCCCCTCACGTCATTCATTTTGTTTTTATAGTGTGGAAAACACCCCCAAAAAATCTTACGGAGATTGATGAGAAGGAGACACACAAATGAATAGATTGACTTTAAACACATTTTAACACATTTCCCTTCTGTTTCTCGCGAAATTATCGTATCTTCAGCTCTCCCTTACACTATTTACGTTTCTTTTACAATCCGGAAAAATCAGAATGACGAGATATTCTAAATATATCCAACCTACATTATAGTGACGTCATTGTTGGAATGCCACACTACGTAGAAGCAGGGATATCCTTTACTGATTATTTAAATCATTCTCAGAGTTCGTGTACTAATTTAAAATTGGTATTTGTTCAATTTGAACATTCAAACAATAACATGCAATGCTTTAATTTGTAGGTCAACTTGTAACTTTTACAGTAAACAATGCCGTGGGGATACATGAGATTGGGGAGAGAAACGACAGTTTTCATTTTTCTGTAAAATTCTGTTTTGAGAATCTTCCTCCAATACAGGAGCACCTCAATTGATGAGTAATAATTCGCTAAAATAAAAGTTAATGTATCAGAACACTTAAAATGTGACATTTAGTATATGATTAATAGTCTTCCATTAAAACTAAATTTTGTGTACCAACATAATCATTGTAATGGTAAAAAAAAAAATAATTAAAAATGTTGCATTTTGTAGTTTAAACCTATTTATTCATGAAATTTACAAATATATCAACATGTAGATCTGGAAACAAGCTTCACACAGTTTACATCAATCATATTGGTTTTTATTAGTACCTGTATCCCTGTGATGAGAGTTGTAACTGGGAACTTTATCAATGAAAATTTAAAACTGAATAGATTTTTCAGTCCTCACTTTCTTGAGAAAAAAAAATAAAAATCTTAAGAGTACTGTCACAAAAAAAGGAAAATGGCCCTAGCCTGCAGTACAGTGGTACACAATTAAAATTTCAAAAAATATTGTAGTAGTTGTTAAATGATAGAATTCAGTTGAATTTTAGATAATTAACTTTCAACTTTAATCAAATGTTTTGATTTAGAAGATGCAGATCTCTTCCATTGGTCCAAATTGAATCCTTAACTAAGGAAACGAAATTACATTACACAACAATTGATTTCAATATTGTCAACCTTTCTACATATTCTAGGTGTTCTTTTTTTCATTATTTATATGAAGACTATCAAAAGATAAACATCCCCCCAAAAAAAAAAGAAACAATGGCCGTCTTTCCCCTCAGAGCTCTTCAGCTCTTTGATTAGAAAATATCATTGATCTATCGCAAGTAGTTCATATCAAACTAACTTAGGCAGAAAACTTATCATTGAAAATTGCTAATTAATTGAAAGTCGCTGAACTATGGCCTAGGGGGCAGGTCCTCAAAATAGTATTGATAACAACTTCACACAAAATATCATTGATCTATCCCAAGTAGTTCCTATGAATCTAACTTAAGCAGGAAACTTAACATTTAAAATGGCTAATTAATTTATAGTCACTTGACCATGGCCTAGGGGGCAGGGCCTCAAAATAGGCGTCAAACTGATATTTACTGATAGTAATGCAACCTCACACAAAATATCATTGATCTATAAACATGATCAAAAGTACTTCCTATCAAACTAATTTAAGCAGAAAACTAAACATTGAACATGGTTACTGTGGATTCATAATTATTTGTTAGATACCAATTTTCATGGATTTCATGGGTACAGGTCAACCATGAAATTAAATGTTCATCGAATAACAAATTTTCCATAAGTTTTCCTTAATCAAAGAAAATTGGTACCCAGGAAAATAAATAAATCCACAGTAATAAAATCAAAGTCACTGGACCATGGCCTATGGGGCAGGGCCTCAAAATTTTGTCAAAGTAAGTAGTTCCTATTACACGAACTTAAGCAGAAAACTAACCAATTGTTGATGCCTTCATCACTGTCGCCAGAAAAACAATCCCTATGTCTTGCTTAGGCGAGACAAAAGCCAGTCTTAACATGAAATAATCTGTCCTGTTTGACAGGATATTTTTTGTCTCCCTTGTTCAGCTGATGTGTATTGACCTCCTTTGTTTATTTACCACACCTGAAATAGGATACCAGTTATAATGGTATAGGGTGAATTTACCACACCTGAAATAGGATACCAGTTATAAATGTACAGGGTCAATTATTGTCCAAATGGTAAATGGTCCAAATTTTATTTTTGATTTTAACCAGGTAGTGAAAAAAATTACCCTTTTGTTACTCAACACAGTATTGCTCTCTTAAATGCGATCATGAACCTCCAAGAATTTTTCGAAAAACCATGAAGGCGGCTGGCTATTAGTATGATAAAGCATTTTAAATTTGAAGGGAATAAAAAATCTTCCCTTCAATCATGACAAAAATTGCATTGAAGTTATGGGGGAAATAATTGGGTCCCCATTCCATCTACTTTAATATTCATCATATCACAATTTTCAAATGATCATTTAAAATAAACAACTTACTTTCATTCCTTTTTATGTATCATTTCACATTTAAAAATATGAGATATAGCAATATTGATTCTTTGAAAATAACCTTTGATTTAAAAAAAATCAAAAAAAGATTTATTATTGATTAACATGTGTGGACACAAATTATCATCTTTTGTTGCTCTGACTTGCTTAGCCAAATATATACAATGTAAAAGTTCACAAAACAGATAAAGCATATGACAACAATAACAATTATAAATACATTACACAAGGCACTTTTGAACCTTACATTGTCTTCTAATCAATTTGTTGTTTATATACAAAAAAACATATTTTAACATCAATAAAATGTTTTCAGCATCATATTCAAAGATTACCAATAATAATTAAAAAAATATACAATGGCGTGGACCTTAACCATAAATAACTTTAAAATCAATTCAAACAATTAATTTTGTTACATTTGCTAGCACCAATTAATACAATACTACAAAAAACGTTTTATTTTATTATAATAGCTAGCACCCATACACTTCTACTATGTATAGCTAGGCACAGTAACATCCACTATTAGTGCATAGTTTTACTACCATAGACATAAGTGTTTAAACTAATCACATAATACTGTGGATTCATTATAATTTGTGGGATACCAATTTTTGTGGATGTTGTGGATAAAGATGAACCACACATTTAAATGTTCAACAAAGTACAATTTTCCATAGGCTTGTAATTTGTATACAGACTTTTGCAAAACCACGATATCAAAAACCATGACAAAGAAATTTTCCTTCAATCTACGAAAATTGGTACCCAGGAAAATACATAATCCACAGTTTATAGACATCCATACAGGAATCTTAACAAAACAGTTTGACTCCGGCATTAATGTTCCTTGTATTTGTGTGTAGTTTCCAGTAAACTGTAACAGGTAAATTTGTCGAAAGTGGTTTTTAACAACCTTGACTACCTAGGAGGGTCTTGCAAGGTCATTGATGATGTAAACTTGATTTGCCATCCAAACTTATATACAGGTGTTAATAAATCTAAATCTGGTCAGTATACATTTTGAATTTTACCTTGAGGAATTTAAATATTTGTGAGGAGTAGAAATTAAATAATTTCTCAAATGAAACAGCTGACTTTAGGTGAATTTAAATTTAAAAACTTTTGCCTGATTTTCACTTCATAAAATTTTAACATAAATAACTATAGTTGCCAGTTGTAAGAAAATAACTTGTATAATAAGTATAAGACTGGCTTTAGTTATTTAGCGGATACGTAGAAAAAATGCCCCATTCAATTGACTCAATTAAGTCAAAAAAAAAAAAAAAAAGATTTTCACTAGAAAAATCAGACAACAAATGTAAAATTCTTCAAAAATTTTACAGACAGAAAAATGTCTAATTTAAATTGAATAAAAGATTTAAAATTCAATTTTCACTATGAAATTCTAGCAATAACACTGGAATTCTTTAAAAAGTTTGAAGACCTTTAGACTGTTATTTTGAAAATATGTTAAAATTTAAGATTTAGAATGGCTTAAAAAAAAACAAAAGTGGTAAAAGCTAGTTTTGGACAATTACATGTATTGCATATATATATGTACACTAATAATTATAAAAAAAAAATAAATAAAAAATCACATCTTATATAGTACAACCAGGTTTTAAAAGCAAAATATTTTAGCTCATGAGAACACAATAATTTTTTTACATTTTTCCTGACATTTTAAATGTCTTCTTCAATCTGTCTCCTTCAAGATGGCTGCTGTATCCATGATTTACAGTCTGCCATTTTCTAGATTTGTTCTGATAGACAGAGGAATATCATCCATGGGAATTTCAGGGCCATTTCTTAATAACATGGTCGATCTATAAAGACAAAGTTTGTACATTACTTTTGGTGTACAGTGAGTGTCGATGACATTTTCAGGAGATACAGACCCCTTAAAATATCGTAAAATCATTCAAAATTTGTAAGGCCTCACTCTACTCCACGCTATATTTTCCCTTTTCTGAAATTGCTCAACATTTTCAAAAATTCCTTGACCCAGGGGATGTAGATGGCTTATTGAGGGGATGTAGATGGCGTATTCAGGGGATGTAGATGGCATATTCAGGGTAGTAGATGGCGTATTCAGGGGATGTAGATGGTGTATTCAGCGGATGTAGATGGCGTATTGAGGGGATGAAGATGGCATATTCAGGGGATGTAGATGGCGTATTCAGAGGTTGGAGACGGGTGTTTACCCCCTTGGAAAAGATTATATATATATTGTTTTTTAGTCTAAAATCATCCAAAATTTGTTTTGCCTCACTCTACTAAAAGATATATATTCCCTTTTCTGGAATTACTCAACCCTTTTAAAAATTCCTTGACCCGTCACCGAGTATTGTGAGTACATTAAAATATTTCATCACAATTCTCAATGGGACCATTTTAAATTTGAAATGCATATTAAACTTTTTCAGTCAAGCTGACAGAAATGAGAGGAATTCTGTAATTGTCTAAAGGTTGAGTGTTATAATAATAGATGTCATCAAAGGTACACTACTCATTATGTCTAGGGCTGTTCCAGTGAACCATGCTCCTAAGGCAATTCCTTTCAAACCCCATCATCCATTGAATTTTTCCTTGTGAAAAAGTGGCATAACTATGGTCAAAACATGAACATCTACGGAATTTAAAGGTAGTGTCTCTAAGGTCCCCCTTTCCATTTATTTCTGGAATAGACCCTAAGGTTTTGGCTTTTTGCCGAATTCTGTATTGATGACAATCTTTTATTAGTTTCTGTTTAATTTAATAATAAATTTCATTTACACCAGATGATTAAGAGCTCTACATACTGTATCTAAGACACCTATCCATTGTTTAAGAATGTATTATATTGCTCTCTTAAGTGTACTGTATCTAAGACACCTATCCATTGTTTTAGACTGTATTATGTTGCTCTCTAGTGGCTGGTTGCTGTGGCACTGATGTATACCCCACTAGTTTAGCCCTGCCACATTCTGTATGTGCCTGTCCCAAGTCCTCAGGAGCCTGTAATTAAGTGGTTGTCGTTTGTTAACGTGTTACATATTTGTTTTTCGTTCATTTTTTTGTACATAAATTAGGCAGTTTGCTTTGTCGTTTGAATTGTTTTACATTAATCATTTCGGGGCCTTTTATAGTTGACTATGAGGTATAGGCTTTGCTCATTGTTGGAGGCCTTATGGTGACCTATAGTTCTTTATTTCTGTGTCATTTTGTTCCTTGTAGAGAGTTGGCTCATTGGCAATCATACCACATCTTCTTTTTATATATACCCATATCTCCTTTCATTCATATAACATGTATAATATATAAGTCTAATGAGGTTCTAGATGGGGGTCCTTCATTTCTTTATTCTTTAAATTTAAAGGTAATTTCTCTAAATTCTTAATATTTTTTGTCGATTATTCTCTATTCTTTACTATTTTGGCTTATTTTTCTCTATTCTTTATTATTTTGGCCTATTTTTCTCTATTCTTTATTATTTTGGCTTATTTTTCTCCATTCTTTATTATTTTGGCTTATTTTTCTCTATTCTTTATTATTATGGCCTATTTCTCTCTATTCTGTAAACCCCATCTAGACCCTTGTATCTTCATTCTTAAATATAGACAGTATCCCACCTTCTTGTCTGTTTTGTTTTCCTATGTTTAATACAGATCATTGTAAAAATAAAAATAAAGATGGCTGGCACGATTATCCCCATGACAACCAATGAAACAAACACAGTATGGTCTTTAATTCCGTGACCAGCCGAATCATCTTCTTCATGGTATTTCCAGTATGGCGTTGTAATGCTGATATTAGAAGCTGAAACGGTTGTTCCTAAAATAAAATATAAGAAAATAAATGCAATGAACATTGTTTTTATCAAATTCATATACTGGTGTACACTTTTTTACTATCATCTCTTTTTTTTCTTATCTTGCTGTCTCATGCCACATTCATTTTTACTCATGCTCCACTGCACTTAATGGTATGATCAACAGTCAAGTCATGTAAGTCTATTTCATCTGACAAGTATGTTCATTTTGTTTATTATACAACAGCAAAACGTAAAGCTTACTATACTATATGTGATGTGCTAATTATTGACCAAACAGTGACCAATAGTTTACATTCTTGTCCTTCCTTTTGTCTCATTGGCAATCATACCATATCTCCTTACTCTTATATTGTATTTTTGTTGATACATAATTTGGTTTTTTTAATTTTTCTTTAGCCTATAAAAGGAAATTTTTTGCATTTGTCTAACATTTTATTATATAATAACATGTTTAAAGTCATGGATCACCCCTATCCAATAATCAACCAACAATACTTATATAACAAATGTAATTTACAGATCTACAGATCTTTAAGGAGCATATATCAAAAATTGATATCACAGTTATCAAATCCGGTGGAGCAACACGCAAATCCTTAAATCAGAAATTTTTTAATTTAAAAAAATATGTCCTAATTTGAAAGGGTCACAACCCAACAAAAACATCTAATCTTAGATTTACACCTGTAAATACCTGTGACATTGGTAAATCTTGGATTTACACCTGTAAGGGAGCTACCATTTGATTTTTATGGGGGCTAGGATGAAATTTGAAAAAATAGGCAGGACAGGAGTTTTGAGTAAAAAAAGGCAGGATGAGATTATTTGCAAAAAAAAGGCAGGATGACAATTTATGTAAAAAAGTCAGGATAAACTAAAAAAAAGGCAGGACCGAATAGAGTGAAAAATAAAAAGGCAGGACCGAAGAGAGAAAAATAAAAAGGCAGGACAAAATTTTTCATCCTAGCCCCCCATAAAAATCAAATGGTAGCTCCCTAAATACCTGTGACATTGGTAAATCTTGGATTTACACCTGTAAATACCTGTGACATTTGTGAATGGATCAGTACTGTCCATAGTTACCACATCAGCCTTATTTCATCTTTCTTTATCTTACTCTTCCAGGAAAGGAATTCAACTTTCCAGTTCGTTCTTTAAAATAACTGCTTGGTCTCTTATATGTCTGTAAAATAATACTCTACATATAAATAACCTTACAACAAAGTTTTACAAACAGAGGTTACTGACTTGGGACAGGAGCAATAATGAGGTGGGGTTAAACATATTTTGTGAAATCTTAAATCTCCCACTATACCTCTAGCCAATGTAGAATAAACAAACACACAGCAATACACACAGTAAAACTAAGTTCAAAAGAAGTCCGAGTCCGAGGTCGGAATAGGTAACAGTAGAAACTAAGCAAAAAGACAATGATACATAATTAACGAAGGATTGCTAGCAGTTTAATACTGATTTGACAGCTCCAGAGCTCAATTAAACTGATTTAAAGATTATGTCTACATCATATGAAAATCAAGCACAATCTCTCCTGTTAGGGGTTTGATATCATACCATCATAAAATATACGAGAAGAACATAAACCGTATCATGACAACAACTGGTTTTAGATTAAATGTGTTTATTTCAGATGCAAATACCCTATGAGTGAATCAATATTAATTCCAAAAATATGCCATCAGGACTTCTTTGCTCTTATAGCATTTATAATTGTCTGTCCTTTGCCGATGTCTTTACTAATCATTTAAGTGTAATTCAATGGACTATGAAAATCTCATTTGCCTGTTATCATGGTTATCTTCAGAACACTACTCATTTACAAGCATCCAAGGGGCAATTTTTGAAGGTCTTGAGCAAATACTTAAGATCCTTGCGCAATCAGTTTCTTTGTTGAATTAATGAGATGAAACATTGAACTCTAATAAAAAATTATGAGCTAAGCCAAGAAAAATTGTAAAAGGCATGCTTTTAAAAATAAAATTACTTATAAATACAAGTCAATTTTTGAGAAAAAATTACAGGGAGATTATTCAAACATTAGAACTAACTTATATAATATAAGTATATTATTATTTACTTCTTTAAGTAAATAAAGATTACTTGTACAAGTAGTACCCCTGACTGTATAAGTTTCATAAAAAATGGCAAGAATTGTACACATGAGAGGGGTGCAGGCCGTTTCGTAACCTGGTTGTTTCGTAACTAGTCGATTCGTAACTTACCAGGTTGTTTCGTACCTGAGACGTTTTGTAAACTTATATCAATATATAATAACAATATGAGTCGTTGGTTACGTAAAAAATAATAAAAAGACTTATTGATGTATATATATATCTATATTTATTTATTAAATAATTGACTGCACATAATTTTACACTTTACAAGTACAGTTTTGCACACATGCGAATAGAACAGAAGAGTTTAAACTGTCCATCATCATTTAGATGTACCCCGTCTTTATCAAAGTATTTAGTCTTCTGCCATGTGCTTTGATGTCTCCAGTATTTGACACCACTCATCTTTATGTTGCTTAGTTCTTTATTTATCTTCTTTTTTTTTTTCTATCATAAGTTGTTTCTTTCATGTTTCTTGTTTTTAGTCTGACGATGTTGAAGCCTATAACTACAGAAGGAACACCAAAGCGCTTGACATCTTTTGCGAGTTGTTCAATCTCTGATGCTGTGTGTGTGATGCAGATAATTTGTCACAGATGTCATTCTCTCCAATCTGTATGAAAACAAAGTCTGGTTTAAATGTCTCAATGACTGTACTTTTCTCCCGCCTACCCAGTGAAGCTTTGTTTCGACAGAACGTGATAAGTCGGATTGCGTTCTTAACATCCAATTTTCCAGTCTTCGGATGAAACTGTGACCGATCACAAGTACTTTGGGCTTATTTACTGTTCGTGACATATTTGGCGTTTATAGATGAATGAAAAGGAGTTAAAACAAAACTGCTATTATACCATTAAGTGAACACTTGTCACTTACATGTTTTTAAATAATAACTTTAACTGTTTCATTAAACTCCTTTGGTGAACCAACTGTGTGAATCATTTCGACAGGCGTTGGTTCACCAAACGGAGTTTAATTTAAGATTAATTTATTCGTGAACCCTGCATCCGAAAGGAACCGCCTTGCTACAAGCGCCGATCTACAGGCCACCAGCGTATACATGGACCAAGGAATATTCCATAAGTGCGACAAAACAACAACTGAACCAAGATTACCAAGATTTCGATACCACCTTACATACATGTACATCTATAAATGATAGCAGAAGAACGTACACACACCACTGGTGCCGAACATAAATGAACTATAAATTTACAACCATGCCGATAAACAGACCAACTACAGCAGACGATCAAAAATTATATATATACCAAATAATTAACAAGGAACAATTTTGACAATTTTATTTTCCATTAGCGGCGACCAAAATCTTCCCATTGTTGCCGACGCCAGGAAGTAGTAACATCCAACAATGGCCAGGTTGGAAGGAAGCCTTAATGGTAGGAACCATGGAAGATCGTCCATTTAGATACCAAGCCTTTAGAACAATGTCATGTATCATATAAAAGTAAAGCGAACTCAATCTACATTGTAAACAAACTTTATTTTCTATATTTATCTTATCTATTTATAACTCTTTATTGCTACTTTCACTTTTCATTGTTTCTCTCACCTTGACAACGTCAAATTCAATGTACCACTTTGAGTATCAGTAATTAATTTCTGTATGAAAATTGTCCTGATGACGCCTGCCTTGCAGTCGAAACATGTAGACCATAGCAAATAAAATTGCAGACCATTTGAAGTGTTGTTGTCAATTTTGAGTATTATTTAACTGTTTCATTTAAACTAATTAATTTAAACTAACACTTTATAACCATATATATAATTACACCAGGTACGAAATGTCTCAGTTACAAAACAACGTAGTTACGAATCGACCAGGTACTAAACGACCATGTTATGAAACGACATGCATTCCATGAGAGCCCTAATAAGACCGGATAGACAGACGCACAGATGGACTCACGCAGGGACGCAATGACGGACGGCTATGTGGGTACAATATTTCATAGGACATTATTTTGCTTCACATGACAGTATGACATCAATAAGTTCAAGTGTAGCAAATTGTCAGGTCAAGGGTCGCAGATCCCAAAATAGCCATAAGGTCTATTATTGCCTATGATGAATATTCTGGCATGTAATGGAAGTTTCACAATTGCACAGCCATAGAACTCTTATATAATATCTAGTGTCTGAGTATTAGTGGATGCTAACTGGGAACATGTTCCTAATGCAAGGTCTTATAAAATTTTCCAACTGCATAGGTTTAGAACTAAGAGTATCTGCTGTATATACAGATGAAAACGAAAACCCCCCTTTACAGCGTTAGCATGGTTAGTCACTTTCTCTAGCTAGAAATTATTTTCAGGACCGCTTAGATCCATTGATGCCTTTCCTGGGCCATTTAGAGATCTCAAGTGGTTCCTACACCTCTAGTCATTATAACAAAATACCCTCTTCTGCTGTGTTTACATATATATAAATCATGTAGAGCTGCAGACTGAATCACTAGCCAGATTGTTCAATATGGGAACAGGAAAAAGTTTCACTAAATACAAAAATCATTTCTAAACTGTAACACACCACAACGTACATAAACGGCGTAAGCTGGTCCTCGCCTGACTACTACACTTTGTTCATAGACAGCCGGTACGGCCCAATGTGGGAGACAGAATTTTGCCCTCGGGATTTTAACGAGATTTGACGTGTCGTTATTACATGGCAACGCATCGGTGTAAATGGCGCCATTGAACATTCGGCTCTCATTGTGACGTAATAACATAAGCATTGTGACATTTAAAAAAATCGGGAAATGCACGAATGTGAAAGTTATGTATTTCTCCATGTTAAGTACGCGTAATTTGATTGGACGAATATGTATCTGTATGTATTTTTCACCTCTAATATAGGAGATAGAAAACAAGTCTTGACTAATCAGATTCTACAATAGAACAGCTCTGACCGGCTGTCTATCATGTCTATGAATAAAGTGTAGTAGTCAGTCGAGGACCAGCTTACAAGTGGCGTATAATATTTTCTATTACGGCGTCAAAATTTAAGGGAACCTTTGTGATGTCCAGTAATGGCGGACTAATAGCACGGATAAGATTTATGTCCAGATTTACCTATTTTATGATTCTGAAATATTACTGAATAAATTCATTGCTCTAAGGGTAACACTAATGACTGGACCGAATGACAGGACAATGACACAACCAAAATGAAAAATGCTTATAACTTTTTTATTTCTCAAAGGATTTATCTCAAATTTGAAATGTAATAAGATTTCATCATTTAATACAGAGATTTAATAAAAAAAATACAGAATGAATTTTTAAAGCTTTTGAAAACGTGACCTTACCAACGCTGACAATGACAGGACCAACACCGACAATGACAGGACCAAATGAAAATGCCAATAACTTTTTTATTTCTCAAAGGATTTATGTCAAATTTGACATATAATAAGATTAGATCATTTTAAACATAAATATAAGAAAAAATGTAGAAAAAAAAATAAAAAATCTTCCGAAAACGTGACCTGACAAACGCTGACAACGACAGGACCAACCTCGACAATAACAGGACCAAATGAAAATGCTAATAACTTTTTTATTTCTCAAAATGTTTCTCTCAAATCTGAAATAAAATAAGATCTCATCTTTTAATACACAAATTTAAGAAAAAATTTAGAATTTTTAATTTTAAAAGCTTGCGAAAACGTGACATGACCATCGCTGACTATGACAGCTAGGACCAACCTCGACAATGACAGGGCCAAATGAAAATGCTAATTACTGAGGGGCCTGATGGGGGGGGGGGGTCTCATCACGATTCACGAGTTGATTTTTTTGTCAATCAGGTTACACAGAAAATAAATTTCCATGATCACGGATCACGAAAATATAAAAAGAGTATAAATCTGTAGAAAAACGGATCACGATAGCGAAAATGCGCCGATCACGAAGAACGAAAATAACCCATCAGGCCCCTCATTACTTTTTATTTCTAAATATGTTGCTCTCAAATTTGAAATATAATGAGATTAGACCATTTCATACATAAATATAAGAAAAATATAGAAAAAAAGGTATCAAAAGCTTGCGGTAGTGTGACCTGACCAACTTTGACAATGACCTGACCAACATCGACAATGATAGGACCAAATTAAAATGCTAATTAATATTTTTTTATTTCTCAAAGGATTTATGTCAAATTGGAAATATAAAAAGATTTCATCATTCAATACATAAATATAAGAAAAAATTAAGAAAAAAATATCAAAATATTCCGAAAACGTGACCTGACAAACAACGCACATGAAATCGGCAACGAACCGCGGCATTTTTATCATCAACTTCAATATATATTATAATGATTGTGTATAAGAGGAGGGTCTGGACAGGGTTTACAAAATAGAAAACAATGGACACAAAGTGCAGAATACAGGGAAACAACTATAATGAAAACAATGGACACAAAGTGCAGAATAAAGACAAACAACTATAATGAAAACAATGGACACAAAGTGCAGAATACAGGAAACAACTATAATGAAAACAATGGACACAAAGTGCAGAATAAAGGAAACAACTATAATGAAAACAATGGACACAAAGTGCAGAATACAGGGAAACAACTATAATGAAAACAATGGACACAAAGTGCAGAATACAGGCAAACAACTATAATGAAAACAATGGACACAAAGTGCAGAATACAGACAAACAACTATACTGAAAACAATGGACACAAAGTGCAGAATACAGGAAACAACTATAATGAAAACAATGGACACAAAGTGCAGAATACAGGCAAACAACTATAATGAAAACAATGGACACAAAGTGCAGAATAAAGGCAAACAACTATAATGAATAGAGGATACCGGAGTACCGAAGTGCTGAAATATAAAGTATGAAGAAAATGGACTAATAAAAAATTAAAGAATACAGAAAGAACCAATCCAGACCCTCGCAGATGTATTAAAAGTGTTGATACTTTAATAAAATATTGAATCCGAATTAAAAAAAAAAAATAAATGAGTCATTCATATTTATAAACTAAATTGGCTTCAATAATTCGTTTCTCAAGGTCTTCATTCAACTAAGTGTAGGTACTTACTTAGATGGAAATTAACAAATCAAGAATTAAACATGGTTTCAAATTGTAAGAAAAGAAATCCAGAATCTGCTTACATTTATTTATGTAAATGGCCTTTTATGAGCTATAATAATTGAAGTCTTATATGAAAAGAAAAATGAACGTTTATCGGACACAATATTTTACCCTGTATCGTAGAAAAAAAAAAAACAATGAGTCCGAACATTTGACAAAAATTCGATCTACATGTATTATTAATTAAGTGCGAAAGTGTCACAAAAAGCATTGATTGTACTAAAACATATTCCATTTAGAAACTAACTGAAATAGATAGGATAGCAGGCTAAAACCTATAGTATATACATATTCTCCAATGCCCAATGTTGACCAGACTTGAGCAACGGATAACAAACTTTTGTTTTCGACTAATTCAGGACAAAGAATATAAGGTGCTAATTCACGTCAGTATTTGGTGATGTTTCTCAGATATAATTCATGATATGTTAATATAGCCCAGAGACATATAATACAAGAGATTCGCAGTTGCTTCCATACCATAATGACTTATGTTTTGTCAATGACATTGTTTAATATAATTATGTTACTTTGTGTATACATGTTTTTGTTTAAATGTACTTTAAATCATTCATATCATTCTAATCATTTACTTACTTCATTTTGTAATTCATTTGATTGTATAGATCAAATTTTGGGCACAATGATTGGTTAATAATTTAATTTTGGATGTAACAAGTCTTCTGATTGGCTGAAAGTGTTTTGTCTATCAGCTCATAGACATAATTTTGTCATGTGACCGTGACGTCATCAACATTTTTATCAATAATTTACGCCTTTTTAGAATTAAATTATAAGGAATGACTGTAATATTTTTTTCTGTTTATTCGAAATAACCTAAAAAAATGTGGTGCACACTTTTAAATAACCCGCTACGCGGTTTATTCAGTGTGCACCACATTTTTGATGTTATTTCTTCATAGACAAAAAAAAAAAATATTACAGTCATTCCTTAAATAAAATATCTTGTATCTTGTATAGGCCCGGAGCCGTCTGTTCTTCAATGCACCGTTAATACCATCCCTTAGCTGTGTGGATGCATCTAGCCATGATTAAATTTCGCAAAAAACAGCACTAGAGGTCGTCTGGAACGTGCAGTTGTTGTTATCATTTATAATCTATGCTGTGCGCTCCGATTTTTTGTCATGCAATGAGGCACCATATCCTTTGTCTTCTCCATTTAATTATCATTGAATGAACGGTAAACTTCAATAACGTTTTTGCAACTCAGTCCTTATACTGCCGTTTATCGCGATTATCTGTTGGAGAACCTTTGTTTAAAAGTAATGATGGATGACATGAATATTTATCAGATTTCGCGCTTTATTTATTTGTTTGTTTATTTGTTTGTATAAGAGAAGATGTGGTATGATTGCCAATTAGACAACTTTTCACAAGAGAACAAATGACAAAGAAATTAACAACTATAGGTCACCGTACGTCTTGCTTGTTTGTTTGTGTCTTCAGAAAAGATTATAAGGGTGCTACCATTTGATTTTTATGGGGGGCTAGGATGAAATTTGAAAAAAAAGTCAGGAAAGGAGTTTTGAGTAAGGCAGGATGAGCAACTTGGCAAAAAAAAAGGCAGGATGACAATTTATGTAAAAAAAGTCAGGATAAACTAATAAAAAGAAAGGCAGGACCAAATAGAGTGAAAAATAAAAAGGCAGGACAGAGATTACAACTAAAAAAAAATGCAGGACAAAATTTTTCATCCTAGCCCCCATTAAAAATCAAATGGTAACTCCCTAATTGAGTTATCTTTGTTGTGCTTCAAGATTTGCCTTCGGTTCAAGGAATATAAACCCGAAGTTGTCAATATCATATTAAATCCCCTGACTGGAACCTCAATAACATATAATATATTTCACTGCAATGAACAATAACATGATTTACAGGAGCCTGTTTTTCAGTGGTTGTCGTTTGATGGTGTGGTTCATAAGTGTTTTTTATGTAGATTAGACCGTTGGTTTCCTGTTTGAATTGTTTTACACTGGTCATTTTTGGGCCTTTTATAGCTTGATAATCGGTTGGAGCCAAGGCTTCGCGTTAAAAGGCCGTACTTTGACATATAATTGTTAACTTTTTATACATTGTGACTTGGATGGAGAGTTGTCTCATTGGCGCTCATACCACATCCTCTCATTTATATCTACTGATGCTCCATACAATTTGAATTTTGATAAAAAGATAAAATCCATAAAACCAAACCATTTAACTTATTTTATTAAATGCTAAATGATGCCGTTTGGTTCTTTTGCATAGAAATCAATGGCAAATGCATTCGAACAGGATTCTGTTAATTGGACACTTAAAAATTGACGAAAATTTGGCTAGAGCCCCTTCTTTTATCAATCAAGATGGAACTCCTACGAATTTCACTCGCAATCGGAAAATGCATTGCATAAGTAAAATGTCTTTATCCGCTTGTTGAAATTCATTTCGTGCTTTGTCATGCGATCATCAACTTTATATATAGTCTTTGGTAATTTATTCGCCGTTTTTATTCAAAAACTTCTATATATATATTTTACTAGTGATAGCCGTTTGTTGTTGATTGGGTTTTTGGTATTGTATTTAATGTTTCAGGGGCGGACCAATGATATTTGAAAGGGGGCGTATTTTCATAAAACTGAAGAAATAAAAGTATCTTTTATAGCTTTGTATCATGCCAACTTAAAGGTACAACACACATTTTTTTGAACGAATTGATGCTAAAAACTTTAAATATATTTTTACAATCAAAGTGGATATTCCTTCTACATGTCCCCCCTCAAACCCCCCAAATGGTTTTATGTCTACATCGATGAGTAGTTTATACGAGAAGGAATATGATAGAAAAATGTGTGTTTAACTTTAAAATTATCTTCCTCGTTTACACAAAATTCCGACACTTTCAGTTTCCCACGTTGTTTAAATATATCTCATTGACAAAAAACTATTAGATCATATAATTTCCGGTTTTGATAGGGTTATGTTTAGTGATGGAGAATGTTTTAATCTTTTATCTTACAATTGGTAAGTTAAAAATTTGACCATGTTGAATTAATTCTTGACCCACATTTGTCACAGGTTTTAATCATACGCTATAAAAATGATTTTTTTTTTATTGCACCATGACGAGGTGATAAGATAAACACTGACAAACAGTCATAAAGATAAATACGCAGAAAATTACAGATTGTTCTTCTTGCCATTTGAGAAACAGCTAGGTGCCCCACTAGTAGTGACAGACTGTACCACTCGGAGGACAGCTGTACCAGCAAGCACTATCTGGTAGAGACAGACTGTACCAGCCACACTGTCTTGTGGCAGACTGTCCCACTCGGAGGACAGCTGCACCAGCACGCACAATCTGGTAGAGACAGACTGTCCCACTCAGAAGACAGCTGCACCAGCACGCACAATCTGGTAGAGACAGACTGTCCCACTCGGAGGACAGCTGTACCAGCCCTCGCTGTCTGGTAGTGACAGACTGTCCCACTCGGAGGACAGTTGCACCAGCACGCACTATCTGGTAGAGACAGACTGTCCCACTCGGAGGACAGCTGTACCAGCCCTCACTGTCTGGTAGTGACAGACTGTCCCACTCGGAGGACAGCTGTACCAGCACGCACTGTCTAGTAGTGACAGATTGTCCCACTCGGAGGACAGCTGTACCAGCACGCACTATCTGGTAGTGACAGATTGTCCCGTTCGAAGGACAGCTGTACCAGCCCTCGCTGTCTGGTAGTGACAGACTGTCCCCCTCGGAGGACAGCTGTACCAGCACGCACTGTCTAGTAGTGACAGACTGTCCCACTCGGAGGACAGCTGCACCAGCACGCACAATCTGGTAGAGACAGACTGTACCAGCCACACTGTCTTGTGGCAGACTGTCCCACTCGGAGGACAGCTGTACCAGCACGCACTATCTTGTAGTGACACATTGTCCCCCTCGGAGGACAGCTGTACCAGCACGCACTATCTGGTAGTGACAGATTGTCCCGTTCGAAGGACAGCTGTATCAGTAGCACTGTCTGGTAAAGACAGACTGTACCAGCCACATTGGCTTTTGACTGACCGTCCCATCTGCAGGACAGGCTGTACTAGCACGCACTATCTGGTAGAGACAGATTGTCCTCCTCAGAGGACAGCTGTACCAGTAGCACTATCTTGTAGAGACAGACTGTACCAGCCATACCATCTTGTGACAGACTATCCCACTCGGAGGACAGTTGTACTAGCACGCACTATCTGGAAGAGACAGCCTGTACCAGCCCTCATTGTCTAGTTGTGACATACTGTCCCACTCGGAGGACAACTGTACCAGCACGCACTATCTGGTTATGACAGACTGTACCAGCCCTCACTGTCTAGAAGTGACAGACTATCCCACTCGGAGGACAGCTGTACCAGCACGCACTACATGTATCTGGTAGTTCCAGATTGTCCCCCTCGGAGGACAGCTGTACCAGTAGCACTATCTGGAAGATACAGACTGTTCCAGCCACACTGTCTTGTGACTGACCGTCCCATCTGGAGGACAGGCTCTACCAGCAGGCACTATGTGGTAGAGACAGATTGTACCCCTCGGAGGACAGCTGTACCAGTAGCACTATCTGGTAGAGACAGACTGTACCAGCCACACTGTCTTGTGACTGACCGTCCCATCTGCAGGACAGGCTGTACTAGCACGCACTATCTGGTAGAGACAGATTGTCCCCCTCGGAGGACAGCTGTACCAGCACGCATTATCTGGTAGAGACAGACTGTACCAGCCACACTGTTTTGTGACTGACCGTCCCATCTCGAGAACAGGCTGTACCAGCACGCACTATCTGGTAGAGACTGATTGCCCCCCTCGGAGGACAGCTATACCAGTAGCACTATCTGGTAGAGACAGACTGTACCAGCCACACTGTATTGTGACTGACCGTCCCATCTGCAGGACAGGCTGTTGGATTGTATTATTTTTAAAATTGAGAATGGAAATGGGGCATGTGTCAAAGAGACAACAACCCGACCAAAGAGCAGAAAACAGGCGAAGGTCACCGATGGGTCTTCAACACAGCGAGAAAATTTGTATATATATAATTGTTTGTTTTTACTTTATATTGTGTATATTTTAGTTCATTGTGCATAACATAGATAGATATATGGTTTTTAGTATTGCCGTATTGTTTGTGGACAATCTGGATCCAAGTTTTAACTGGAACGTTCGTTTGAGGTATAAACGCCTTAATGGTTACACGTTACAAAACAAACTATAAAACTCAGTTGAAAAGGTTTCATTAAGAATAAAGAATTTGAATTTGAATTGAACTCATTCAATCGATACAAAGCAGAACAAACACCGATCGGACGTCGTAGGGTATTTATCCATCCCTAACAACAAAAAAAGACACTTAGCACATACCCGAGAGTATTCGCAGTTACTGACAGGGAGTTTAAAGGCAATGAAAACTAATATAAAATAATGTATCTAAGACTTAAATATCAACAACCAGTACAAATCCAACATCCAATGGATTTAGTGTAATGACGTCATTAACAGACAGAGAGAAAAAATAAGCTTAATGGCGTATACGTTATTGGCGTATACACATTATATTTCTATATTTGTATTTGTAGCTTACGTGAAAGCAGGGTCATGCTATTATCGGTATTACTTTAGAACCATTCCGCTGTCAGAATACAGATTTTGTTTGACCGGATGTTGTGGGCCGAAGGTACCAGATGGCAGGAACTACTGCTGCCCCTCCGTTGGAGCCACCATTGGAATCGTTTTGGCTTTAATATTATTTATTGCAATCGTTATAGGACTGTGTATGGTGTATAGAAGGAGAAGACATGGATACGTGCTTTATAGAAATTATAACCCATGGACAAGTATGTATTTGACCATATATGGGGAAAAGGCGGAGGGGCACTTGACTTAATATCTGTACAAATATTGAATGACTTCGAAAGTAGTGTGAAAATAAAATTCACGACAGTTAGTAATTTGCACTATTACAATTGATTGATAGATAGGTTGTTTTTTGCTTAACATCCAGTGGTAAATATTTGATTCATATTTTGACGAGAACAATGTATCAGCAACTCGGATCGAGCAAAATGAACCACAAGGGAACGCTAGTTTGAATTAAAATTTCTTGGGGTGGGATTGTTAAAACTGCAAAAAAAAATCTTCCTCGAGACCGGATGTTAATGAATATTCAGCAGCACAAAATTTAGGACATATTTGTGTACAAAATGAAAATAAATTTTTACATGGCTTAGCATGCATAGTAAAAGATGAAAATGAATATGGAATCCGCAATAGTTTTTTCCCGGACGGCCTAGAATATCTTATGATTGTGTCCTTATAACCAGTCAGTTTGTCTAATTAAGTACCGACCATTGGTGTTTAGTACAGACTAGTCGCCTTACAATGCCACTCAACTGGGTACATATTCTCTTCTTATTTCATGTTTGGATCTTTATTACTTTGCTAACCATATTACATTTTATATATCTTTGCGGGGTGCATCTGGGTCAAGTTTAGTATATATATTTTAGAAAAACATTTACGAAAAAGTCAGTGGAGTCCTTGTAGGAGTTTTTGCTCTTTAATGGCTCGTTTAGAAATTAACAACAACGTTTTCTTAAACACACATACACACACTCTCTCTCTCTCTCTCTCTCTCTCTCTCTCTCTCTCTCTCTCTCTCTCTCTCTCTCTCTCTCTCTCTCTCTCTCTCTCTCTCTCCTGTATATACTGCTATGTTCATCGGATACTCTAAAGATTTATGTATTGTAAAGAGCTAAACAATCACAATGTAGTAAAACATTTTTTTCACTCAATAACATATCTTAGATATTATAATATGTTTACACGTTAACTTATATTATAATTTATATTTTTATTTCAAGGGTCAACAGAAAGCGAAAGCATTCTTCGAAATAATGAACACTCAAGAACTTTATATTCTCACACACGCCTTTAATCGTATGTTGACATTTCTTATTCATACACCATATGTTTGAACATGTTGACATTCCTTATTCATACACCATATGTTTGAACAGTTTATATAATGTAATGGAACCACCATGTGTATAGTGTAATTAACAAGCTTCGATTAGAATCACCATGTGTATAGTGTAATTAACAAGCTTAGATTAAAAGCACCATGTGTATAGTGTAATTAACAAGCTTCGATTAGAATCACCATGTGTCTGGTGTAATTAACAAGCTTCGATTAAAAGCACCATGTGTATAGTGTAACATAAACGGTTTCAATTTTACCAAATGCGCATTTTGATAATTAACACCTCTTCAGTGAGTAATCATCGTGTGTTTAGTGTGATAACCATGTGTCTAGGGAACTCATCATCTGTCTAGTGATTGATTGATTTTTGGTGTTTTAACGCCACTTTTAAGCACCGCTTTTGGGCTATTTCGTGGCGGCCAGTTTTTATAGGTGGAGGAAGACGGAGTGCCCTGAGAAAACCACCGACCTTCGATAGGAAAACTGACAATCCTAGTCAATTAAGATTGGAGTCGAGTACACCTGCACGAGTGGGATTCGAACTCACAACCTCAGTGTTGACTGGCTAGTGATTACAGTAGTAATTACTTAGGCCACTCGTTCACCGAGGCCCCCTCATCTGTCTAGTGTGATCATTATGTGTTAAGTGTGATCATCGTGTGTCTATTGTGATTTCGAATGTGTTTTGTATGATTATCATCTGTCTAGCGTGATCATTATGTGTTAAGTATGATCATCCTGTGTCTATTGTGATTTCGTATGTGTTAAGTAAGATCATCATGTTTCTAGTGTGATCACAGTGTGTATCTTGTGATCATCATTTTGCTAGTGTAAAGACAATATATCTAGTGTGATAATCATGATTCTAGTGTGATCACAGTGTATCGTGTGATCGTCATGGTTCTATCGTGATCACAATATATCTAGTGTGATCATCATTTTTCTAGTGTGAAGACAATATATCTAGTGTGATTATCATGTTTCGAGTGTGATTACAGTGTGTATCGTGTGATCATCATGTTTCTATTGCGACCACGATATATTTAGTGTCATTATCAATTTTTCTAGTGTGAACACACTATATCTAGTGTGATCACAGTGTGTATCGTATAATCACCAGGTGTCTGTTTTAATAATCTAGTGTCTGGTGTAATCACAATTATTTGCTTTTGGTTTCATTGTAAATCATTGATATCGTATTTAAATATTGTTAAATGTAGTTTATGAAAAGTATAAACGTTTGCCGATTATTTATTTTTGCTATAAGAACGAGTATTTTTGTTTTTATATTTATACATTACGTTGCTGCTATATTGATCAGGAATTTAAGTCTGCTATAGGGCATAAGCATGAGAAATTATTGGGATTATTTTAGGCGTTATCATAAAATATGTTGTTGTCAGTAGGTAGTCATACCCATATATTTAACATCAAACAAATTAATGTTATGAAATTATTTTTCCTGCACAAAAAAATCCTGTCTTTGCAAGAGATCGTAGGAAAACACAAGAGCGTGCCCTTATTTGGATAAACGTCCAAATATCTCATAGCGGGAACGGTACATTTTTCCATTGAAATGAACTGGAATTTCTAAATAGGTAGAAACACATTAAATATTAATTGCGAAATGATATGAAGAAAAAAGTGCTACTGGAAGAATTTTTTATTATCACGTAAAACATCAAGATGAGCTAAAGTGATTACGTTCACCCGTCTGTTCGTCCGAAACAAACAGATTCTGGACAAAACTTCGTTGTACCTTTTTTTGAGCATCTGTTTTCTGTGCCAGCTTCTGTTTTATTTTGTTTAAAAAATAAGAAGATGTGGTATGATTGACAATGAGAAAACTTTCTACCAGATACCAAATGACATAGAAGTTTACAACTATCGGTCACCGTTCGGCCTTCAACAATGAACAAAACCCTTACCGCAAAGTCAGCGATAAAAGGTCCCGAAATGACAAATGTAAAAGAATTCAAACGAGAAAACTGACGGTGCATAAGCACAAAACAATGAACGAAAAACAAAAAGGATATACAGCAACAAACGACAACCACTGAATTATAGACTCCTGACTTGAGACAGGCTCACACAGCATGCGGCGGTGTTTAACGAGTTTGTTGGCGCTAAAAAAAATATCCAACATCCAAAGCATTTAGTGTAAATTCGTCATAAACAGTCAGAGAAAAAACATGAAAGATTATCTTATTTATATATTGCTTTTATGTATGGCTTCTTCTTAAATCTGATATTAAATCATATTGTTTTGGAACAAATAAAATTTGTTGGAAAAGTCGAAAACCACGAGGGGACTTTTCTTTTCATTTTTATCAATTGTTTGGGTGGAGGGAGATATCCTATGGGTTTACTAACTCATTCTTGTATACATAAAATCTTATGGATTCTAAAGGATATGCCGAGGTAGACTGGGTGCGATATTGACTGATTGTTTGGTGTTTAACGCCACTTTCATTGGCTATTACGTAGCAGTCAGTTTTTATTGGTGAATGATTATGGACCAGGAGTGCCATGAGAGAGCCGCCGACCTCCGACAGGAAAACTAACTACCCTTGTTAATTAAGTTTGGAGTCGAGTGCACCTGCTCACCTCAGTGTTAACAGGTAAGTGATACAGTTGCTGTGTTTTGAACAATAAACTTGACATGCTTTGATTTGTGAGATTGTAAAGACTACAACAGAAGGCCAAAATGAAAATGCGAGTCTTGCCGAGGTAGCGTGTTAGATATAAATAAGATGTGGTATGAGTGCCAATGAGACAAATCTCTATCCAAGTCACAATGTATAAAAAGTTAACAATTGAAAGTCAAAGTACGGTCTTCAACACGGAGCCTTAGATAACACCGAACAGCAAGCTACAAAGGGCCCCAAAATGACTAGTGTCAAACGATTCAAACATGAAAACCAACGGTCTAATCTATATACAAAAAAAAAAACGTGAAACGAGAAACACTAATGAACCACACCAACAAACGACAACCACTGAACAACAGGCTCCTGACTTTGGACAGGTGCATAAAAATTCAGTGGGTTTAAACGTTTCAAAAGGCGCCAACGTTCACCCTAGCCTGAGACAGTAGTGTAAATAGATATAAGAAGATGTGGTATGAGTGCCAACTCTCCATCCAAGTCAAAATTTATAAAAGTAAACCATTATAGGTCAAAGTACGGTCTTCAACACGGAGCCTTGGTTCACACCGAACAGTAAGCTGTAAAGGGCCCCCAAAATTACTAGTGTAAAACCATTCAAACGGGAAAACCAACGGTCTAATCTATATAAAAAACGAGAAACGAGAAACACTTATGAACCACATCAACAAACGACAACTACTGAACATCAGATTCCTGACTTAGGACAGGTGCAAACAAATGCAGTAACACCACTACATAAAAAGACATATCCTTTGTTAATTTATGTATCATTGTCATTTTATTTAGTTTCATTTGTCACCTATTCTGACATCGGACTCGGACTTCTTTTAAACTGGGATTTACTGTGCGTATTGCTATGTGTTTCTTTATTCTACATTGGCTAGAGGTATAGGGGAGGGTTGAGATCTCACAAACATGTTTAACCTCGCTGTATTTTTGCGCCTGTCCCAAGTCAGAAGCCTCTGGCCTTTGTTAGTCTTGTATGTTTTTTTTAATTTTAGTTCATTTATATGTTTTGGAGTTTAGTGTGACGTCCATTTTCACTGAACTAGTACACAATTTTATTTAGGGGCCAGCTGAGGACCACCTCCGGGTGCGGGATTTTCTCGCTGCGTTGAAGACCCATTGGTGGCCTTCGGCTGTTGTCTGCTCTTTGGTCGGGTTGTTGTCTCTTTGACATATTCCCCATTTCCGTTCTCAATTTTATAAACATTTTTAAATTGAAATGGAATCTATACATTATATATAATACTTGGGTACCAGTGTATATAATTAGCAACACATACCATACACATCTAGTTTTAGTGTGGATTGATCAATATAAAGAGATAAAAACTGTTCTTGTTAAAAGTCTCCACGCATCTACATGAAAGCGCATTACAATATAAATACATCCTATAAAACGAATTGACAATCACAGATATGCATAGGACAATTATTTAAACTTATATTACACTCATTATTACACCAATCTATCATTCCTTTTATAGACAAAAACAGATTGGTGACGGTACATGTCACTCTTGATTTTAACACTACCTCGTGCGGTATAATAGTACTTCCGGTCTTACCAATCATACTTGCTGTTTTTGAAGGCGTAGGATAAGCGGTTTCTGTGTTTTCAGCGTTCATACCAATAATATTCACTATGTCGGAAGCCGTAGGAAAACCGGTTCCAGAGTTTCCAGCGTTCATGCCAATAATATTTATTGTTTTTGAAGGCGTAGGAGAACCGGTTCCTGAGTATTCAGAATTCATTCTAATAAAATTTACTGTTTTTGGAAGCTTTGAAGAACCGATTCCTGACTTTTCAATTTTCATACCAATAATATTTACTTTTTTTGGAAGCTTTGAAGAACCGGTTCCTGAGTTTTCAAGTATCTTTCCCAATAAATTTGTCTGTTTCGAGGGCATTACTTCGTTTGACTCGACTATTTTATTCTTAACATCATTGGCTGTCAAAGAAATACAGAAACACGAACATTTAACGACAGGACAATATCTCTGATTACAGTTTGATATACACCAGGAATGTAGTTCGGACACGGCTACGTTGTTTTCAACCGGATTACAAATAAATCGTTCGTCAGAGGCACAGACGTTATACATATTTTTCATTGTATTAATATTAACGACCACAGCATACGGTTGACCAGAGTATTCGTTTGGATTCAAGTTATTTCTGGAAACCTTATTTGCTAGACCAGCGTCGACATGAAGCTGTTTTTTCTCTATTTCCGGTGGAGATGTAACACGGATTTGTCGTGTACCCTGATTGCTCGCATGCTGGAACCGCAGAAGACTAGTTTCAAACTGGAAGTTACCATTTATATGTGTACCTGATATTGTTTGATGTGTATTTTGAGGCAACGACCTTGAATTGGGAACATTTTGTAAGTCAGTTAAACCAGGTTGAGGACGGTGTTTGTTATGTAAAGATAAAATATCACTTGCGCCACGTATACCAGGCATTAGATGAATGGTTTTCTTATTAGTTAGCCTTTGGTCTGGTTGAATTGACCTATTTGGTCCAACCTGCACCTTTATCCGCTCTTGTTCATTTGCCGCGTTTGGTCCTGAAAAAAGACTGCCAAATTGTACGGTCTTTTTCCTCGGAATGTCCATTGACCGTATCTGTAATCCCTGAGCTTTCAATCGTGCTAATTTAACATTAGAATAGAATGGACTGGGTTTGTTGTTTGAATTATCATCCGTTGTCTGGATCTCTTTTATGTTTTGTAAATCATTTGCTCTCCTGCCGGGTAATTCAATGTCTGGCTCCCTGCTGTGCAATCCAATGTCTGGCCTGTTGTTGAGCAATCCAATGTCTGGTTTCAAGCTGAGTATTCCAATGTCTGGTGCCCTGCTTTGTAATTCAATATCTGGTTTCCTGCTGAGTAATTCAATGTCTGGTTCTGTTAATCCCTTTAAAACTCTATCAAGACGTACGCGAGGACTATGACGATTACTATCCACCATTGAAACTTTTGTGTTTAGTATAGTAGATTTTACAGAGTTCACGGATCTATTTTCTATTTGTTGCCGCATACTATTTGAAGAAAGATTTGCTCCTGAAAACGTCAAGACGGATGTAAATGAAAAGTTTGCAGAACAAAATTAGGGACACATATATAGATATGTACAAAAGTGAAAACAAGTGTTTGCATGGCTAAGCATGCATAGCAACATATGAAAATGAATACCGCAAACATTTCTCCCGGAACCCCCAGTATATCTTATGGTTGTGCCTTTATAAACAGACAGTTTTTCTAATTAAGTCTCGACCATTGGTGTTTAGTACATACTACTCGCGTATAGTCTTTCATTTTGTTTTTCTTTGTTACATATTTGTTCGTTGTATATAGTGATTAAGATAATACTATTATATTGACTACTATACCCATACTTTTGACATGTTCACCTATTATGTATGTTTGTTTTGTTCACACATTGTTGTCAATATAATGAAATTGTATGCGACTGTCATACAGGTGACGTTCAGCTAGCTATAAAACAAGGTTTTGTCAACCATTTCCTACATAAGGAAATGTCTGTACCAAGTCAGGAATATAACAGTTGTTTTTATTCGTTTGATGTGTTTGAGCTTTTTATTTTGCCATTTGATAAGGGACCTTCCGTTTTGAATTTTCCTTGGAGTTCGGTATTTTTGTACACTACTTTTCACTGCCACGGAACAAGATACATGCTCTTCTCTTATTTTTCATAGTATGGATCCTTATTACTTTACTTACCATATTGTAATTTGTATGTCTCTGCTTGGTACATCTGGGTCACGTTTAATATATATATATATATGTTGGAGAAGCTTTTTATTAATTGATATATAATAGTGAAAGTGACTTTTTGTGATGTATTGATTTAAATGAATACAATTATTGAGCATTTCCATTTTACCATTTTCTATATATAACGTGACCTGTTTGGAAAATTACAACAAAGTTTTCTTGTACACACACAATTACTCTCATATTATGGACTGTGTTAATCGGACAATCTAAAGATTTATGTAAAACAAAAAAACTAAATATTCACAGTATGTATAACGAACAAACTTGAATAAATCGTTCTGCCGAGATGTGGCTTATGTAGTTACACTTGCTTTTCAGTCAATTACATTCATTAGAAACACTTATTATAATATGTATACACGTAAATTTATATCATAATGATGTATTTATTTAAAGGGTCACCAGAAACCGAAAGAATTCTACGAAATAATGAGCACCCACGCCTCTAATATTTTGATGACTTGTTGTATTACATATTTTTGACTACTATTGTAATATAATGACCAGATGTCCAGTGGAATCACCAAGTGGTAGAGTAACATTACCATATATATAGTGTAACATTAACAGTTCCAATTTTTATGCACCAGATGCGCATTTCGACAATTAATGTCTTTTCGGTGATGCTCAGGTCGTAATATTTAAACCTAATACCAAACCAAATCAACGTGTGTCTTTTGTGATAACCATGTGTCTACGAACTCTTTATGTGTCTAGTGTGATTTCCATGTGTTTAAGGACTCTTTATGTGTCTAGTGTGATTATCGTGTGTCTACGGACTCTTCATGTGTCAAGTGTGATAACCATGTGTCGACGGACTTCTCATGTGTCTAGTATGAATACTATGTGTCTACGGACTCTTCATTTGTCTAGTGTGATTACCATGTGTCTACGGATTCTTCATTTGTCCACTGTGATTACCATGTGTCTACGGGCTCTTCATGTATCAAGTGTGATAACCATGTGTGTCTACGGACTCTTCGTGTTTCTAGTGTGATTACAATATGTCTACGGACTCATCATGTGTCTAGTGTGATTATGTGTCTATTGTGATCAAGTGCTTATTGTGATCATATGTCTAGTGTGATCATGTATCAAGTATGATCACTATGTGTGTTCATATGTTAATGTGTATACTGTGACCATGTGCCTATTGTGACCACGTTTCTATTGTGATCACGTGTCTATTGTGATCACGTGTCTATTGTGACCATGTGTCTATTATGATCATGTGTCTATTGTGACCATGTGTCTATTATAATCATGTGTCTATTATGGTCATGTGTCTATAATGATCATGTGTCTGTTATGATCATGTGCCTATTGTGACCATGTGTCTATTATGATCATGTGTCTATTATGGTCGTGTCTAGTGTGATAATGTGTCTATTTTGATAATGCATCTTTTTTGATTATGTGTCCATTATGATCTAGTGTATATTATGATCATGTGTCTATCTTGATCATATGTCTAGTGTGATCAAGTGTCTTGTGTTATCATGTGTCCATTATGATCATGGTCTATTGTTATCATGTGCCTATTTTGATCATTATGTGATAAGGATGATCATCATGTTTCTAGTGTGATTACAATATGTCTAGTTTGATCATCAATTGACTAATGAAAACACTGTAGATGTGTTGTGTGATTACTAGGTGTCTAGTGTGATTATAATGCTTTTGGTTTCATTGTAATGCATTTAAATGTATATTGTATTTGAATATTAAGGTAACTGGGGTGTCTGTATGCATTACGATTCTGTAATAGACTTTTAGGTCAAAGTACATTCAAATATCAAATTCAGGACTTTTGGATCAATGTACTTTCACACTGACAAATTCAGGACAATGTTATTAATGTGTACATTATTTCTTGTAGAAAGTTATATTGGCAATCATACCACAGCTTCTTATTGCTATATGATAACAAATTTTACGGATAAAAAAGTTTTTCAAAAACATTTTAACGAACTTTAACAACGTGTCCTGTAAAGATTAACAAAAACATTTTTTGTACCTTTTTGAATTGAGTGCTAATTTATTGAAAAGTTTTTTAAATTACATTTTTAGGCATTTATACATGACATACGTCAAATAATAGCTAATAATTTCAGTATATGTTTACTTGTTTTTTGTTTGTTAAAATATATTTTTGATTGAGTTAAGATACTTTATAGTGTGTCTTTTTATGTTGTAATGTTACACTTCTGTCTTACGTTAGGATGAAGGTTGGTGCCTGATAAAACGTTTAAACCAACTGCATTTTTATGCACAGGTCTGTCCTAAGTCAGGAACCTGATGTTCAGTGGTGGTCGTTAGTTGGTCTGGTTCATCGGTGTTTCTTGTTTCTCGTTTTTTTGTATAGTTTAGACCGTTGGTTTTCCTGTTTGATTTGTTTTACACTAGTCATTTTGGGATATTAAAGCTTGCTGTTCGATGTTAGCCAAGGGTCCCTGTTGAAGTCCGTACTTTGACCTATAATTGTAAACTTTTTATCCATTGTGACTCGGATGGAGAGTTACCTCATTGGCACTCATACCACATCTTCTTATTAATATTAATCGAGTTTCAAGAATATATTCATCGTACAAACGATATAAAATTTTTAATTAATTTATAAATCAATTGCAAGCAATGATGTTAATTTGTTTTCTTCAATTTCATGACACAAAAACTGTTCTTGTTAAAAACCGCCACACATCTACATGAAAGCGCATTACAATATAAATACATCCTATAAAATGAATTGACAATCACAAATATGCATAGGGCAATTATTTAAACTTATATTACACTCAGTATTACACCAATCTATCATTCCTTTTATAGACAAAAACAGACTTGTTACGGTACATGTCACTCTTGGTCTTTGTAGAACCTCGTGCGGCAGAAGATTACTTCTGACCATACCAATCATATTCAAAGTATTTGAAGGCGTAGGAGAAGCAGTTCCTGAGGTTTCAGCATTCATACCAATGATATTCACTGTTTTTGGAGGCAAAGGAGAACTAGTTCCTAAATTTTCAGCATTCATACCAATGTTATTCTCTGTTTTAAAAGGCTCAGGAAAACCGTTTATAGAATTTTTAGCATTCATACCGATGATATTCACTGTTTTTGAAGGCTTAGGAGAAACGGTTCCTAAGTTTCCAGCTTTCATACCAATTATATTCATTGTCTTTGAATTCTTAGGAGAAGTGGTTCCTGAGATATCAGAATTCATACCGATAATATTTACTGTTTTTGGAAGCTTTGGAGTGTCGGTTCCTGAGTTTTCGAGTATATGTCCCAATAAGTTTGTCTGTTTCGAAGGTACTACTTTGTTCGACTCGACTATAATGTTCTTAACATCAAGGGTTGTCAAAGAAACACAGAAACACGAACATTTATCGACAGGACAGTATCCCTGATTACAGCTCGATATACACAAGGAACGTAGTTCAGACACCGCTACGTTATTTTCAACCGGATTACAAGTAAAACGTTCGTCAGGGGCACATACGTTTGACAGATTTTTCATTATATTAATATTAACGACTACTTCATGTGGTTGGCCAGGATACTCATAGGCATAATCGTTTGGATTCAAGTTATTGCTGGAAACCTTGTTTGCTAGACCAGCATCGTAATGAATCTGGGGTTTCGCCATTTCCTGTGGAGATCTAACACGTATTCGGCGTGTACCCTGATTTCTTGCATGCTGGAACTGCAGAAGACTCATTTCAAATGGAAAACCATAATTGGGTGTACCTGGTATTGTGTTGATGTGTGAATTTTGCGGCACCAACCTTGAATAGGGAACAGTGTGTAAATCAGTTACATCAGGTTGAAAATTGTGTTGGTTTTGTAGAGATAAAATATCATGTGCGCCACGTATAACAGGCATTAGATGAATAGTTTTCTTATTAGTGAGCCTTTGGTGTGGTCTAATGGGCCTATTAGGTTCACCTTGCATCTTTATCAGTTCTTGTTGTTCATTTGCTGCATTTGGTGCTATAAAAAGACCGCCATTTTGTATGTTCTTTTTCTTCGGAGTGTCAATTGACCGTATTTGTAATCCCGGCGCTTTCAATCCTGGTAATTTAATATTAGAATAGATTTGACTGGGTTTGTTGTTTAAATTAACATCCGTTGTCTGGATCTCTTCTTTGTTATGTAAATCATTCGCTCGCCTGCTGTGTAATTCAATGCCTGGTTCCCTGCTGTGTAATTCAATGTCTGGTTTCCTGTTGAGTAATACAATGTCTGGATCTCTTGCTACCTTTAAAATTCTGTCATTACGAACGCGAGGACTGGAACGATTACCATCCGCCTTTGAAACTTTTGAATTTAATATAGTAGATTTTACTGAGTTCACATGTTTATTGTCTATTCTTCGCCGCATACTATTTAAAGGAAGATTTGCTCCTGAAAACGTCAAGACATCACTTGGTCCTCTTACCTGGCGGTCGTGCCACCAATAATTTTGGGATTTGCCATATGTAAAAAGATTAGGTGGTTGTGTAGACGTGGTTTGTTGATATCCTAACGATAAATCACCCGAATTTTGATCTTTTATCCTATTGACTTCTGTATTAGAATTTCTATCGATATTTTGAGGCAATGGTACTGAGCTTATTCTATAATTATTTATCATATCTCTATCGTTATTATGCATTGTACCATGGCGATCCCATTTGCTATACATTGGATTCGCTGGATTGCCTTTCCTCGTTTGTGTTTTGATTGCTTTGTCAACAACTCGACCCATAGTTTGGTCTACAATACCTCCACGTTGCTCTTGTGCTAAATATGATGATTCCATAGCTACATCAACAAGTGAGTTTAAAATATTTTCGAATTGCTGGTCATTGTCTACTGTTTTTCTCTGCTTTGGCCTTAAATTTGAAACCCCTTTTCCGTTGAGATGCATACCACTGTTTACTTTATCAATTGTTCCTATATGCCTATCTTTTCCTGTGAATGGGTCACTAATATATCTACCGTCCGTATTATGACCAATGGATAAAGACATAGAATTTGGTGCAGTATCAGTCCATTGCAAATGTTGTGCTACTAATGCTGGCCATTGTTTGCCCCCAACTATCGATGTTCTTTTATTATCTATTACAACACCTGGAGCTTTCTTGTCGCGTTGCATTATGCCAGAAGCTAGTGACGCCCATTTTGTATTTTCTGTTCGGTCTACTCGGGCTGATACCAAACCTCTAGAGTCCACACTTGTTGGTACAGTTGTAGTTGTTCCCTTTTGTTCTGCTAGAACCAAATTTTGTTTTGAAGTTGAAGTAGGATAATCAAATTGGGAGGATGCGCCTAAGAATTGTTCACCCACTTTATTAGGTTTATTTAACATTGGTTGATTTCCCCCTTCCTTTCTAAATGAACGTAGGATTGCAGAATAAGACACGGAGTTGACTTTCCCCCGGCCTGAAGGTACTGAATGTATTTGAGGATATTTGGTTTTCCTGCGGTTATTGTAAGAAGATGTATCCGGACTTTTAATTTCGGATCAGAATAGTTCATCTCTTTGTACATATCTACTAAATCTGTTTTAGAAACTAATGGGGAATGGTTATATTGTAAAACACTCTCTCCATTTATATGTAATTCATATTTTGGTGCAACACTCGTTCGTAACGAAGCATTTCTGTCTTTTTTCATATTTCTCCCCTTTACCATTATATCTACGGAGGATAAACTGTCCTCACCGTTAACGGTAGAGCTTTTATCATTTTCTGCTTCAGACATAATTTTTTCTTTGAGATCTCTCAATTGTTTTATAAAATCATTTTCCTTTTTTTGTTTTATAAAATCATTTTCATGTTTTTGTTTTATAAAATCATTTTCATGTTTATGTTTTATAAAATCATTTTCATTTTCATCCTTTGTAGTTTTTGTAACGTTTCTATCGCCTAACAATACCCTATCAGAATTTTCTTTGGATGTCACTGTTTCAACCATTGTGATCTTGCCCTTACTACCTTTTGTAGTTTTAGAGACATTTCTACCGCTTAAATTTTGCCGAGTCTGTTTATCAGTAGAACTCCTTGAAACATTTCTGTCTCTTGGTGTTAATCTGTCCTTTAAATCCTCGTGAGTTTTTATGATATTTCTTTCAACAGTTGGTAAGTTGTCTCGAAAAACTTCTGCAGTATTTTTTTCATCGTTATCGGCCAAACCTGTACTGTTGTCTTTAGTTTCAGTTGACCACATGGTAATGTTAGAATCAACACTTTCTTGGTTACCTTGTATATCTAAAGTGTTTTCAAGAGGTGGTTTATCAATAACTGATGTATCTAAGATTTCTGAAGATGAAACTTGCTTTGTTTCTATACCGTCCAATGTTTGGTTCATCAAGTTTTGTATCTGAATTGATTGTATTTCATTTTTATTCAGCAAAGTCTCGTTTCTGGTCTGTTGTGGCGAGATTGTGGTCGTTGTCTTGTTTGTATAGACGTGCTGTGATGTATTTAATCTCGAAAAACTTTGTTGTTCCGTTTGTTTTATGTTAATCAAAGAACCTGATCTGATTGGAGGCAACTTATCCGATGATTTATCAGGCAGCATTTGGTTAGGCACGATTGGTTCCGATATTATCACAGTCTGCTGTTTTTTATTTAGTATGTTTGTAGCATGAAGTGTTGAATCCCTGCTTGATAAAGACGATTCGTTTTTCGGCGATACATCTTTGCTAATTGTCTTCTTTGATTTAATTGTAGAATCCTCTTCTCCTATTTCTGATATTTCTTTACGTTCATGCTTTGTAATTTTTGTAGTATCATTTGTTGATTCTTCATTTTGATTAGACAACTTCAGGGATTGTTCGCCTTCTTCATATTTAACTTCATTTTTATCGTTTTTTTCAGACCTTTGAGATGTTGAATTTACTTTGGAAGTTGTAGAAATTGGTATATTCACAGTTTTAAGATGCTCATTTGATTTTTTGATTTCCGATTCTGAATGTAAATCCAGTTTTGACGGCTCACTATTGTTTAGATTGGTTTGACTAGTGTAGTCTAACGTATTTGGGTTAACCGGAAGTAGTTTTCTGTCATCTTTAGATTTATGTTTAGTTTTTGTTTTAGTTCTCGTCGATTTGTCGGTCACCCTTTTCGATGTTTTCGTCTTTCTACCTGATGAAACAGTTTTTTGAATGATCATATCTACATCATGTTTCAGTAACGACTTAGGAATTCCTTTTATTGCATGTGGATTTAACTTCTGTGTATCTAAAACATCTTCCTTTGAAGATAACTTTGAGGTTGACATTTTCTTTATTTTAATATTCTTGTTACCGGCTGACTGTGATACAGGCAAAGTCAAATCTGTCTCAAAAAACTTTAACATTTCTTTGTTTTCAGCTGAAAGTAAATTAGTTGCTTCAATAGTTTTGTCAAGATTCAATGGTGACGTTAAATTTTCAGTCAAAGATTTTAGTGATGTATTAATAGGAAAAACATTGTGGTCAGTCTTGACCACACGTTCCACATTTCCAGATTTGGACAACTGATTTAAAGCTAACGATAAAAGTAGCTCTGATTCTAAGGTTTTACTTTTCAAATCGTTTATCCTCTGGAGAATAATCTTTATATTTTTTCCATCATGTTTAATTGTTAATTTATCATTATCCGAATAAAGTTTGTTTTTAATTTTGGTTGGTGATTTTTGTTTTCCCTCAAGTGACGAAGTTTTTAAAACTGACTCTTCGCCAACATTTCCTGAATCAGTATTGTTACCAGTTTGGTCGTCTTTATCTGATTTTCGATCAGAGGAAATACTTTCATTTTTCATTGGTTGCCTTTGATATGTTTGCTCGGACGTTATATTATTAGTCTCAGTTCCAGGATTTCCATCAAGTGTTTTTTTATCCAGCGGTTGTAATACTTTTTCAAGACCTCCTAGCTCTTTTATTTCTAAGAAAAGATTCTTATTTTTCTCTTTGTTTTTTAAAGCCCTTGATGAAGATGATTCGTTATTTATGTTATTAGTTTCGTCAATTATAACATCTTCATTTTTTGTTTTTGTGTTATAAGAATCGTCCGTTTCCGATATTAAAACATAACTATTTGCTATCTTACTTTTATCCTTAGGTGTTTTCTTTTTTTTTCTGCTTCGTGATTTTTTCGCTTTTTTAGGTGCGTTCTGTAAACTGTCTTTAAGATTCATTGGTGAACCTGTAAAGGAATTATTAAATTTTAGTTGATCTTTCACGTCTTCATTGTCAAGAGTTCCTATTTCCGATTTAGCGATTACGTTCATTCTCGAAGATTTTTCAACTTCTAAAACTGATTCGTTCGTTTGTGCACCTATTACAGACTTTGACAGGTTTTCTTTACTCGTTTGTATCCGGCTTTTGGTTTTATTTTTCATGCGACGTCCTGATTTCTTTTTCCATTTTTTCTTCTGTTTCTTGATTATGGAAGCTATAAACTGTTGATGATCTATTTTCTTTATATTTAAGGACTTCCGTGATTGGTTGATTTGCTTTTCAGCTTGTGACATGTTTAATTGTAATTGAGTATTTGCATTGTCAGATTCAACATCTTTAATGATAATATTTTCTTTATTGATTATTGTATCTTGTATCTTTCCTTTCTCCTTATTGTTCACATCGACTGACTTGTTGAATTGTAAGTGAGCATTTTGTGTTGAATCGATCGTTTCGTTAAATTTCAATTTTGTTTTACGTTTAGGTAATTTCTTTGATTTTAACGAATTATATTTTTCATTTACTTTGTTTGTCTTTAATGGGGCTTCCCCTTCTATGTTAGATGTATCTTGAGTTTGCTTATCGTGTTCTCCAACCTCTATGTTCTTTAACTTTTCTGTCCCATCCTTTAAAACTAGATCTATCAGCTCTGACTGACTGTAGATCTTTCCAGTTATTTTGTCCTTCGACTTCAACTGTTCGTCTCTATTTACCACATTAACACGTTCTGAATTTAATCGGTTGATTTGTTTGTTTTCTTTTGTACTTTGTAATTCTGAATCGCCAGTTTTGGATGATACTTTAATAACATCAGATTTGGTTAGATCGATAATTGGTAATGTGGCTTCATCTATAAAGCCCATTTTCATTAATTCCAAAATTTTGTTATCCTTTGAAATTGTTTTTTCATTATTTTCTCTATGTTTTTGATTATCTGTTATTGTCTTTGCTTCGCCCTTGAGAATGTTTGAAAGTTTAAAGTCTGACGGAACAATTTGTTTGTTTATTTGCATGTCTTCTTTCTTGTCACTCTCTTTAGTACTATCTATATTACTTGAAGTCGATATATGATTTTGTTCAGTGGCTTTTGAGTTAATTAGCACCTTGGCACTTGATTGGAAGTTTTCTTTGAGGGTATTTGTTCCCTCTAAATCAGCTTTGTCTATGTCTTGAGTAACACGAGTAACATCAGACTTAATATGGCCGATTAATGGTAAAGTTTCCTTATCGATGAATCCCATTTTTAATAAATCAAGAACCTTTAAATCCTTTGATAAAAGATTTTGTGCATTCGGATTTTGTTCATTCATGTTTTTCTCTTTTGGTTTGTTTTTTCCTTTTTTACCTACGATTGTTTTCGAGGCTATGTAACCATTAACTGTCGGTTCATTGAAGTTGTTTGCTTTCTCTTTGGTTTCTAAAACAGTATATGGTGAACTGTTTGACTTTGACCTTGCACCTGTTTTTGGTTTAATATGAGTATCATTTGACTTCGTGATGTCAATTATAGGTAAAGTATATTTGTCTATGAAGCCCATTTTTATTAATTCCGAGATTACAGATGGTTTTGGAGAAGGGACAGGTTCGACGGTTGAATGTATCACTTCCGAAAAATCGGAATTGGTGGATCGAGGAGAAATTTTGAAATAGTCTCGTTCTGGTGTTTGTGAAGAGGGTAATATTTTTATCGAATGTTTGTTGTTAGGTTTTCTGAATTGTTCATCTATGAATTTGGCGTTTGGTTTTGATATTTTTAGAGGTGAACCGGATGCAGTCGACAAACCGGACGCATGGTTCTCTTCAAGAAAACCACGCTGAACCAAGTCATTTATAATATGTGAAGCAAATTTATGCGTAGATGTCTGTCCTTTTTCGTTTGTGAAGAGATGATTATTTGTTCCATTCAAATCCATTGATCCAGTAACAATATAATCGGGATCTAATTGATGTGTAGCATTATTTGTTTTTGAAACACTATCGCCTTTTGATGTAACTATGTAGTTAAGGTTTTGCTTACCTTTATGGTTCGAGGATTTAATCTGGTATCCTTTGGCGTTCAATATCCTCTTTATACTAGGTTTCGCCTGTTTATGTACTTGATATATTTGCTCATTAACTTTTAATTCTTTGTTTGCAGACTTAATGTTGATTCCGTATGACTTTGGTATGAAATTAGCATGTGGTTTCATTTTCCTATCTGCTCCTTGTTGCGACTCTTTTTTGCCTAAAGTTCCGAACACATGTTTTACGTCTGTTCGGAATTTACCGCTATTATGAGTTTCTCCAAATGCTTTTGGTTCCTTTACAGACTTCACAAGTGAGACCAATTGTTTTAGTTTTTTATATTTATTTGAGACTTTCGGAACATCTTGTCTTTGTTTCTTTTTCGGCTGAACGTACTGATGTTTTGGTTTTTCCTTAGCAGACATTACCAGGTTGACCAACTGCTCTAGCTGGTTAAATGAATTGGAGACTTTTGAAACATCTTTTATTGGTTCCACGGCCGACTGAATCGACTTAATTTTGGATTGTGATATCGGCTTAATGGACGTAGTTTTGGATTTTTGAATTGACTTAGTTACGGGTTGAAATAACGTTTCTTTTTTAGTATGATCTGTCTTTGTTTTACGTAAGTGTTTTTTACTTTTTCTTTTACTTTTCTTTCGCTTTTTCTTTTTTATCTTTTTTCGTGACACACCATTGGTATTTTTTGCAAACGCTAATGCCGGACGATCTATCCCAGAATGCTTTATCGGATCAATAGCCTCAAAAGTAGGAACAAGCATAGTTTCGGAGTTTCTTACTTCCGCTGATTTACCAGACAACCAACTGAATGCAGGCCCTTCCTTCACACTGTCATTGTTATGATTAGTTGAGGTGATTTCGTTGTTACTTTTAGTCGATGAATCCGTTTTCTGTTGATGGATGACGTTGTGATGGTTTGCATGCTGATAAATTATTTCATTTTTAGTACCATGTCGATAATCTTGGTTCTTTTCATCTAGAACATCTGTCACATTTTCTATAAAACCACTTACATTCACGTATAAACCATTCCTTTCAATGTTGATTTTATTTTCTATGGAATCTGTATTGAAAGAGATATTATGAACAAGTAACGGTTCTGGTGTTTCATACGACTCTCTGCCAGCGCCATGACCAACTATATAACTATTTTTATCGATTTGTTTGTTTATAACTGAAGAATTTAATCCATCAATAGTAATTAAGTTATTTGTTTTATTGTCCTTGGCATCTTTCCAAACGTCATCCTCCTGCGTAACTAATTTGGTATCTCTGGAGCTATTACCAGACTTTCCTTTGAAGTAATCAAAAATGGCGCCTATGACGGTAGTGAACACATTTTCCCTTATATTCCTGTTAGACGGTGAGGAAGATGCTTCATGATGTTGAGAAAGTTCTTCTGCATTTTTTGTGTCTACATTGTTTTGAACTGTTTTATTGTTATTATCTAAGGCAGCCAGTTCATTATCCTGAATTTCTAGTAAAGTTTTCTTTTGCTTATAGTTTATCCCATTTGAATTGTTTTGCTGATATGTCCAATGATTTTCTGGTAAGTTGTGGTCATGAAGACCATCTATTAAGCCATCTGGTTCCGTATCTATGGTCCTGCGTTCCTCGCTAATCTGCAGCGAATGCTTGTCTGCGTTGTTATTGGTTGTAACAGGAACACAATTAACAAGATGCACTAGATCTGAAAAAAAAAAGGTAAAATTAGGCATAAGTAGTTTTTACCGTTCTGAAATCTGAAAAAAATAAATTATGATAAGAAGAAACTAAACACTTATAAAAAATACCAGGCTTATAATTGTGTAAACCAGAGCGAGATTAAGCTAGCTATAAAATCAGATATACCCCACCATTTTCATATAATAATGCCTGTACCATGTCAGGAATATGACAGTTGTTTTTTCCCTCGTTCAGTTAGTTGATAACGTTTGTTTTTTTTAGATTTTATTGACTTCCACCTTTATTGAATTTGCCATAGAGTTCGGAATTTTTGTTATACTTTCTTATACTACGCTTATAATTGTGTACGCTACACGCGTACCAAGTCGGGATTATGACAACTGTTTTGCAATCGTTTGATGATTTTGACTTTTTGATTTTGTCATTTGATAACGGACTTTCCGTTTTGAATTTTCCTTGGCGTTCGGTATCTTTATTATTTTACTTTTGATCTAAATAAGACTCATTCGTACCAAGCTACAAATAATGATTGAGAGAATCGCATAAACTCCAAAAGGACATTCGTGAAAAATAATAAACAACTGAAATAATGTTTCGGATCAATGATAAAATCCAGAAATTACATTATGTGGCCCGAAAATGCACATTTTCTTAATTTAAGTACGATCATCTACATAAAGATTTTTGGTAAGTGTGGATTCATTTTTTTTTCGTTGGTACCAATTTTCGTGGATGAGGAAAACTTGCATTTTCGTGGATATTTGATTTCGTGGTTCTGCCAAAGTCTACAGAAAGCCTTACAGAAAATTTGTTATTCGTTGAAATTTAATTTCGTTGTTCACCTGTACCCACGATATCCACGGAAATTGGTATCCAACAAATAATAATGAATCCACAGTATTGTATTAAAAAGATTAAAATGAACTGCATATCCTTTATGGTTTCCTTGTCAATCATACTTCAATTGTAGCGTTCCTTTGACCGACACAAGCAATGGTCGTAATTAAACTTCAAAATGAAAAAAAAAACAAAACAAAAATAAAACAAAACAAAAACAGTCCTGATTCAATCATCAAACGTCATAAATATATTATAACTACGTATTTATCAAGAGTTGTTCCAATTCAAAATTGTATATATATAAAATTATGTTAACTGATTGAGATGATTGAACTTGTTGATGACGTCACGATCACATGACAACATTATGTCTTTGAGCTGCCAGAGGCAACTTTCGGCTTATCAGAAGACGTGTGACATTATAAATTGTATGTACAATTATTTTAACTGATTGAGTTGATTGACATTCGTCAAGTGCTTTAAAGTGATATTGGTAATTTTTTATATTTTATTCCTACGTAAATTGTTTTAATACAATTATAAGTAAACAATTTGAACAGGAAAAATCCATACATCGAATAGTAAAAATATGGAATGATTTAATATGACATATTTTCAATTACAAAATTCATACATATTCATGATTTTGCTAATTGCAATTCAGGTAGCACGTCTTCTTATTGCATGTTATTATGTAGATTAAGAATATAAATAGAATAACGAAAATATGTTCGACATGCTTTACCTAAGATTTAAACGCATAAAACTATTATCAAACCTTGTCAATGCCCCCCTAAAGTCAGTATAACAAACCACTTTAGTTCAATGTAAGCAAAAATGTATCTTTTCGTTTTTATGCCCCATTTATGAGCATTATATTTTTTGGTCGGTGCGTCCGTTCGTTCGTACGTCCGTTCATCTGTCCTGCTTCAGGTTAAAGTTTTTGGTCAAGTCAGGTTACAGTTTTTGGTCAAAGTAGTTTTTGCTGAAGTTGAAAAACCAATCAGCTTGAAACTAGTACACATGTTCCCTATGATATGAACTTTTTAATTTTAATGCCAAATTTGAATTTTGACCCCAATTTCACGGTCGACTGAACATGGAAAATGAAAGTGCGAGTTGGGCATTCGTATACTTTGGACACATTTTTGTTTTTTTAAGCTTTTCAACCTCGGATTGATTTGGCATACCAACTGTTTAAATTCTAGTGCCACTGATTAGTCTTATAAAGACGAATAGCACGTGAACTGTTTTTGTTTAAATTTCATACTGATAAGGTTTGAACATGAATTGTATTGAATATTAGTAAATCAATATTAATAATAATAGAAGTAACATAACATAATACCCTATCCCTGGAATGTACATACATGTAAAAGTTTACATTTTCATGTTGAAAACTTTTAGCTTGATCAGTTAAAAATCATACGAAAAGACGTTTGTGATACAGATTTTCGAGCGCATGACCCGTTTTCTAGAAGTAACTTCATCAGGTGTTGTTTATTTTATTTTCACCCTTTTGACAATTTTCATTTTATCTGATAGTGGAGTTTGTTTAGCTCATTCGTTATTTTTCTTTGTTTCGTATATTGTATGTATGTATGAAAGATTATAGTCACACACTTGTTTTTCCTTTCTCATATTAAAGTATACATATGCGGTATAGAATGTTTGAATGCTATAACATAAGATATATATTACTGATATTTGACGTTACTGTTTCAAACCATCAGAAGGTGGGTAAGAAATCAAGTACAGCTTTATATCCCAATTTAAGGATGTTTGCTTCACTGTTTCAAAATAACAAGCTTTTTAAGACTGTTATAAATTGACAGTATATCAACTAAACAAGCAGAAAAAAATGAAGGGTCCATGTGCTCGTTTTTGAGATATAAGCCATTGAAAATTTGGCGGGAAATGATTCTCTCTAGATTTTTCATAAAATTAACATTTGCAGCTTTTTTCTTCCAAAAACTATGAAAAAGTAACAAGGATTTTTTTTACGATTTTCAAATATGGTTTTTTATACTATAAGTAATAAAATTATGAAAAGAAAACTAGGGCTTAATGGGCAAAATTTTTAATGGCAATACATGAATAAGGATTCCGAATATCTGACAAAAATTTAAAAACGAGAGGATCGAACATCCTTAAAATATACCAAATTTTGTCAGAACTTTTCAAGTCTATTTGCTGGGTCAACGTAACACACTATGTTCCCCTTCGTATCCCAAAATGAAAATATACCAAATTGTGTCAGATTCAGAACTTTTCAATACTTTCTAGGTTAGTATTATTGTTGCCAACCATTAGACGGTATGGCAAGAATAAATTTGAAAACAAACTGTCTGAAATGTCAAAACATTGTTTCAAATGTGTCATATCTAAATCAAGACTATGCATCCATTTAACATTTTTACAAGGGTGTACTTCACAAAAAAGAACGAATGTTGGCTAACAAGGTGAAGGTCGATATTTCATATATAAATATTAAAACAAGGGATGGAAGGTGCCATTTTGATACCTCTGCTCGCTGTATATCTTTAAATTCTAAATAATAAATATTACATACAAACTATAAAATGTGTGAAAGAAACCTATCTCGTTCGTGCAATGCATTTAGTGTTTGATGATTGTGCTTTCGTCATCCTGTTGAATGCGTATTGTTTAATCAGTTATAAATCAGATAAGCCAAAAGGTTGCAACGCACAACATGAAAGAAGATACAGTTTTGTATCATATCATTTAATGTATTTGATCTTGTAGCAATCATCAGGCATGGTCGCCTTTTTTCATGACGTCACAATAAGAAAATTCTGAAAAAAAGAAAACTTGACGTCATAATTCAATTTCGACCTATTATTTGCCGTGAACAGATATTTCACTAATTGGGAGAAATATTTTTCTCATACCGATCAAGAAATGTGAAAATAGCACAAAAACTAGAAAACTATTTTTACTTACTCAGTATAACATTAGATTGCAGTAGATATTGTCCATTGTTGAATTGTTTAGGGATGTGAAGATGTAATGAAACTGTCTGATTTCCGGCACTGAAGTTGTACATTCTGTCTGAGCTCTCCTTTATATAGACCTTGTCATTTCTTAAGCAGTGCTTTAAATTGGAAATCTCACAAAATCGGAAATAAAGCTGCCCATTAATGGAAGAATGTATCGAAAAGTTAATATGAGCTATTTCGCCGTTAACATCATATTTAGACTTGGATAACAGCGAAGTTTCATCCGAATTAATGGCCCCGCATGGACTACATCTTCCGTGAAGGCTGGCATTACCATGGATCTGCAAATAAATATTTGATTACATTCTGAATAAAACATTATGATATTAATGAAAACATTGCAGACTGCGTATTTTGTTTGTTTTCATAGTGATTAAGATTATAACACAATGTTGACCGTTTTACTCAAATTTTTTATATTTATACCTGTTATGTCTGTTTGTTTTCTTCGAACATTGTCAATATAATAGAATTTATTGCGACTGTCATAACAGTGAGAGGTTTCACTAGCTATAATTTGACCTGTTGGTACAATCTGTAATGCATTTTTGTTATTTTATGTTTAGTTAAGTGTTATATCTCGTCTACTATTTTTATATATATATATACCAGCTTTGATAAATGTTTGGTATAACGATACATTTTCACTTCTTATCTCGTACTATGAACAACAACATTATTTAATTTGTAAAAAAGTATTTCCGTACTCTAGATATACCTTATAACAAAATTAGTTTTATTTACCTGTGTACGTTATTTTATTTGGCAGTATTTTGTCCAAGGTAACGGTTGTCTTTATGATATTGCTTAACAACTCACCCTTTTTTTCAAAATTAATTCTATATTTACATTGTGTCATAGTAGATCAAATTTATTCGTTCAGTGTATGTTCTCTTGTTTTTGTTAATATGTCTTTTGATTGAGTTAAGCCATTCTAATTGATATTTCATAGTGTGTATTGTTTTAGGTAAAGGTAAAGATTGACGCCTATCAAATCGTTTAAACCCGATGCATTTGTTTGACCTGTCCCTAGTCAGAAACCTGATATTTAGTGGTTGTCGTTTGTCGATGTGGTTCATAAGTGTGTCTTGTTTCACTTTTTTATATAGATTATATCGTTGCCTTCCTGTTTAAATGGTTTTACACTAGTAATTTTGGGGTCCCTTTATAGCTTGCTGATCGTTGTCAGCCAAAGCCCCGGGTTGAAGGCCGTACTTTGACCTATAATAGTTTACTTTACAAATTGTGACTTGTATATGGGGAGTTATCTCATTGGCACTCATGTTACATCTTTTTGCAGATCTACATCGTTCTATGATAATTTTTGTATTCTTGTCTTTCATTTTTGCTAATATGCTTTGTCTATAAGCCTTTTGTGTTTCTTTGATACATATGACGTTGCTCTGTACACATACATCCCGTCATTGTGTTATTGTGCCAATGTTTGTTTACATATTTGTTTGTTTTTATAGTGATTAAGATAATAACACAATGTTGACTGCTGTACCCCTCTTTTTGACATTTTTACCTATTATATCTGTTTGTTTTCTTCACGCATCGATGTCAATATATTTTATGCGACTGTCATTCAAGTGAGAGGTTTAGCTAGCTTCAAAACCAGGTTTAATCCACCATTTTCTACTTAAGAAAATGCTTGTTCCAAGTCAGGAATATGACAGTTGTTGTCCATTCGTTTGTACTTATACATCCCGTCATTTTTTTACATATGACGTGGCTCTGTACCTATACATTCCGTCATTGTGTTATTGTTCTATGATAATGTTTGTATTGTAAATTTCATTTTTGCTAATATGCGTTGTCTATAAGCCTTTTTCGTGTTTCTTTGATACATATGACGTTGCTCTGTACACATACATCCCGTCATTGTGTTATTGTGCCAATGTTTGTTTACATATTTGTTTGTTTTTATAGTGATTAAGATAATAACACAATGTTGACTGCTGTACCCCTCTTTTTGACATTTTTACCTATTATATCTGTTTGTTTTGTTCACAAATCGTTGTCAATATAATGGAATTTTATGCGACTGACATACAAGTGAGAGGTTTAGCTAGCTTTAAAACCAGGTTTAATCCACCATTTTCTACTTAAGTAAATGCTTGTTCCAAGTCAGGAATATGACAGTTGTTGTCCATTCGTTTGATGTGTTTGAGCTTTTGATTTTGCCATTTGATTAAGGACTTTCCGTTTTGAATTTTCCCACGGAGTTCAGTATTTTTGTGATTTTACTTTTTTATATCTATAAAACAAGGTTTTTATCAATCATTTTCTACATAATGAAATACCTGTACCACGTTAGGAATATGACAGTTGTTTTTCATTCGTGTGATGTGTTTGAGCATTTAGTTTAGCCATTTGAAGGGACTTTCCGTTTTGAATTTTTGTTGGAGTTCGGTATTTTTTGTTGTTTTACGATTACAATATGTAAAATGAACATCACAAAAACATAAGAGACATGACAGCAATTTGAAGAGAATGAGACGCCTAAGTCGCCTTTGTATTACCGAAAAATTGCTGTTAAGGTTACCAATACTATAATTATATTCAGTTGAATCTGCTATAAAGGTCACCAATAATTGAATAGAATACAGTAAAACATGATATGACCTCCACTAAGGATAGAATAATATGCAGTCAAACGTGCTATAAAGGTCATCAATAATTGAATAAAGTACTGTCAAACCTGTTATGACCGTCACTAGTAACAGAATAATATACAGTCAAACATGCTATAGAGGTCAACAAAAAATCAAAGGAATACATTAAATCATGATATGAACGGAACTAATAATAGAACGCTATAAAGGTTACTTATAATTGAATCGAATTCAATCAAAACTAAAAATAGAATAATATGCAGTCAAACATGCTATGAAGGTCACCAATAATTAAATAGAGTACAGTTAAAACTGACATGAACGGCACTAATGATAGAATAATATGCAGTCAAACGTGTTATAAAGGTTAAATGTTACTTATAAGAAACAGGACCCTGTCTGTCCAGGGCATTTTTTATTCTGCTGTAAACCTTATCCATTTGGAACACCAATTCAAATAATAATTCTTTCCTTAAGATTACTCTTACCTAGAAGGTGACGTTTATATTCAGGTTTGAATGTTGTCTTGTTTTAGTGAAAAGTGGGATACCATCCATTTGTTCCCTATTTTAGCAAACTTTATTATCTCATTATTAATTTTTTACTGTATCTCTTTAATTGAAGAATTACGATCGCAAGCGAGAGGATGCCACATGTGGAACGGGACCTGCCTACTATTTCCGGAGAACCTCAAATACTCCCAGGTGTTTGTAGGGTGAGCTCTGCTCAATCCGTACTTTTCTATGTTGTGTTTTGTGTATTATTGTTTGTCTGTTGGTCTCTCTCTGTTTTAGCCAGGGCGTTCTCAGTTTAAGTTTCGACTTGAGCTTGAATGTTCCTCTGGTATCTGTCACCTCTTTTTGACAAATTTAGTACACTATAACTATCGAGTGACCATTTAAATGAACTAATTTGACATGAATAGATAAGTTATCAAATTTCCCGAAAATTTTACTGTGATATTCATTCAAATAGGAAATTATATTTTTATCATCGTGGAAACATGGACCTTTGCATGAATCCGTCTTTGGTTGCTATGCAACTGCTGATGTGATCAACCGTTTAGTAGTCACATACATTCGTTTTCACCAATTTACATTTGAATCATAACTTTTGTTTAAATTCATTTATTTTATTTTTCGATGTAGTTTTTTTTTATGTTCACATAAATTTTATTCAAAATCGTGCAAATAAAGGACACGAAAGCATTACTAATACACACAATAAAAATTATTTTGTATTTATAAATTCATAATACGAAATCTTTTCACAAAATATTGAAAAATAGATTGATACATTTATGACTCAAAACATCATAAACGCCAAAATGATACATACAGATATTTGACAACGGACAATTATTAAAATTATTAAATGTCATGTTGACATGAAATATTTATAGTTAAACAAACAAAAATGATCAGTTTTGTGAAACAGGTTGTTTAATATATAAAATCCAGTAATTCGAAATAGTTTGTAGAAATCATGACCTCAGCTGTTATTAGTTTCCATGATTTGGCTCTGTATCGATTTATGAGATTCAAACATCAGTAAACTATTTTTCTTACATTAGAATCCCGGATAATAGAAATGCCAATTAGCGCATCGCACCAAATAAAAAAACAAAAACAAAAACAAAAAAAACAATCATTTCGGGATAAAAGAATTTGCGGACACTGCATATTACGTTTTTGGAGCAAATTGAATTTATAGAATAAGGCGGAGATAATTGTAAATCAATTTAGTTATACAGTTGTATTTTATAAACGAGAATGTTCCTTAATTTCTATATAAATACGACAGGTATCAGGCCAAGTTAAATAGTATGTGTGGTTCCAGTTATATCTTTAACAAAGTTATGGTAAGGTAGGTAGCGATTTATTTTTTATTTTATGGTTTTTTCATATTGAGTCTATGGGCGCTTGAGCAGTGTTAATACAAAATGACAAAAAATCTTTATGGTAGACTATTATTAAGACTAAAATGTTGAGTAGGGTAGGGAAACTGGAACCACACATATATTTTTATTTGGCCTCAGTCAAATAAAATGAGGAGTAAAATGATTAGACAGAATAAAAGAATGATAATTAACTGAAATACACGAGTGAAACTCTTCTTTAGAAATGTGACAATTGCATTTAAGAAATAACGTCCAATGATTCGGTAAGTAATAGTCCAAATTCATGAAAATATGTAATATAACTGAATAGTAGTTTAGATAATTGAATATGTTGAATCGAAGTGTCATTAAATTTCAGATTTATAATAAAATAAATAGAGAGAATACTTTTGACCCATCGTTCCTGTTTTTGTGTATATCTTATGTTTGTGTACTAGTTCACCATATACAGATAGTTATTACTTTTAATGGACAAAATTATGTTGAGGTAATCCGCCAATAATTGACAAAATAAATGTACCATGCACTTATCTGTTTAGCATGGTTTTATAAAATATACTATAGAATTCATTATAGACGTATATATATAATTATATATGTATACAATGAAATTAATTAAAACTTAAAATATGTATCCTATTAACTCTGAAAATTAGGCAAACAACAATCGATCAATCAATCAATTTTCTACAAGCGCCCCCTAAATCGAAAAAATATCTGAGGTCATTAATTAGATATGACTCGAATACTTTAATATCAATTACAAAAACCTCTTTGACATTCCCTGACTATATTTTACAAATGAGATGTCATATTTACACTGTGATTTATTGTATCACGGATTGTGGTTCTGTATGATGATTTTGTGTTACAATCGGTTGACTCCTACGACCCCACGTGACAACCGACAACTAACACACTGTCAATTTTATTTGTTTGTTATAATATAAAATTATTTTGCACACATAACAATGAGGGTGTTGATGGGGTTTTCAAATAAGAAAAGAAAACACACAAATAGTGTAGGAAAAAAAAGGAAATAAATCAAAGGTGGGAGAGAAATAATGCAAATTAAACGAAAAATAGTGAATAATGTGGTGCTAAAATATAAAGAATAGACAATAAAGGGGAAAATAGATAAAAAAAATAGAAAAAAAAGGGTATCAAAAACTAAAGAATAATGAATAGTGGACCCTCTGTCATAATGTCAGTCATTTGCATGTCCCTTGTAATGAATTATCAATTAAAGTTACATTTAGTACAGTTTTTTTTTTATTTTCTCTAGTTTCTCAGCTATTTGCTTGACTTTAAAACAGTTGAAAGTAAATCGACATGAGCGCGTCAGACGCATGAAGTTTTTTAATTGTTTTTTTCCCGTTGTTTTTCTTTATGACTAAGGCATTGTCTGCATGTGTTTGTTTGACTTTTTTTTTTATTGTCCCTTTTTATCATCTCAATCTTTTTGATATCCAAATAGATGAAAATAATTTTACAAAGTCCGTACAAACTGTCGTGTTAAAATTTCATTCTTTAGTACATTAACGTGGTATGGAAATTCCAGCAAAAATAAAAGAACTTTTTTTATTAAAAAATTAGTTTATATTCTGCTCTTTTCAAAAATACAAACTAAAACCTACTGCTAACCGCGCATGTGTTGAAGCCACATTGTCCGAAAAATTGACACATTTTGTTAGAACCTCCGAGAGAAAACACATTGTTGTGCTGTACATAAAAGGAAAACTAAATAGCTGTATTTTAAAATAAAACGTGAAATTACAGCTCTGAAAATGCTTTGTGTATAAGACTTTATTCCAAAAGCAAGTATAGTTTATAGGTTATATTTAATGTTTGACCATATCACATACACATATATAGAATGACATTTATGAGAAATAAGATATAGGTTTTAATGTACCTTCTATTGCTATGATTCAAAACAAAACAAAAAGAAATACATTTCTATGTACTGTGCAATCCCCTTGTAAATTGAAAATCTTTCATAATTAGGCTAAGTATAATGTTTTTTTTTTTTTTTTTATTTAATAATATTTTTTTTCAGTTTGGAACGATCTAAGATGGCGCAAGATCCCTATACTACCTAAAATGTTTGAATATCATCAGCTGCAACAATGATTGAACAAAATATAATTTTAACTAGTGCAAACAATGTATATGTAGATAATAAAATAATTAAATACAAAAATGTACAATAATGAGTAAATCGTTCCTAAAACAAAACCGTTTGATGGACAACCTTGCATTATTCCAACGTTGAATTCGTTTACATTTTACTGCTTGTCTTTTTCACACATTGTTGTCAATATAATGGCCTTTTATTCGAATGTCATACTTAAAACGAGAGGATAAACTAGCTATAATACCTGGTTTAATCCACCATTTTCTACATAAGGAATTGCATGTACCAAGTCAGACATATGACAGTTTTTTTCCGTTCGTTTGATGTGTTTAACCTTTTGATTTTGAGTCGATATAGAACTTTCCGTTTTGAATTTTCCTTGGGCTTCGGTTTATTTTCTTTTTACTTTTCTTTTTTTTTTCCGAAAATTTGTTAGATATACAAGAAACATAGCCGTGACATTAGTAAAATCAATTGTTGTGTATACGTCTATGAAGAAAGCACCCGAAAGGCAATAAAAAGTTTCTAGTATCCAAATATATACTTTTGACACTTTTCAAATTGTGTATTATATCAGTGTACAGTGTATATTTTTCAATCTGATAACTTACCCTTGAGCTGCCACAAAATAAAACACCATCTTTTGTTGAAATCTCAATTGGCTTGGCGCTGGATTTATAATGTTGGTCAAACCCGATCGTCGGCACAATTATAATTACTATGACAAACCACGAAAAGTTCAAACCAATTAGAATCTTGATTTTGTCCAACATTTTTACCCAATATAGGTTTCATTTACTCTTGTGAAACATAATTTATAAATTCCCTTTGAAATGTTAATTTCACATTAACTTCTCCATTGTAAATATGGTAACAACCTCTAATTGAAAGTCACACGAGGAACTGTGGCGATGACAAATCAATTATAATTAGTTCATTTTAATTAACACATACACACTGTTTATACGTTTCTTTTCTTGTCTAGTTAAACAGTATCAAACTTATGTAACAATCCAGAACCGAAAAGACAACAAGGAGATTTAATTCCTTCAAATACAAACAGGGCCGAATTAGATGTTAAAATTAATATCTACAAATAAAACTATAATGATTCAGTTATATTAATTGACAAGCACGATTTAGCCTTTACATCTTATTTGACAGATTTATGATTCGTCTACTGTCAGTCATCTTCTTAATTAGTTCCTATTTGATTATTCACTGAATCGTGAAACAAAACATCTTTATTTTCAAATAATGTTTAAGAGAACAAAGATTCATTTTCGTGAAGAGATATGGCTGTTTTTTTTACGTAGGTAAAATAAGAAAAAAAAAGAAGAAAAGAATAATGTAGTTTTTTCATCTCCAATGGCACAAAATTATTAACAAAAACACAAATGTAAATTCATAAAAAGGGGGAAGTCCATGCAAAAACCCTGACAAAATCAAGCGGTAGACTATTTCAACAAATGAAACAAATTGAAAACTATATTTTGATAATTTTGACCTTGCCATTAAAACAGTAAAACAATTTACAAAACGAATAGTTGATAATGTGAGATAAAGGTCAACATTATGGATATAGAAGACGCTCATAAAGAAATAAACAGGACGAAATAATACTACTAGTATATGAATCAAAATTTCGTGGTAGAGAAATTAGACGTATGAAAACGAATAGTAATTTGGATGTGTGTCACACGTGTAAAGATGTAACCTGCACCATTTACGCTCGAGTATAACTATGCCATCTCTTAGGGAAGCATCCACACCTATAAGACCTTAACAGAATGGATATTAATGTTAAATTCTTTTACTACAATGTCATATAATTTGACAATGAACTTGTTTAGATATTCCATATATCGTTCGCTATCCCCATGTCTGTAGTGACGTTGTAGACCTTAGGAATGTAATATATGTATCACTGATAAATTTTTAAGTTAAGGGTTACTTTACAACAAATTGTTTAAAACCTTTATTAAATTCTTTCATAGATACAAATATTTGGTATTAAAAATTTTTTATCGATACTTACATTGATTTTGTTATTAATGAATTAAAACATAACTAAATATTTTTTCCTATGAACGCTTACGATCCTACATACTTTCGATGATTGCATTTTGGCATTGCACAAGGTCATGTTTTCTTATACCGTTTATGACGTCTCATTGGACGTTCCTGATAAAGGTGAACCCAGAAAATATCTCAACATAGAGGTTGTGAGTTCGAATCACATAATCGGTGCGTTGACTCGTATCTGTATTGATAAGAATTGCCAGTTTTCGTGCCGAAGGTTGGTGGTTATCTCCGGGCAGTCCGGTTTTCTTCAACAATAAAAACTGCCCGCTGTGAAATAGCCAATATTGCTGGAGGTGGCGTTTAACACCAACAATCATGCAATTCTTATTTTACTTTCAGATGACAAAACAGTGCTTTCAAAGGATAAGCTGCGTGTCTTGCATGTCTCATTTCATTAGTGGTGATTACATAATGTATCCTGTCGATACTGACCACATTCGTGATAACTGTAAGATCAGACTTAAAATTGACATAGGTATTCAAGGCAATCTGAGATATTATGTCATTGGCAAATCAACCAAGGAAACAAGCACTTTTCAGTTTCATTTCAATAGAAATAGTTATGAAGTGTTTTCTGATTAACAGAAAAAAAACCGCTGAAAATTAACCATGATAAAAAATGATTAAAAAAAGCTTTAATTAAGTACAATCCTTATCAAAAAGTTGACCACTCTAAAATATATCAATCAAAAAGTGCCTAATCGGCCTTAAACGGTGGAATCTTTGTCAAATAGACTTCTAACAGTGCTAAGCACAGTACCAACGATCTCCGGGATATTTCTGATCTTGAATCAGCAACCCGCCAAGGTGACGCTAAAACAGACAAGCTTCTCCAAAATCATTCACACCCAGGAACAAGTTATTAGTATGCTGGAGTTTCTTATTGACAACATATTTGTTGAATTTGGAGGTAGACTTTTTCAACAAGCTGTCGGCATTCTTTTTTGGAACGAACTGAACGCCTCTCCTTGTCGACATCTTCTTATTTTCATATGAGTCGGAGTTCGTTCCGTCAGACACTTGACAAAAGCAAGAAGACCAAAGAAGCCTGATCACATAATTTCACATTCAGATATATTGATGATGTTTTTTCCATTAACAATCCAAACTGTTCTGACTGGGTTCCTTTGATATATCCATATCCTCCATAACTAGAAATTAAAGAAACAACAGACACGATTTCCTTCGCTTCATTTTAAGACTCATTCCTAGAATTTAAAAAATTGAAAACAACACGTTTAATAATTTCAATGCGTCCGAAGCGCTTTTCTGGATTTACCTTCATCAAGAACGCTGAAAGCCAAACATTTGAAATCCGAGGATGTATAAGTACCGAAACCGTTGAAGAGCTATATGACAAAAATACCTAAAATTGATAGCCAAATTCATCTAAAGTCAACTTTGCCTGAGGGAGTTGAAACCTTAGTTTCTTAATAATTTCAAAATTTATAAACGGACAATTTTAGAAAAGTTTGTTAAATCATGTCAGTACCGAAGTACTGACTACTTAGCTGATGATACCCTCGGGGACTGATAGTCCACCAGCAGAGGTATCGACCCAGTGATGTAAAAAATTGAAAACAACACGTTTAATAATTTCAATGCGTCCGAAGCGCTTTTCTGGATTTACCTTCATCAGGAACGCTGAAAGCCAAACATTTGAAATCCGAGGATGTATAAGTACCGAAACCGTTGAAGAGCTATATGACAAAAATACCTAAAATTGATAGCCAAATTCATCTAAAGTCAACTTTGCCTGAGGGAGTTGAAACCTTAGTTTCTTAATAATTTCAAAATTTATAAACGGACAATTTTAGAAAAGTTTGTTAAATCATGTCAGTACCGAAGTACTGACTACTTAGCTGATGATACCCTCGGGGACTGATAGTCCACCAGCAGAGGTATCGACCCAGTGATGTAAAAAATTGAAAACAACACGTTTAATAATTTCAATGCGTCCGAAGCGCTTTTCTGGATTTACCTTCATCAGGAACGCTCAAAGCCAAGCATTTGAAATCCGAGGATGTATAAGTACCGAAACCGTTGAAGAGCTATATGACAAAAATACCTAAAATTGATAGCCAAATTCATCTAAAGTCAACTTTGCCTGAGGGAGTTGAAACCTTAGTTTCTTAATAATTTCAAAATTTATAAAATACGCAGTCATCTCAGTATTAGAATCTATGACAAACGAGACGATTTTAATTTTGAAGTTATCAATTTCCTCCACCTTAGCAGGAATAAATCAACTTCACCTGCATATGAGATATACATTGCCCAACTCATTCGGTATTCAAGATCTTGCAGTTGCTACTCAGATTTTATAAGACGTCACCAGTGTCTGAGCAGAAGGTGATGAACCAGGGTTTTGTCAAAGAACGTCTCGTCCTTTTTCTAAAAAAGTTCATCGGAAGATACCAAGACCTTGTTGATAAATATTCCGTATCAGCTTCACAAATAATACATGATGGTCTTGAAATATAGATTGTAGGTACTGATGTTATTTATCATCTAAATAACGTCTTATTGTGTTCTTTTTATTTAGATATAGGAAGATATGGTATGAGTGCCAATGAGACAACTCTCCATCCAAGTAACAATTTATAAAATAAAACCATTATAGGTCAAGGTACGGCCATCAACACGGAGCTTTGGCTTACACCGAACCTCAAGATATAAAGGGCCCCAAAAATTACTAATGTAAAACCATTCAAACGGGAAAACCAACGGTCTAATCTATATAAAAACGAGAAACGAGAAACACGTATGAACTACATAAACAGACGACAACTACTGTACATCAGATTCCTGACTTAGGACAGGTGCAAACATTTGCAGCGGGATTAAACGTTTTAATGGTACCAAACCTTCTCCCTTTTCTGAAACAATAGTATAACATCACAACATAGAAAGACACACTATAAAATATCAATTGGAAGGCTTAACTCAATCACAATAACGTAAATTAACACACAATGAACGAAGAAATCTGATCGGTGATACCTGAATGCCAAAAAATAGCTAATAAAAATTATAAGGGATAAATAATTAAGGTCAAAAGAAAATAAACAGCTTTAAACAAAGTTAATTTGTCTTTGTTTATCTTTAAACTTTACTGTTTAGTCCTTTTTTGGTAATATCCTTTTGGCGTGGCTCGGTAGTTATACAACCCAACAATTGTGTTATTGTGCTATGGTAATTTTTTGTATTCTTGTCTTTCATTTTTTGCTGATGTGCTTTGTCTATAGAATGTCTATGTGCAATTTTGTTCTTCATTGTTGACAAAGTTGTTTGCTTTTATAGTGATTAAGATTATAACACAAGGTTAACTGCTGTATCCAAGTGTTGACATTTTTAACTACTATGTCTGTTTGTATTGCCCACAAGTTATTGTTCATATAATGGAATTCTATGCAACTGTCATACATGTTAGAGGATTCGTTAGCTTTAAAACCAGGTTTGATCCACCATTTTCTGCATAAGAAAATGCCTGTACTAAGACAGGAATATGACAGTTGTTTTCCATTCTTTTGATGTGTTTTAGCTTTTGATTTTACCATTGATAAAAGACTTTTCGTTTAGAAATTTCCTTGGAGTTCGGTATTTTTGTTATTCTACTTTTTATAAACTTTTTTTTCCTTTGAATTTCTGTAATTTCAATTGAATTCTTTTTATAATGTGTATTAAATGTATTCAGACACAAAAAAAACACCCTATCATTTGATAAGGATTTATAAAAGTGATCAGATTAGAATGAATCCATGTATATTTTGTCCCGCAGCTTAATGAATGTAATAAATCAATTTATTTTGAATTTTTTTTTTTTTTATAGAACAATAGGTTTTTCTTTCGTAGAAACAGCCCGGACAATACCAAGTATATTAAAATGTGCTATAGACATAGCATAATGACCTGTGTAAATAGATATAAGAAGATGTGGTATGAGTGCAATTGAGACAACTCTCCATCCAAGTCAAAATTTATAAATGTAAACCATTATAGGTCAAAGTACGGTCTTCAACACGGAGCCTAGGCTAAGTCATTATTTACCCTGAATTAAATGAAACTATATTTCCTTCAAACAACTAATTCATTAGATAGTAATCGTGTGTTGTTGACTATTCAGATTTTAATGTACAATTTTCCATGTTAAAAAAGGTTTAATTCAGAAACAATACTTTCGTATGTTTACTAGACTGAAGAAAAAAAACGTTGTTAACGAGTTTAATTTTCAAAACAAATAATCTGAAGTTTTGTTAATTTATCGCTACAATAAGGGGACCTTATGCGAGATAAATTTTATAATGCAATACTTTTAAATCAAGCGAAATATTACTACGTTTAGAAAGATAAAAGTGCACAATCTTTGATTCTCACAGTATTGGAAATCGTAAATTCACCAATAGCTCCCATCTTTAATGAAGTTGATTTAATGCATAAAATACCAGGTGACTTGTAGTCTTCATACACCGTAATAATTGATGTGTTTAATGTGCCTCATGTAATTAAAGTAACATTTTCTATTGAAACTGGAGAGTGATTTCTAACGTTTATATTTAGATTTCATTACATGAACCGTTTGGCGCGATTATACCTAAACGCATAAGAAAATAATACCTCATTTTGAATGCCATCTTATCTGAATTTGGTATATGAACAAGCGTAATTGAGGAACCTACTACAATAACGAACGATACTGTCGCTCTTCAAGAGTCCATTTTAATTAGTGACTATGTCACGCAATATTTTAAACACTCAAAAATCCATCAAATATATGTGGTTATAATTCACCTGTTGCATAAATTTATCGAACTCAATGTCCAATGGTTGTGTCTCAGTTTTTAATATAGAAATATTGTGTTGAACGTAGAACCATAACTATCTTATAATTTTCGAAATTTGTCAACAGAGAAATTAAGAATGGTATGTTACAAATCATGTCAGTACTGAAACAAACACTGACTACTGAGTTGATGATACCCTCAAATATCTACCAATTGCTAGTAAAAGAAATCAATGCTTTATAAATTTCATGCGTCTAATCTGGTTTTCTAGATTTACCTTCATCAGGAACGCAGTTCTCGGGAATTCATTTATATTAAACAAATGAAAAACCCTACGTAAAACTTAAATGAACTCAAAATATAGCGAAAATGGACACGTCGACAGGGTGAACGTCTACTACTATCAATGCAAATCCCGCCAATCGAATTCACTGATTTACATGTAGTTCGACCATGTGCGACATCATGATGATCATCTGCTATGCAGACATTAACATTCAAGATTTCAAGTCACATCTTGTAATGCATGTTAATGTCAAAGACAAGTTACATTACACACCTGAATAAAGTGGACATGTTGATATATTAGACAAGATACAAATTTAGACTCTACAACAATCAACCTAATAGGAAATTGCCAATAGGCTTTTTCACTGATTTCATTTGCTATTATTCATAACCCTTCTGGAGTTATCTTGGGGACAAGCATATGGTTCTGTTATGTGAATTGCCATGATGCGAATTCACTCTATCATAACTGTGACATGCCGACAGCATTGACGGGAGAATTTGAATGTCATTACTGAACAAATGGATGTTGAGAATAGGGATACTGATATCATTGAGTTTTCATAGATCCTAATTCACCGTTTCAGAATCTAATGCATTCTGGGTAATATTTTCAAAAGTGTACCCCAAACGTTGTGATTTGTTTAAGGTAACACGATACCGAATGACGTTACGCCACGAGTTATCGTTCCTGACGTTATCGAAAAACATTCATACATACCAGTCAATGCAGCAGGTTCTGTAATCACAAAGTGATTAACTAATAAAAATCCTTTTATTTTTGGTATTAAACTATGTGACATTTTTAACGGTAACTTTCCCTAGATGCAGAGTACCGATAGATTTGATGCAATACGTAACAGTTATTTGACATTGATTGCTTTATCGTTTTCCGGAAATTCTTCTGCTCATTGTTTACCTTTAAAAATCTATACTTTTTAAATATTCGTTTTTTTTTTATATCTAAGCATCTGCACGATTTATCTCTATAAAAAATTATGTTCTTATGCATAACAGACTGAACTTTATTTTTATTCTTGGTTTATTTTTGCAATAAATTCTTGTTTATGATGCACGCCGTATCCCCATGAATTTTTTTTTTTTTTGAAAATAGAAATCTAATTTATAGAATCTCAGGATGATGTGTGAAAAAACAGGGAATTGCACAACTATTAATTCGTTTTAAAATGGTCGTCAAAAACACCGTGCGGGCAAAATGGAAAAAAAAAAGAAATTTATCTGGAAAAGAATACAGATAGAATTAGGCGAAAAAGCACAATACAAGCAGACGTTGAAACTCATACAGAACATAGTTTGTTAGCATGGAATGAAAAAAATGGTTTTATTTAGTTATTTTGCCAAATAACTTTCCCTTTGTTCCAAGTGTAAACAGTCTCTGAAATTCATTGGTCTGAACTGAGTAACTCCGATATAGTTTCGGAAACATTTTAAAAATAAAGTGCTAGCTTTGTAATCGAATTAACCAGGTCTACACAGGGCAGCAACATCGGAATGAGGCCTGAGAAAGTTAACGAAGGCGCAGGAATACATGTGCACTTGATTAAGCAGAAATAAAATGAAATAATTCAGGTCCCGTTACAGTCCGATTAAAGCCAGCCCCCAGTATCCACTTGCGTCTACAAACTTCGGGGTATATATATGTACATTGTCGAAAAATATAAAATTTATTTGTACGAGCATTAGAAACATGACGAAAAGCGAGCTCGCCGAGCTTTCCATTTGTTTCGTAGTGGGTACAAATACATTTCATATTTCCGAAAATGTACATAATCTTTATATTGTTTTTATCCTGCAATTTACACACGTCACTTGAAACTTTAGTTGTTAAAATCCAAATCATTGCCTCTAATTTTTCAAAGAAATCGACATAGTTTAAACACTGACCGCGAGGAGGACCAACAATTACGCAAAAAGAAATATCCACGTTACCGCTTGCTCAACATGGAAGCAGGGTAACAGGAGACTTTATTTGTACAAGTTCAAGTACAAATAAAACAAGAATTTATTTGTGTACATGTTATTTGTAGTCTACAATAGTTGGCTGATTGAAGGATAAATGGTGATATGGAGATATGGGATATACAATTTATAAGATAGCAATATCTGGGCAATTAATGACATCAAAACCATAGACATCAAGAAACCCGTGACTAATGCATAATGGACGAGTATCTTTTTACTTCTAATTTGTAGTTTAGGTAAACGTTGGTTCCCTGAATTGGAAAGTTTTGATAAGTATATTTAGTATAATTATCACAGTAACATATTTCAGTCTCCTAGTACATATTTTCATATTTGTTTAAGTCTTAAAACTTCCTGTACTTGTGAAGAAAATTCAAACCATAATGAAATAAGGAGATGTGGTATAATTGCCAATTAATCAACTTTCCACCAAAGACGAAATGACGTAGATGTTAGCTTGCTTACATTGCTACTACATTTGAGATCTCCAAATTACCATTCCACTATAAACTGCATATACAAAAATATGTATTGTCACCAAATTCCTTATAAAATAGAACACGTACCATCATATTGTTTAACCCGTGTCCGTTCGACCGTCCATCCCACACTTAATATATATAGGGTTTATACAGCTAATTTCTTAGGACTACAGTCTTTTTGCTTCAGTTTGTAAATTATGTACCTGGTGATGTTACTACTTATATGAAAGGTGCGCATATCGTCCGGATTTTCTTTTTTTTCATGACAGGTAAATGGATTTGGCATTTTGATAATCTATAAACGCACGCAGAGTTCAAACTCCGGCAGAGTGTTTTACTTACATAGAGGATGCATATATAATCTCAAGATTTGTTTTGTGTATAATTTTCCACGAATGACAGAATGTTGAACTTTGTTATTAATTGTTTTGGCTTTTAACTAGCTGTCAGTAACTGCGAGTACTCTCAAATCGTACTTTCTTGTTTATTTGACCTGTTGATACTAATTGTAATGCTTTGTTTGTTATTTAAAGTTATTCAGGGTTATATCTGGTCTATATACCAGCTTTGATAAGTGTTTGGTACTAATATAAATTTCCACTTCGTACTATGAACATCAAAATTATTTATTTTGTTAAAATATTTCCTTTCTCTATTGTAACTGTATACGTATACCTAACAACAAAATTATTTTATTTACCTGTGTTTAAAGTTATTGCAAATGGCTGATATTTTTGTTGGAGCATATTGTTTTTCTTAAATTGTTTAACACTTCATACCGATATAACATGTTACTTTTATTATTCTTCCCTTAGTTTATTTATTTTGAATTTACATTGTATCATAGGTCAAATTTATTTGTTCAGTGTATGTTCAATGGTGTTAATATGTCCTTTGATTGAGTTAAGCTATTTCAGTTGATATTTTATAGTGTGTTTTTCTATGTTGTGATGTTACACTATTGTTTCAGAAAAAGGGTGAAGGTTTGGTACCATTAAAACGTTTAAACCCGCTGCATTTGTTTGCACCTGTCCTAAGTCAGGAATCTGATGTTCAGTAGTTGTCGTTTGTTGATGTGGTTCATAAGTGTTTCTCGTTTCTCGTTTTTATATAGATTAGACCGTTGGTTTTCCCGTTTGAATGGTTTTACACTAGTAATTTTTGGGGCCCTTTATAGCTTACTGTTCGGTGTGAGCCTAGGCTCCGTGTTGAAGACCGTACTTTGACCTATAATGGTTTACATTTATAAATTTTGACTTGGATGGAGAGTTGTCTCATTGGCACTCATACCACATCTTCTTATATCTATTTGTGAATTTTGCATACAGTTTACAAGGTTTGTCCGTCTTACTAAGCACACACTGACTCACATGCAGAGTATATTATACTAGTATTAATGTACCAAGTCAGGAATATGACAGTTGTTTATCATTTTTTTGATGTGTTTGAGCTTATGATTTCGTCATTTTCCGTTTTTTATTTTTCTTGGAGTTAGGTTTTTTTGTAATTTAATTTTTTAGAACGTGTATTTTATCAGGATCTTTATTTTCTTTATAATTTTCACAACTAACAGAATGTTTAACCTTTTTTGGCTGGTGCATCAAATGTGTCTTTTATACACAACTGTTTTCAAAATTGTATTGTATCGTCCCGAACATGCAAGAAATATTTGCCACTGAACGTTAAACAACCATCAAACCGATCATTTAAAAAACTGTTTATTTAATCAAATTTTTGAAGCACTTTATTCATGCATGTATGCAGCGATGGCATCACCATTGTCTAATAAAATGGAGTTAAGTTGAAGAAACAGTTATTCGAATGAATTTTTTCATGTGATTTTCACGTGAACTTTACGAAAATAAGAAGGTATTTTTCCATGATTTTAATCAAATTTTAAAACAAAGATATTGTTTGAATAATTTTATTTTCAAAATTTACGTGAATTTAACGTTTACAAAATTAAGGTGATTTATACATGAACTAATTATCATAAGATTCACGTGGAACCAACCAATTCACGCGAGTTTCACGTATATGCTCGTTTGATGTGAAAATCAGACGAGATTCACATGAATCTTAGTTCATGTGAGTGAAATTTCAATATGCAGGACGAAATAAAATTATATCAGTAGAATTTTATATTGAATTTAGAAAATTTATGAAACCCGACAGGGGAAATGAAAATAAAAAAAACACCATTCAGATTCCGAAACATATTTTTTTCAATACCTCTGAGTAGGAATAACGTTATATTTAGTATTCAATAACGTCATACGTTTTCGGTCAAATTCTAAGCGTATCGATCAACTTTGAAGCCATTTATCTCAAAAACAAGGATGGTGACATATGAGTTTCTATACATGTATGGATTCAGTATACAATCCTGGATGTTATGTTAGTTTTTTGTTTTTCTCCGTATATAAGAACATAGCCATCCACTGGAAATTCTAAAAAGATAAGCCGAAAAAAATGCATTTTCCCTATATATCTATGTAAATTTGGCGCCAAAATTGACAGTTTGGAAATCGGGAGATATGCTATTCGGTATCGTGCTACCTTAAAACGTACTTAACAATGGAAATTCAACCAATGGCGTAACGTTATTTTCCTATTGGTGTACGAAGAAGGATATTACCCATAGTCCTTTAGATTCTGAAAAAAAGTAAAATAACAAAAATACCAAACTCTAAGGAAAATTCAAATCGGAAAGTCCCTTATAAAATGGCAAAATCAAAAGCTCACATCAAATGAATGGAAAACAACTGTCATATTCCTTACTCGGTTTAGGCATTTCCTTATGTAGAAAATGGTGGATTAAACCTGGTTTTATAGCTAGCTAAACCTCTCACTTGTATGACAGTCGCCTAAAATTCCATTATATTGACAACAATGTGTGAACAAATATCGTAATTGTTAGTAAGTCATGATTTCCCATGCTTTGCAAATGTCTTTAGTAGATGCTTACCTTCGTTTTTCTATTGTATCCTTTACTTGAACAACATAATTTTATGATATAACAGCTTTTGCTTTAAACAAAAAGGATACCAGGTTAATAATAGTGCATGCCAGATGCGTGTTTCGTCTACAGAAGACTCTTTAGTGACGCTCGAATATAAAATGTTAAAAGGCCAAATCAATAACAAAATAAAAGAGTATTGGAAACAAAATTCCGAAAGGTTTTTACCAAATACAGCTAAGGTGATCTATTACTGGATTAGAAAATCGATCAATTCAAAGTTTTGTAAACAGACAATAAATATATATGACCTATCAATGATATTCTATGTCAACACAAAGGTGCTGACTACTTGGCTGTCGATACCCTCGGGATTGAAACCTCCATCAGTAGGGACATCTTCCTAGTACACGTGGTTGTAAAAAACTGATCAAATATAGCAGGTTAATTATTTTGTACGCCAGACGCGTGTTACGACTACAAAAGGGATTGATGCGTGAAAAGGGAGCATTAAAGGTGAAAAAAGGTCAGATTGTTTACTAGCCTTTAACACGTGGTTTCTTAGTTTGCAGTATTCTTATCTACTTTCTCATACCGGCAATTGATATCATAAGTTGAGAAAACCATGCCTGTTTACCAACCACAGGGTGAAAGTTTAATTGAACTGTTAAATTAAGTATTCTAATTTGTTTTAACATGTGTGATGAAATATGTCATGCATATTATAACATAACATGACATGATATAAATCACTCATACCGTTAACCTTGTTATGAATATGTTTCAATTGAACGATCATTATTCATAGGATGTACGTCTCATTAGCATAAACGTGAAATGCTAGTGGTTTAATCCCCTATTGTCAAAAAAGCTGATTACAGAAATATGTAGAATGTAATTTGACTTATGGACGTCTTTTATATTAGTGATTTAATCCCCTATTGTCAAAAATAGCTGATTACAGAAACATGTGTAATGTAAAAAGTAAAATAACTCCAAGGAAATTTCAAATCGAAAAGTCCCTTATCAAATGTCAAAATCAAAAGCTAAAACACATCAAACGAATGGAAAACAACTGTCATAATCCTGACTTGGTACCGGCATTTCCTTATGTAGAAACAAGTAAAATAAAAAGAAAAAAAGAATACCGAACTCCAAGGAAATTTCAAATAGGAAAGTCCCTTATCAAATAGCAAAATCAAAAGCTCAAACACATCAAACGAATGGAAAACAACTGTCATATTCCTAACTTGGTACAGACATTTCCTTATGTAGAAAATGGTGGATTAAACCTGGTTTTATAGCTAGCTAAACCTCTCACTTGTATGACAGTCGCCTAAAATTCCATTATATTGACAACAATGTGTGAACAAATATCGTAATTGTTAGTAAGTCATGATTTCCCATGCTTTGCAAATGTCTTTAGTAGATGTCATCATATTGACAACAATGTGTGAACAAAACAAACAGACATAATATGTAAAAATGTCAAAAATAACTGATTTCTGACAGATGTAAAATGTAGTTATTACTTCTAGAAATTATGCCTTTAAGTTAATATGAACAGTAATGATTAAGTTTTTTATTGAACTATATTGTGGTCCAGTGAATGCGTATTCTAAAAGATGTAAACGTAATTTCTTCTCCTTCTTCCTGATATACAGAAAAAAAATGTTATACCTAAGAGACAATACGAAATTGCAAAGACAGATAATATCATTTTATTTTTTAATCAGTTGTAAATTTTTTGAAATTCTTACAGAATTTCAGATAACAAAAAAAGGAATGAGTTCATCGTTTAGGATCTCTGGAGTGGGTTGAGGGTACGGGGATTGCATCTTTTTACAAATTTTATACCATTTGACTTTTTTTCTTTATTTTGTTTGACCCATTATTATTTCATCATTCTTTCTTCTGTTTTGGCTATTTTCACTATTCATTATTTTGTGTTTGTCTCTGTTTTCTCTAATCCCCATAGAATCGCACTTTTTTTGCGGCGAGATTCTCCTCGAAACAGTCAATGAAGCTGCTGCAGATTATTTGCTCTATTTGTTTGTCCCGAATGTAATGCTAGAGAGACGAATTAATTTTGAAAGTTTATTCCGAATTGAAGTACTAGACAGACGAATTAGAATTTGAATGTTTGTTCCGAATTTTAATGCTAGACAGACGAATCAGATTCGAAAGCTTGTTCCAAATTTCAATGCTAGACAGACGAATCATAATTCGAAAGTTTGTGCTCGTTTTAATGTTAGACAAACGAATGAGAATTCATTACAGCATTGCGTCATCGAATTTGTCTGCCGATTTGTTCGTGTATATATCTGGTGTCAGCTTAGATTTTAATTAAGCAAATACAGGTATCCATTAGATAAAACCTATCTTGGAAATACCATTCATTTTAAATCTTATTAGACAGTTTCAGTCCAATTACGTTGAATCACAAACTGTCAAACAAATCTAATCAAAATGTTAAAATCTATTCGTTTGAGCGCTTATAAATATGTTAAACCCTTTAATTTTGTATGTGTCTGACTAAAGCTGACTATACGGTATAGGATTTTCTCATGTTGAAGGCTGTACGGTGACCTACAAAAAAGCTGTAATTGCTTTTATCTATGTCAACGGAACTCTGGTGGATAGTTTTCTCATTGTAAATGCTACCACATCGACTTAGTTTTATATATATCGTTTACCCAGTAACCAGATGTTTTCGTTATGTTTAAATATTCAGCCAATTAGATAACAGTGATTATGCTAGCAAACTGACAGCTGTCTAGACATCATGATTTACTCTAAAGTCGAGTGACTTTTGGTATAGTTAATTTTAATGGACTGAATTTCACTTATTAAAGTGCTTTTATTTTCTAGCACGGGGTCTATACGCCTGCTGGTGGTCTGAAAGCCCGTAGGCATCATCCGCTCATAGTTTCATATAGATATGATTAGTCACCTTTTTTAATACCGGCGATTACAAGGTAGGTGATGGATAGGACCGGATTAATTACTTAAGCTCAATAGGACATTACCCTAGAAAATAGAATGAACTGGAAAATCCTACCCACATTCAAATCAACAAATAAGGATCGAACAATATAAAGAGTTTCATGTAGTCTTAGATATGATAGACCACGATGGAGGAGTGCCGATGACGCGGAAAGTTCACTACAGAGCCCAAATTTATAAGGTGAAAGGGCCATAATTCTGGACACACTGGACTTACTAAAGTTCTTGACATGGTAGTGTTTGTAATCAAGGATATAGAATTTAGGTCCTGGACGGGGTAAAAATTTGTACGTTCAAAGTGGCATAACTTAAAAAATCAGGAATGTACGGGGACGTCTTCCCATATATACACATCTGCACTGTCCCAGGTTATGGGAGGGTTTGGCGCCCGCAAACATATTTAACCCTGTCTCCATCGATCTGTATGTGCCTGTCCCAAGTCAGGATTCTGTAATTCAGTAGTTGTCGTTTGTTGCTGTATATCATATTTGTTTTTCGTTCATTGTTTTGTAAATAAATCAGATCGTTAGTTTTCTCATTTGAATTGTGTTAAACTTTTGTCATTTTGGGGCCTTTTATAGCGGCTATGCAGTATCTGTTTTGCCCATTGTTGAAGACCGTACGGTGACCTATAGTTGTTAACTTCTTTATCATTTGGTCTCTGATGGAGTGTTGTCTCATTGGCAATTATACCACATCTTCTTATTTTTATAGAAACTAATAATATACAAGTTTCATTTAAATACTATACTCCATGAAGGATGAGTTCCGATAAGTTCGTTTCTGGAAACGGGCAAAATTTCTATAGCAATAGGAGCATAATTCTAGATAAACTAAAAGAAGATGGGTGCTGGTCAGGGCCAACATTGCAAATTGAAAGGAGCATAACAATAAAAGGAAATCAGCGATGTACGGGAACATCCTATCCACATGCATATCTGCATTTTAAGATCTAAAAATGTAAAGTTTAATGAAATTGCAATAGATCATGTACGTTGAGTTTCGATGACAAGGTCGGCTCCGAAAAAGGTTAACAATTCTAAGGTGAAAGGGGTATTATTCATGTTATTCTAAAAAAAACTAAACAGAATAAAAATCGTTCACAGGCCGAAGTTTGCATATCATTATCAATTATTCTACAAAGGGTTCAGAATGACAGACGCACATACAGACAGACATGGTGATTCATATATACCCCACAACATTGTTTGCGGTGGTATAAAAATATATTTGTTTGGAAGACATAAACATTTTTTTAGTTTTTTTCTCTCTCATATTTATGTTTTTAATGATGACATCTTATTATATTTCAAATTTGAGATAAATCCTTTGAGAATTAAAAAAGTTATGCCCTTATATTTTTCAGTTATTGGTTGTTTGCCTGTGAGAGAGCTTTCACATGTTTATTTTATCTTAGTATTAAACCTTTATTGTGTATTCAATATTACGGCGTTTGGATGTATTGATACTCATCCACGCCTGCTTTTTTTTTATTATTGCCCCTGCTATGGTTTTACTAAGATTTCTTACAACCTCTGTTTTTGCTCTGTGTTTGTTATATATGTCAGTTTTGTTATATTAAGTCTTTACGTCGGGCCTTTTATAACAGTTTTTGTAAGAGTTCTTTACTGCATTCCCTATTATTCCCTATTCCGTAACTGTGATCCTCATTCAATGTCATAACCTCCGATCTTTTGTATTGTTCCTATACCCCTATTTAATAATCATGATTTTACGGAATGGAAGAAAATTATAAACAACACATCTTGTAGGTTATCTACGTGCATAAATAAACGTATTGGTAATGCCACTACAGCCAGATTATTTAACAAAAATGCACGTGGATATCCACAAATTTTCCCGTGCAATGCCAAAAAATTACTAACCTGTTTTAGATTAACTTCTCAAAATACTATACGGTCAACAGTGAACGGGAGAACCTTTTCGCTCTCCTTTTCTTGTGATATTACCTGAAAAACTCAAAACCTAATATATGTGGTAACTTGAACCCAACCTAAGTGTGGTATTCAATATGTGGGACAGACGGGACGAGAGTATTACAAAAGAAATCAAGAACATCTCTACCGCTTCGTTGACCCAAAAAAAATTCAAAAGTTTAGTATATCAACATTTAGATAAGCATAATCACAATCTTAAATATATAAAATTCCAACCCCTCGAAACCGTTCAGAAACAACCAGGAGAATCACACAAGCAGTTTGAAAAATCACGCGAAGTTCGCGAATTGTTTTGGATAAAAAGACTTCAAACAGCTTATCCTCTCGGTCTCAATGACAAAATATTAGGGCAAGGGAACATATCTAAAACTTCTATCGATGTCATTAATATTGTTGATAAACGACTTAGAAATAATAGGTCTCATGGTAAACGCAAAAACCGTAATCAACGTATCAAACATCGTATAAATTATACACTTGCTGATCTGTTATCTATAATAAAGAATAATGGTAGACATCAAGTATTATGCAAACTGGGTCAGATACCTATAAGTAAATTATATGCTATTTTTCTGGAGTGTGATAAAATTTCTTTTTAGCCCGTTTTATGAATACACCCGTATTATTACAGCCTTTTGTCATCACAGGCTATTTCCTAGTATTAATAAACCTGAAAATCATAAACGACATTTTCTTAAATTAAAATATATAAATAGAGGTATTGTTTTTATTAATTTGTCTAGCATATTCAATGACTCTTCAGTATATAGCTTAAAACGTCCATATTTTGATAATATAGAACAACCCATTATTTCGTATTCTTATAAAAACCGAGCAGAAATTTGATTTTAATTATACGTCAATTACATCAGACGTCAATATAGAAAATAATGTTCCTTCCACTTGAGACTGCGAAACATCTAGTTTTAGATATGTTCCCTATGGTCATGTTATTACAGGAGACCTCAACATCGTCGAAGACCGTGAGGTCATAACTTTTCTAAAGAAAGGACCGAAATACCGTCCTCCATCTATAATAGATTGGAAATAGTGTCGTCAGGTCATTAAACACGCTCTGTCTGCCTACTGTAAAAATTGGTGCAAACGTGAAAAATCGGATAAAAAATCTTTAGACAGTTATTTGAATAAAATTATGAATACTGTTAATATTCGAATTTCTCATTTAGAAAACAATTCTGAAATTAATAATAGGATCCATGATATTCCCATTTCTAGAATAAAAAATAAACTCAAGGTACTCGCAGAGCGGTTTGTGTTCGTACCGGCAGACAAGGCAGCCAATAATGTAGTGGTGGTGTGACGCATATACTACACGGAAGTTCTTCAAAACGAAATTATCAATTCCTCTACATTCAGGTCCGTTCGCACCACAGAGAGTCAAATCGTTAACAAGCATACCACTGCCACTACCCAACTTAAAGCATCTTCCGAACATTTGAAAGTCCCTACCATGTACTGGTTACCGAAATTACACAAAAAACCATTCAAATTCCGTTTCATCTCCGCATCGAGTAAGTGTTCTACTACTAATCTATCAGTTCTTCTAACTACCTCTCTTACTACTATCAAAGAACTGGTTATTAACTTTTGTAATAAAGCTTATGAAAATAATGGTATTAATTATTTTTGGAGTGTTAAAAATTCTTTAGCGGTTTTAGATAAAATACATGCTTTTGATGGTCCTTATAATTCTGTTGACAGTTATGATTTTTCTACTCTGTACACTACACTTCCACACAATCTTATAAAGAAAAAGTTTTTGTATTTGATAAAATGGTCTTTCGAAAAATCTCATTGTAATTTTATTTGCTGTAACTCGTTTAAAGCCTTTTCCTGTAACGAAAAGGAAAGTATGCTAGATACACTTACTGGAAATGTGAGGATATGATTGAAGCTTTAAATTTTTTGCTAGATAACATTTATGTACGTTTCGGCGATAAAGTGTATCGTCAGGTAGTAGGTATTCCTATGGGTACTAACTGTGCCCCTTTAATAGCAGATTTATTTCTATATTGCTATGAATCTCAGTTTATGACCAAACTCAGTAAAGACCCATCATTGTTATATTTAGTTGATACATTCAACAATACCTACCGTTATCTGGATGATATTTTTTCGTTAAATAATCCAGACTTCTCTAAATATACTTCCGAAATTTACCCAGAAGAACTTACTTTAACTAAATCTAACATAAACAGCAGCAGTTGCCCTTTTCTAGATTTAGACATTTCAATTTCTAACGGGAAACTACATACTAAAATTTACGACAAAAGAGACGATTTTTCATTTCCTATTGTTAATTTTCCATTTTAGACGGCGATGTGCCTTTGGCTCCATCATACGGTGTTTATATATCCCAACTCGTTCGGTATGCCCGTGTGTGTTCTGATGTCATAGATTTTAACGAACGTAATCAATGCATCACTGGGAAATTATTGTGTCAGGGATTTCGATACCATAAATTACTTAAAACTTTTACTAAATTCTTTCATAGATACAAAGATTTGATTAGTAAATTTGGCTGTACCTGTAGAAAACTTATTAAAAATGGTATTTCACATCCTAAATTTTACGGTAATATTGTACTTTAAGCGAGGAAATCACTATGTGATCCGTGTAAACTCATCGAACCTTTAAACAAACTTATAAGTAAGGGTTATCGTACCAATATTGTAATTAGATCTCTGAATAAGGTTTACATTGGCACTAATATCGATTTTGTCATTAGCAAATTAAAACATAACTAAATTGTATCTTCTTTTGAGGCGGGATGCTTAGAGACACACACACGTTAATTTTTATCTCTAAAGAAGTAGCTCCCCACTATCCTACTACCTGTCGATACATTTATTTTTGGCATTGCACAAGTCATGTCTTCTCTGACTGTTCATGACGTTAAAATACTAAATCCCTGGGATGTGTTTTAGTTGATTTTAGTCTCTGATGCATGATTTTTTATTATTAATTGTTTTTGGCTTTTAACTAGCTGTCAGTAACTGCGAGTACTCTCAAATCGTACTTTCTTGTTAATTCGACCTGTTGATACTATTTTTAATTCTTCTTTTGTTATTTTATATTAATATGGATCTTGTCTGTATACCAGCTTTTATAATTTGGAATATCTACTAATATTCACTTCTTCATACTACATTTGTATGAACATCAAGATTATTACACCAGGGTTTTCGATATCACAAACTAGTCAAAACATTTACTAAATTTTATCATCGGTATAAGGACATCATTCGTAAATATAGCTCAACATGCAGACTTCTTATACGTTCAGGTATTTCACATCCAATCTTTTATGGTAATATTCTTTATAAAGCACTAAAATGTCAGTATTCACCTCAGAAGCTAACAAAACCTTTAAATAGACTTATTAAGAAGGGATATAGTTACGATACTGTTGTCAGGTCATTAAAGATTGCATATTTTGGCTTTAATATTGATTCACTTATAGGGTCTTTGCATCGGAACTAAACACATTTATTTAAAAACCAGTTGTTGGCATGACACGGGTTATGCTCTTCTCATATATTTTATGATGGTATGATACTAAACCCCTAACGGGAGGGATTGTGCCTGATATTCATATGATGAAGACATAATCTTTCAATCAGTTTAATTGAGGTCTGGAGCTGGCATGTCAGTTAACTGCTAGTAGTCTGTTGTTATTTATGTATTATTGTCATTTTGTTTATTTTCTTTTGTTACATCTTCTGACATCGGACTCGGACTTCTCTTTAACTGACTGTTAATGTGCGTATTGTTATGCGTTTACTTTTCTACATTGGCTAGAGGTATAGGGGAGGTTGAGATCTCATAAACATGTTTAACCCGCCGCATTTTTGCGCCTGTCCCAAGTCAGGAGCCTCTGGCCTTTGTCAGTCTTGTATTATTTTTACTTTTAGTTTCTTGTGTATAATTTGGAGTTTAGTATGACGTCCATTATCACTGAACTAGTATATATATTTGTTTAGGGGCCAGCTTAAGGACGCCTCCGGGTGCGGGAATTTCTCGCTGTATTGAAGACCTATTGGTGACCTTCTGTTGTTGTCTGTTCTGTGGTCGGGTTGTTGTCTCTTTGACACATTCCCCATTTCCATTCTCAATTTTATTCTCCTAAAATCAGTACAAGTTTTATTGTTGATATTCACCCCTTATGTATCCAGTGTTAAATTAGGTATTTATATGACAGACCTTTCTTGGTATTCCTAATTATTGGAAGATTTTATATAGACAGAAGTAGTATACCTAAAACGACAAAGTTATTTTTCATTTACCTGTATATATTATGAAAACCGGTTTTTTCAAAAGTGATTATTTTCTAAGGATTAAATATTTCGCGATTGTGTCTTGCCATGGCTTTGTTTGGACTTGTTTGTTTGCTTTTTGGCCTTGAATGTTTGTCCCTAATATTTTATAAACTATGTATTTACTTTCAGGTATCACAGATCGAATTTATTCGTTCATAGTGTGTTAATTTACGTTTTTTGATTGAGTTAAGCCTTCTAATTGATATTTTATCGTGTGTTTTTCTATGTTGTGATGTTATACTATTGTTTCAGAAAAAGGGAGAAGGTTTGGTACCATTAAAACGTTTAATCCCGCTGCAAATGTTTGCACCTGTCCTAAGTCAGGAATCTGATGTACAGTAGTTGTCGTTTGTTTATGTAATTTATACGTGTTTCTCGTTTCTCGTTTTTTATATAGACTAGACCGTTGGTTTTCCCGTTTGAATGGTTTTACACTAGTAATTTTGGGGCTCTTTATAGCTTGTTGTTCGGTGTGAGCCAAGGCTCCGTGTTGAAGGCCGTACATTGACCTATAATGGTTTACTTTTATAAATTGTTATTTGGATGGAGAGTTGTCTCATTGGCACTCACACCACATCTTCCTATATCTATATAAGCATTTTCATTTGGTCCTGTCATCGCCGATGTTGGTCAGGTCATTGTAAACGTTGGTCGGGTCACGTTTTCGCAAGCTTTAAATATTTTTTCTAGTATTTTTCTCATATTTATGTATTAAATGATGAAATCTTATTATATTTCAAAATTGAGATAAATCCTTTGAGAAATAAAAAAAGTTATTAGCATTTTCATTTGGTCCTGTCATTGACGATGTTGGTGCTGTCATTGTCAGCGTTGGTAACGTCAGGTTTTCACAAGCTTATAAAAAAGAATTCTATATTTTTTCTTAAATTTATGTATTAAATGATGAAATCTTATTATATTTCAAATTTGAGATAAATTCTTTGAGAAATAAATAAGTTATTTGAATTTTTCATTTTGGTCCTGTCATTGTCCTGTCATTCGGTCCAGTCATTAGTGTAACCCCCTAAACAAACGGAAGCACTCTATATACCAACGATAAACAAATAAAAAAGATCTAGCTGTAGGACAGACTTAAAAAAACGGATAGCTCCCTAGATCAACCAAATTAAACAAAAAACATTGATTAATTTTTTACTTCGTACTTTGCATCGAAAAATGGCGGTATAACATGTATAAGGAAACGTTAGTTATCTGTCTCTAATTTTAGCTGACAGAAATCTTTCGTTTCCTCCAATGGATAAATAGCGTTTATACATGTATAAGATACTATTATTTTGGTCTTCAATGTACAGCAGAAAACGTCAACAAGAAATCATAAATGTCGCATTGAAACCAATCTTTTTTAGTATAAGATTAACAACTAGGGACAAAGATTATCTTAACTATGAAAAAAGTTAAATAACAAAAATATCGAACTCCGAGGATTACTCAAAACGGAAAGTCCCTAATCAAATGGCAAAATCAAAAGCTCAAACACATCAAACGAATGGATAATGGATAATATCTGTCATATTCCTGACTTGGTACAGTCATTTTCTTCTGTAGAAAATCATGGATTAAACCTGGTTTTATAGCTAGCTAAACCTCTCACTTGTATGACAGTCGCACAAAACTCCACCACACTGACAACGACGTGTGCACAAAACAAACAGACACAATAGGCAAAAACGCAAAAAAACAAGGGTACAGCAGTGTTACAATCCCAATTAACGAAAACAAGCAAACATGTCAACAAAAAGGCAGAATATATCATCAGGCCATTACAAATTCACAAATGGACGAAAATGATTTCACAGAATTAGATATTATTATATATCAATAACCCACATAAGGAGCACATCACAATAATACACCTTTTCAAATAAGGGGAAATTGTATTTACACGGCTCTTTATTTACAATGTTAATACTACAGAGAGACTAGACGTTCTCATAAATAAAAACTAGTTAAACGCCAAATAAAGGCAATAGTAGTATACCCTGTTCAATAGTCATAAATCGATTAAGCGAAAACAATTCCGGGTTACAAACTAAAACCAAGGGAAACACATCAACTATAAGAGGAAAACAAGGGAACAACAGAAACACTTAACTCCAACAAAAACAAACGCCAACATACATAGAAACGAACTATTTGATAACAACTGCCATATTCCTGACTTGGTACAGGACATTTTAGGAAAAATGGTGGGTTGAACCTGGTTTTATAGCTAGCCAAACCTCCCGATTGTCGAAATGCGCATCTGGTGCAGAAAAATTGGTACCGTTTATGTTATTTCTACCGCTGGGTCGATGCCTCTGCTGATGGATTGATAGTCCCCGAGGGTATCACCAGCCTAGTAACCAGTACTTCGGTACTGGTATGAAAATACGGATTTTGTGTTATTAAAATTTCCTGTTACAAATTTTGGAAATTATTTAAAATTTAGGATTGTATCTCCCTCATGCAAAGCTTTGATTCCTTGCCCAGCTTTGACTATACTTTTTTGTCCCTTTTGGTTTAAAGCTCTTCATGTTTTTAATAAGCTTTGGATTTTCAAATATTTTGGCCTCGAGCATCACTGACGAGACATTGATTGTCAAAATGCACATCTGGTGCAGAAAAATTGGTACCGTTTACGTTATTAAAGCAACAGTAGTATACCCTGTTCAATAGTCATAAATCGATTAAGCGAAAACAAATCCGGGTTACAAAATAAAACCGAGGGAAACACATCAAATATAAGATGAAAACAACGGAACAACAGAAACACTGAACTGCAACAAGAACAAACGCCAACATACATAAAAACGAACTATTTGACAACAACTGCCATATTCCTGACTTGGTACAGGACATTTTAAGAAAAATTGGAGGGTTGAACCTGGTTGTATAGCTAGCCAAACCTTCCGCTTATATAGCAATGTTAAAAATACCGCTAAAATGACAACACTACAATACAGGAATACAGTACAGATAAACGCAAGAACACTCAGCACAGATAAATACATAAATAAATAATATAATAACACATTACAACATTTAAACCGCTGAATAACAACGGACACCTCCCATGAATTTACGACAGCACAGGACACCAAAAACGAAGTATAAACTGCGCCTCACATAAATGGATCAACGCCACAAAACGTGACGTATTTTTGTGACATTCATATTATCACAGGTAAATTTCTAAAAATAAAATAGAATTAGTTTCCTTTATAACTTACACGTACAAGAATATTAAGTTGGAATTGAGTATGTAATGGTCATGATGGTGTTTTTTAATGTACTTTCAAACCACGACAAGAATATTAAAATAGAATTGTGCTTGTAATGGTGTTATTATATGTATTTTCTAACCATGTCGGTTTTTCTTCTAAATCAAAATTGTGTATAAACAAAAAATCCTGTTCATATAGTTGCTTTAAACTTAAAATTATATAAATGAAAAAGCTGATTTTGTATCTTAACTTTTACATACTTATAAAAAATAAAAATAAAATAGCTGCACTATAAGGCAAGATCATGTAAGACAAAACAGTAAACACACATGAAAACAAACAACATAAAACAAAAACACTGTAGACGAACAACGAGTAACTCGACTATACTGACAATTAAGACATATGTGAAATGTACTGAAAATACAAAATTAAATCCACAAACGATAAGACATAACACAATATTAAACTGGACTACAAAAGAAACATCATAACTAAATACATGAATGTTGGATGTATAAATATAAAACCTATAAATTAACTTAAGTTACAACAATTGACAAGCAGGAATTGATGAGAGACAGAACAACAAGCGTATGAAAAAGAATTAGCAAAAATATCGAACTCAAAGGTGAATTAAAAAAGGGGGGGGTTGTAAAATAAACCTGACAAAATTAAACGCTCGACTATATCAACTAATAAAATGAATATAAAACAACTGATATATTCCTGGCGTATGTGGTCATAGATAAGAGACAACGGTAGTTTTACCAATGTTAATAATTCGAAAATCGAGTTGGAATATGCACAACCAAAATTAAACAAAAAATAAAATAACAAAAAAATACCGAACTCCAAGGAAAATTCTAAATGAATCAAACGAATAGAAAACAACTGTCATTATCCTGACAATAAACAGTCACTTCCTTATGTAGAAAATGGTGGATTAAACCTGGTTTTATAGCTAGCTAATCTCTTACAAACATGTCATAAATTAGGGTACATCAGTCTTATAATCTTAATCCCTATAAAATTAAACAATTATATCAACAAAGAAAAACAAAATGGCATAACGACATTCTATAGACAAAGCACATAAGCAAAAATGAACGACATGAATACAAAAAATGACCATAGCACAATAACACAATGCCGAGATATATAAATACCGAGCCACGCTAAAAGATGATACCAAAACTGGACTAAGCAGTAAAGGTTAAAAATATACAAAGCAAACGAGTACGACTAGTTTATTTGGTATGAAACAAAATAGAACTAACAACCAATCTTTTATTTTTCTGTTTCTAATCTGTATGTTCTGCATTTATCAGGCGCACCACCAAACAGTGATTGATTGATTGATTGTTGGTTGCTTAACGTCCAGTGGCAAATATTTCATGCATGTTCAGGACGAGAACAAGTTAACAATAAATACAATAGGTAGGTTCTGTAATAGAGGCCGTCCGGGATGAAGGTCGGGGAAATTTAAACTGCCACTGGAAAATGAGGGAAAATTGGATAGGGACAAACATTTTGCCTTGCAACAGGCCACCGACGGACCCCTCCAAGAGTTGTTGCAAGGGTTCTTAACGTGCAGAGAGCGTGGCACTCTCTCTACACGAGACATCGGATTTAACGTCCCCATTCTGACCGGACGTGGCTGCGTACTTGATACATCCCGCACAGCCAAACGGACGACCCACTTTGGCAAGAGTTTTACTGCCGGTCGGAAGAAGACCTGTAGTGACCATATTTCTATTCCCCAGTCACCCTTGGGGGGCCACCAAACAGTGTATTTGAATTATAACCGATAATACAAGATCTGAATTATAACCGATACTATAAGATATGAATTATAATTGATAAAACAAGATTTGAATTATACCTTTTATTTGTATTGATTATTCATTATCATTTGATTAAAGGTTATGTTTTGTTATGATTCACAGTTTTGTTATAAAACAATCCTTTTATGTCCACAATCTTGTATTATCAATTATAATTCAAATCTGGTATCATCTATTATAATTAAAATCATGTATCATCAATTATAATTCAAATCTTGTATTATCAATGATAATTCAAATCACAAAATTTAGTTATTTTTATTGAGTAAAATAGTACAATAAACAAATCTCTAATACGTTCCATGTAAATCCCATTCTCTAAGGTCAAGTTTAGGAAAGGTCATACATGGTATCAGGGGTACGCTGAAAAAGAAAAAGTAAGCCAATCAGCGTCGTTTTTTTTATTTTTAAGAACGATGGTTATTCTAATTTGAAAAGTCGACATTTGTTTGGGGACTATTTTTTCGGTATCTAAATCATAATGCAATGGTGAATGAAAAGGAGGGTTATTGGTAAGAAGGATTATATATGTAGAAAGTAAAACAAAAAAGATAACGGAACTCCAAGGAAAATTCAAAACGGAAAGTCCCTTGGCCTCGAGCATCACTGAAGAGACATTGATTGTCGAAATGCGCGTCTGGTGCAGAAAAATTGGTACCGTTTATGTTATTAACAATTGGCAAAATCAAAAGCTTTTATAGAGTTTTGTACACTGTTGTTTGTCGTTTTTGTCGGTCTGTCTATTTTGTCGCTCTCTCTCTCCGACTTATGCGTTGGGATTCTCCCATTGGTTTTTATTGATTTATTTTGTTTCACTAAACGCTAAACTGCTTCAAAGTTTATTCATATATGAAAGGATACTTCTTCTAAATAATTATTTGCGTAAGGTGTACATAATGATCTAGTACCCCCAGTGTTAGGTGAGATTGGGTTTGAGCAATCTTTAGTTTTCTATGATCTAGTACCCCCAGTGTAATGTGGGATTAGGTTTGAACACGCTTTAGTTTTCTATGATCTAGTACCAACAGTGTTAGGTGGGATTGGGTTTGAGCAGACTTTAGTTTTCTATGATCTAGTACCCCCAGTATTAGGTGGGATTAGGTTTGAGCAGTCTTTAGTTTTCTTTGATCTAGTACCCCCAGTGTTAGGTGGGATTAGGTTTGAGCAGTCTTTAGTTTTCTATGATCTAGTACCCCCAGTGTTAGGTGGGATTAGGTTTGAGCAGTCTTTAGTTTTCTATGATCTAGTACCCCCAGTATTAGGTGGGATTAGGTTTGAGCAGTCTTTAGTTTTCTATGATATAGTACCCCCAGTGTTACGTGGGATTAGGTTTGAGCAGTCTTTAGTTTTCTATGATATAGTACCCCCAGTGTTACGTGGGATTAGGTTTGAGCAGTCTTTAGTTTTCTATGATATAGTACCCCCAGTGTTACGTGGGATTAGGTTTGAGCAGTCTTTAGTGATCTAGTACCCCAAGTGTGAGGTGGGATTAGGTTTGAGCAGTCTTTAGTTTTCTATGATCTAGTACCCCAGTGTTAGGTGGGATTAGGTTTGAGCCTTTAGTTTTCTATGATCTAGTGTATTAGGTGGGATTAGGTTTGAGCAGTCTTTAGTTTTCTATGATATAGTACCCCCAGTGTTACGTGGGATTAGGTTTGAGCAGTCTTTAGTTTTCTATGATATAGTACCCCCAGTGTTACGTGGGATTAGGTTTGAGCAGTCTTTAGTTTTCTATGATATAGTACCCCCAGTGTTACGTGGGATTAGGTTTGAGCAGTCTTTAGTTTTCTATGATCTAGTACCCCAAGTGTGAGGTGGGATTAGGTTTGAGCAGTCTTTAGTTTTCTATGCAGTAAAATGTGGACTTGTTTGTCTATTTGTCGTCTTTTGTTTTTTGCTAAAGCAAAATTTTAATGTCCTCTTGGTTTCTTCCGCCTTTTTTTCGAGGTGTTCTTACTCGTGTAGACTGTTTTCAGTTTTATGTTCTTGAAGACGGATGGATAGAACCAAGAAACACAGCTCTTTTATCTACATCCTAACAGGGATAATCTATAAGCATTTCTGACGCAACATCAAAATCATAGGAAACAAAATGTACACCATGTATAAACAGAATTTTTATGTACAATTTTAAAGCTTCCCAGCTTTTGGACATATGACAGAATTCTAGGGGAGCAAGAGTTCACCAGAAAACAAATTTATCTTTACCTACCCAGCTTTTGGCGATATAATAGAACTCTCGGGGAATGATAGTTCACCCGAGATCGATTTTTATCTGTATCTATCCCGCTTTTGGAGATATAAAAGAACTCTCTGGAAACGAAAGTTCACCCGAGACCCATTTTATCTATACCTACCCTGCTTTTGGAGATATGAAAGCATTCTGCGGAACAGCAGGTACGTTGACATGACGACACATCACAGATGATAAACTTTGCTTCTTGATTTCACGTAATTGACCTAAAAAAGGGTTAAATTTCAAATTAGGATGAATTAAATTTTTTATAATATCGGATCCCCAAAGTTGATATTTTTCTCGTGGAACCGTCATGACTTGATTTACTCTTAAGGAATACCTGTTTATCAAATGACCACTAATATGTTCTATAATATAGTAGCTTCAAACCTCTCTTTCTTTTCCTCACTCAAGACATTGTAAAATTCCATGTCTATCATATTTATTTTTCGTTAATTGTTTCGTCTAAATCAGCCGTGCATGTTGCTGTTATTGTGCCTTTTAAAGCTGGCTGGACAGTTTGCGCTTTGCTCATTGTTGAAGGCCTAACGGCGACCTATACTTACTTACACTTCGTCTGCAATGTTGGATAATTATATCATTGGCTATCATATTATATCTTATCCTCAAACTTGTCTTCAAAGACAGTGTTCCTATACTGAAAGACATTTCAGTATCAAACGTTTTCTAGAAATACGGTGATCCTTAACCGATAGACGGGCAGATCCACATATTGTCAATAATCACCACTGTACATGTACATCATTGAAGTGAAGGGCATTGTGTTTTAAAACCGGGATATTTGACATTGCAGCATGAGGCATTGTCTTGATACACAGTGGTCTTCAACTGACTGTCATTCCATTATCTAATCTTGTCTTTATATGCAATGATCATTAACGTACAGGTATGTCAATACCAGCTCTTGTCTTTAAACACACTGATATCATTTTCTATTATTCTTGTACTTTCTTGAAGTCAGATATCATATGTTTGATGAGTTTTCATATCAACTCAGAGACATGCAGTGTAGAGGTGTCTCATTTGCAATCATACTCCAGCTTCTTATTCTATACCTTGTCTTTATAAACAACGTCCTTAAACGTACAAGTATGTCAATACAAGACCTGTCTTTATAAACAATTGTTATCAACGTACAAGTAAGTCAATACCAGACCATGTCTTTATTCGCAATGGTCTTAAACGTACAGGTATGTCAATACCAGACCTTGTCTTTATACACAATGATCATAAACGTACAGGTATATCAATACCAGACCATGTCTTTATACACAATGGTCTTAAACGTACAGATATGTCAATACCAGATCTTGTCTTTATACACAATGGGCATAAACGTACAGGCATGTCAAAACCATACCTTGTTTTTATACACAATGGTCAAAAACGTACATGTTTGTCAATACCAGATCTTGTCTTTATACACAATTGTCATAAACGTACAGGTTTGTCAATACCAGAACTTGTCTTTATACACAGTGGTCATTAACGTACAGGTATGTAAATACCAGATCTTGTCTTTATACACAATGGTCCTAAACGTAGAGATATGTAAATACTAGACCTTGTCATTATAAACAACGCTCTTAAACGTACAGGTATGTCAATACCAGACCTGTCTTTATACACAATGGTCATAAACGTACAGGTATCTTTAAAGTCAATACCAGACCATGTCTTTATTCACAATGGTCATAAACGTACAGGTATGTAAATACCAGACCTTGTCTTAATAAACAACACTCTTCAACGTACAGGTTTGTCAATACCAGACCTGTCTTTATCCACAATAATCATAAACGTAAAGGTAAGTCAATACCAGATCATGTCTTTATTCACAATGGTCTTAAACGTACAGGTATGTCAATACCGGACCATGTCTTTATACACAATGGTCATAAACGTACAGGTATGTCAATACAAGACCTTGTCTTTATACACAATGGTCATAAACGTACAGGTATGTCAATACCAGACCTTCTAATTATACACATTGGTCATAAACGTACAGGTATGTCAATACCAGACCTTCTCTTTATACACAATGGTCCTAAACGTACAGGTATGTCAATACCAGATCTTGTCTTTATACACAATGGTCATACGCGTACAGGTATGTCCATACCATACCTTCTAATTATACACAATGGTCATAAACGTACAGGTATGTCAATACCATACCTTGTCTTTATACACAATGGTCATAAACGTACAGGTATATCAATACCAGATCTTGTCTTTATTCACAATGGTCATAAACGTACAGGTATGTCAATACCAGACCATATCTTTATACACATTGATCATAAACGTACAGGTATGTCAATACCAAACCTTGTCTTTATACACAATGGTCCTAAACGTACAGGTATGTAAATACCAGACCTTGTCTTTATACACAATGGTCCTAAACGTACAATGTTGTAAATACCAGACGTTGTCTTTATAAAGAACGTTCTTAAACGTACAGGTATGTCAATACCAGACCTGTCTTTATACACAATGGTCATAAACGTACAGGTAAGTCAATACCAGACCCTGTCTTTATTTACAATAGTCTTAAACGTACAGGTATGTTAATACCAGACCATGTCTTTAAACAAAATGGTCATAAACGTACAGGTATGTCAATACCAAACCTTGTCTTTCTACACAAAGGTCTTAAACGTACAGAAATGTAAATACATTACCATGTCTTTATACACACTGGTAATAAACGTACAGGTTTGTCAATACCACACCTTGTCTTTATATACATTGGTCCTAAAGTACAGCTATATCAATACCAGACCCTGTCTTTATACACACTGGTCATTAACGTACAGGTTTGTCAATACCAGACCTGTCTTTATACACAATGATCTTAAACGTACAGGTTTGTCAATACCAGACCATGTCTTTATGCACACTGGTCATAAACGTACAGGTATGTCAATACCAGACCATGTCTTTATACACAATGGTCTTAAACGTACAGGTATGTAAATACCAGACCTTGTCTTTATACACAATGGTTATCACCGTACATGTATGTCAATATCAGACCTTGTCTTTATACACAATGGTCATAAACGTACAGGTATGTAAATATTAGACCATGTCTTTATACACATAGGTCTTAAACGTACAGGTATGTAAATACCAGACCTTGTCTTTATACACACTGGTCATAAACGTACATGTTTGTCAATACCAGACCTTGTCTTTATATACATTGGTCGTAAACGTACAGGCATGTCAAAACCAGATCTTGTTTTTATACACAACGGTCATAAACGTACAGGTTTGTCAATACCACATCTTGTCTTTATACACGATGTTCATAAACGTACAGGTTTGTCAATGCCATATCTTGTCTTTATACAGAATGGTCATAAACGTACAGGTTTGTCAATACCAGACCATGTCTTTATACACACTAGTCTTGAACGTACAGGTATATCAATTCCAGACCTTGTCTTTATACTTAATGGACATAAACGTACAGGCATTTCAAAACCAGACCTTGTCTTTATACACAATGGTTATAAACGTAGAGGTTTGTCAATACCAGACCATGTCTTTATACACAATTGTCATAAACGTACAGGTTTGTCAATACTAGACCTTGTCTTTATACACAATGGTCATAAACGTACAGGTATGTCAATACCAGACCTTGTCTTTATACACAATGGTCATAAACGTACAGGTATGTCAATGACAGACCATGTTTTTTAACACAATGATCTTAAACGTACAGGTATGTCAATACCAGATCATGTCTTTATACACAATGGTCATAAACGTAAAGGTATGTCAATACCAGACCTTGTCTTTATACACAATGGTCATAAACGTACAGGTATGTAAATACCGGACCTTGTCTAAATAGACAATGGTCCTACATGTACAGGTATGTAAATACCAGACCTTGTCTTTATACACAATAGTCAAAAACGTACAGGTATGTCAATACCAGACCTGTCTTTATACACAATGGTCATAAACGTACAGGTAAGTCAAAACCAGACCTTGTGTTTATACACAATGGTCATAAACGTACAGGTATGTCAATACCAGACCTTGTCTTTATACAAAATGGTCATAAACGTACAGGTATGTCAATACCAGACCTTGTCTTTATACACAATGGTCATAAACGTACAGGTATGTCAATACCAGATCTTTTCGTCAGGTATCTTTGATGACTTCTTATTGTCAATTGAAATATTTGCAGTGAAGAGTTGTCCCATTGGCAATCATATCACATCTACTTTTATCGATAGTGAAAATTTATTTAACAAATTTACTTTACATACAGGGCAAACCCTAAGATTTGAGCATGATAAGACAACTGATAACATCTTGATGTATGTGTATATCTATTGACTCATTAGAAGAGAATACACATTGTTTTTTTTCTTTAATTACGGAATTAAATAAGAAAAATATATTTATACATTTTTTTTTATAATAGTGTATTTTTTTCCCCTGGGTAATGCATGAATTTGCGCTAGACAGAGGGCTAAAAACTAATCCAATTGGTACACACCTTTTGTAAATCCTGTTGGATAAAAATCATTTTCATAAAAGAATCTATCTCCGGTTTTGAATAAGGCAAACTGCTCGCCAAGTAAGCATGCAAATGTAGGTCCAACTATTCCTCCTGAAACATGTCTCTCTGCCATAGCACCGGACATGAGATCTATATCATTTGGATGTCTAAAATAATAAGTGACTAATTAATGTGTATCCAAATAAATTGCAAGGTGGAGATATTTGCTGTGTGACGCCAAATTGTTGCCGGGTAAATGCATTATTTGGAAGAACGTGTATTCTCTTCCCTGAACCTATTCTACAACTGGCTGTCTGAACGTTTACCTAATACTGGATGTAAAAGAATAATAGGAAAGAAATTATGAACGTACAATCGTTCCCCTTTTATCTAACATGCAAATCAATTAAGAATAGTCTTTGGAACTAAGTAATTGACAAAATAAAGCGACCAGTTTACACTTAAAACTGAATTTAAACGCTTCAAGAATTTGGTGCATCTGAAGTGTTTTTTCTAATTTACCTTCATTTGAAACGCTCAATACAAAAAATAGAACGCCAAACGGGATCATAAGGAAGCAGCCAAATCTAAACCAGGTCAACTTGTCTGAGGGGGTTAGAACATTAGTTAAATCAATTCCCATATTTTATAAACGGATAATGTAAGAAATGTACGTAATAAATCGTGTCATAAATTAGGTCCCTTCTGAGATCACGTGTTTAGGTGTTTTACATCAATATTTTAGTTTGAGCGTTCCTGATGGAGATAAATTCAAGATGGGACTCCGAACTCACTATATCAATTAAAGTGATCTCATCATAGAAACCAGGCTTAACATTTTGTACGCTAGACGCGCGTTTCGTCCTCAAAAGATGCTTCAGTATTAGAATCACTTACCTATATACGAAAGAAAGAGCTTTGGTATCTCTCGGACGCACACGATCAATTAAAGTATTATATCATATATAATCACATACCTATAAACGGAAGAAAGAGCTTTGATAGCTCCTATGGTATGGTCAGCAAATCCCATAATGCCTTTTCCAAAATGGAGTATTGGTCTTAATCCGCAATACTCCCTCCATCTATTGTAGGACGGTAGTCCATGGTCTCTTCCTCTTTGGATATCAAATGACATTGTGTCAACACTGTTCCTAGGTTCAGATTCCCAAACCTTGTTTCGTCCAAAATCAGTCATAAATCGATCAGTCTTGCTTTGAAATCGTGTAAAAAGTGTATAGGATGACGGAGAGTTTGTAACAAGATTGCTGTAATTCTGAAAAGTTTCAGGAGAAAACCCTTCAATCACATCATTTTCTAACGTATCAAAATTAGAGTGAGCAAATCGGAAAGCGGCAGTTGCAAAAACATTGCTTGTTGTAGCATCACGGGTTGGATTGTACATAGTGTTATGCCCATACCGAGTGCTTTTTAATCCATATCTCAACATGGCTTCCTGTCCTATAACTGCTGGCACATATTCGGTATACACAATATGTTGGTAGATAGCAGAAAGAATTTTGCGTGCCTCTCTATAGAGACTGTCACCATTCCATCCAAGATGTTTTAAATCTCTTAAGATTTTGTCATTTTCTCGTAAAAAGATAACGTGAAATATGTTTAAAATTGCATCAAAACTGTCTGGATGACCTAGAAATACATATAAACGCATATCAAGTTAAACTAAAAGTATGTATATATATATATCCGGATATGGTGTACTAATTTTGTACCTTTTGCTTGCGGTATACAATCTTTTCCGCAAGTTTATTGTTTTCTGTTTGGTATTGAATTAATAGTTAAGATCCATTTTGATACATCTGGTGATCCGTTTATTTGGCAATCGCCAATGGCAGTCAGCAGGGTTTAAGAACATCCGTTGTTCGACCTGCTAGTCAAATGCGTTTTGTTAAAATATACTTTTTCACTTTTTTGGTCTTTTGGAAAATGTTGTTTGTGCTGTATTTAGACCCCTCTCCCAAGAAGTTTGTTATGCATGCACACGTATAAAAATTGTGGTTTTTATCCAACGCAATCATAGGTTTGAACGTTGTTTTCTATTTAGACTTGTTTATATTTTTTTCGTTTGGGCTTGTATTATATTTGCCTTCGGGTTTATATGATCCGTTCATCTTATTTCGACTCTTCAAAATTCAAGAGTCTATCCTAAAGTGAGGTAAATTATATGGCCTTCCAAATACCGTTTCGATTCCTAACATCACTGAAGAGACATTAATTGTCGAAATCCGGATATGGTGTACTAATTTTTGCACCTTTTGTTTGCGGTATACCATCTTTTCCGCAAGTTTATTGTTTTCTGTTTGGTATTGAATTAATAGTTAAGATCCATTTTGATACATCTGGTGATCCGTTTATTTGGCAATCGCCAATGGCAGTCAGCAGGGTTTAAGAACATCAGTTCTTCGACCCGCTAGTCAAATGCGTTTTGTTAAAATATACTTTTTCACTTTTTTGGTCTTTTGGAAAATATTATTTGTGCTGTATTTAGACCCCTCTAACAAGAAATTTGTTTTGCATGCACACGTATAAAAACTGTGGTTTTTATCCAACGTAATCATAGGTTTGAACGTTGTTTTCAATTTAGATTTGTTTATATTTTTTCGTTTGGGCTTGTATTATATTTGCCTTCGGGTTTATATGATCCGTTCATCCTATTTCGACTCTTCAAAATTCAAGAGTCTATTCTAAATTGAGGTAAATTATATGGCCTTCCAAATACTGTTTCGATTCCTAACATCACTGAAGAGACATTAATTGTCGAAATCCGGATATGGTGTACAAAAACCTTTGCACCTTTTGTTTGCGGTATACCATCTTTTCCGCAAGTTTATTGTTTTCTGTTTAGTATTAAAATTATAATTAAGATCCATTTATTACATCGGTGATCCGTTTATTTGGCAATCGCCAATGGCAGTCAGCAGGGTTTAAGAACATTTGTTGTTCGACCTGTTAGTCAAATGCGTTTTGTTAAAATATACTTTTTCACTTTTTTGGTCTTTTGGAAAATGTTGTTTGTGCTGTATTTAGACCCCTCTAACAAGAAATTTGTTTTGCATGCACACGTATAAAAACTGTGGTTTTATCCAACGTAATCATAGGTTTGAACGTTGTTTTCAATTTAGATTTGTTTATATTTTTTCGTTTGGGCTTGTATTATATTTGCCTTCGGGTTTATATGATCCGTTCATCCTATTTCGACTCTTCAAAATTCAAGAGTCTATTCTAAATTGAGGTAAATTATATGGCCTTCCAAATACTGTTTCGATTCCTAACATCACTGAAGAGACATTAATTGTCGAAATCCGGATATGGTGTACAAAAACCTTTGCACCTTTTGTTTGCGGTATACCATCTTTTCCGCAAGTTTATTGTTTTCTGTTTAGTATTAAAATTATAATTAAGATCCATTTATTACATCGGTGATCCGTTTATTTGGCAATCGCCAATGGCAGTCAGCAGGGTTTAAGAACATTTGTTGTTCGACCTGTTAGTCAAATGCGTTTTGTTAAAATATACTTTTTCACTTTTTTGGTCTTTTGGAAAATGTTGTTTGTGCTGTATTTAGACCCCTCTAACAAGAAATTTGTTTTGCATGCACACGTATAAAAATTGCGGTTTTTATCCAACGCAATCATAGGTTTGAACGTTGTTTTCAATTTAGATTTGTTTATATATATATATATAGTCAAATGCGTTTTGTTAAAATTTACTATTTCACTTTTTTTTTCTTTTGGAAAATGTTGTTTGTATTGTATTTAGACCCCTCTAACAAGAAATTTGTTTTGCATGCACACGTATAAAAAGTGCGGTTTTTATCCAACGCAATCATAGGTTTGAACATTGTTTTCAATTTAGACTTGTATATATATATATATTATTTTTTTTAATACAACGATATATATGCATTTTCTTCTTTTTTTATTTTTTATCGTTCTGGAGCACTGGAGATCACCTCCAGTTTTTTGTTAGGTTTGTGTTGCTCAGTCTTTAGTTTTCAATACTGTGTTTTGTATACTGTTCTGTGTCTTTTGGTCGTTTGTCGTTATTTACCATGGCGTTGTTAGTTTGTTTTCGACTTATGAGTTAATTTGAATGTATCCTTCGTGTCTACGATTCCGTAATGTAAAGGCTTGTGTGCTTACAAATTTATAACAGAGAGATCGTGCGAACACACAAGAAGAGTACAGTGTAACCTGTGTTATCCTACATACTTAGGGACCAGAAAAAAATGTTAGATTTAGCAGGTTGTCGGAATACTCTGGTTTTTTCTGCAAGGATAGGCATATTTTGGGAACAAAGAAATGTGTCGGTTAAAGCAGGATGTTGGAATACTCAGGTGTCGGATGAGGCAGGTTACACTGTAAATAAATTGACAGTCACCTAAGTTTTTTTTTAAGTCTCATCACCCCATAAAAACTAGGGTATTGATAGTTGAACAGGAACCATAACTGAGCATTTAACTATTTCCTTGGTTTTATTGGTGGAGTGAGTTTGGTGGCTAAATTAGTAGAAAACAGTGCATTGCTTTGTAGATTGTTGTTAGTCTCTGTGCTGTGGTCATTTTCTGTTGATAATGCAAGTGTTAAACTTTTGTTTACGTTATTGTTGATTGTCTTTTGGTATATTCTTGAATTAGTAAATCATAGATGATGAAAATATGTCAATGTCAACTCAGATTTGAGCTTTGTGAAGACCATTACAATCTATGGTACATGGGTACACTTAATTAATTACGAATGAAATAAATGTTCGATCACACATATCAAATTAAACTATCCTTACACGCACATGTTTTCTCAGATGCGTTGTGTCCAAATTTATTTAGAACACGGAACCAGTGTATTCCGGAAAGTAATTTAAAAGCTCTGTATGTATATTCATACTCATTTATCAAGTAAGATTGAGTAATTAAATCATCAAAATTCGTAACGAAATCATAAACAATGCATTATTTTATACACTGACATAATGAATAATGTTATACATATATATATATAAATATGATACCAAACAGTTCTTCATTTAACGTTTTGGTAAATCAACCAAAGTGATACTAAGTTAAAAGCGAAAGGATGTGCTCCAAAACTTCAATCACGTTCGTTTCGATTTTATACGTTTTTTACTACTATACCTCCAATTTTACACGTTTTTTCCTACATGCAGCATGAAGTTTAAATATAGAGCTATCTAAACCAATGGAGTTTCAGTACAGTTCTATCAGAACCAAACGTTCTAAATATTTGTTCTCCTAGCATGGAGATTTCAATATAGTCCTATCTGAATCAAACTTTCTTAATCTCTGTTCTCCTAGCATAGAGTTTTGATATAGTCCTACCTGAATCAAACTGTCTAAATCTTTGTTCTCCTAGCATGGAGTTTTAATGTAGTCCTACCTGAACCAAACTGTCTAAATCTTTGTTCTCCCTCGATAGAATTACCATAGATCAATGACAAGTCTAAATAAGATGTCTTCTGATTCATCTGATTCCTAGGACCTGTTATGTAAAAAAACCTTTCATCTGTATTATGTTGACATGTGTAGGTTGAGTGTTAGTTATTAAGTTCATCTTGAAAATTTTCATCAAACGTTAAACGTTAGAGCAAGACAATTTGATTTTTTTGGGGGGGTTTATTGATATATTTCATGGTAATTTTGCTGTGTTTAACGGTCTAAATGGCAATATTAAGGTGTTAAAAAAAAAAGACAGACAGGGAACAATGTCATGGAATTTTGTGTTTTTAACGTACTGAATTGCGATATAAAAGGGATTAATATTGACGCAAACAGGGAGAAAATAGAGCAAAATGTGCATGTAAAATTGGCATCAACATTTAACATTACAAAGATATATTTTGATTCATGTGAGTGCTGAATCATTGACACATGATGAATGGATTGTTCTCTTTTTAAACTGGCTGTGCATCGCAAGTGCACTTATCGACAGTTGACATATTTGTTTGTTTTTATAGTGATTAAGATTGTCACAACGTGTTGACTGCTGTACCCCTATTTGTGACATTTGTACCTATTATGTCTGTTTGTTTTGTTCACACATTGTTGTCAAAATAACGGAATAGTATGGGACTGTCATACAAGCGAGAGGTTTGGCTAGCAATAAAACTAGGTTTAATCCACCGTTTTCTACATAAAGAAATGCCTGTACCAAGTCAGGAATATGACAGTTGTTTTCCATTCGTTTGATGTGTTTGAGCTTTTGATTATGTCATTTGATTTGGAACTTTCCGTTTTGAATTTTCCGTGGAGTTTGGTATTTTTGTTATTTTACTTTTTATTGGCGGTTTGTAGAAGCAATTGTTTTTTTTTTCTTAATTTTCAATGGAAACTAAATTACTGAAATCAATACCTGGTATACAGCCTTGTGATGGAGCCATTTCTGATCGAACAAAACTCCGACATGTATGACTGAATTCGCCAGGCAGTGTGAAAAACGGAAAACATGCTGGTCTAAAAAAGATAATGTATCTTGACAATGAGACAACTATTTACCATAGACAAAATGAATGGATTAAACAACAACTGGTCAACGTATGGTCAACCGTAATCTAATTAAGCTCGACTGCATGAAATTTGTGATATCTTATTTGAAAACAAGTAGCTAAGATTACAATAAAAGGATTTCATTAATTTAAACGTTATGGTGTTATTAGGAGTTATGTAGTGTTTTTCGTGAAAACGTTCCTTTAGTTAAAATTGTATCATGGTCCATATCAGTAGTAAATGAATCTTTATAAAAAAAGTAAAACAAACTACTGAACTACAAGACAAAATTTAAAAAGGGTAGTACATAATAACTGAAAAAATTAAACCTATCGATCAATGGAACAAGTGAAAAACAATAGTCCTTTTCCTGACTGGATACAGACATTTTATAGCTAGCTCTCCTTCCTCTTGTATTACAGTTGTTTATAATTCTGTTAAATTAACAAATGGATGAGCAAATATACATAATAGGTTAATGTGACAATGAGTATGACCCAGCCGCCAAAACTGTATAAAGAGATATAGGAAGATGTGGTATGAGTGCCAATGAGACAACTCTCCATCCAAGTAACAATTTATAAAAGTAAACCATTATAGGTCAAGGTACGGCCTTCAACACGTAGCATTGGCTCACACCGAACAGCAAGCTATAAAGGGTCCCGAAAATTACTAGTGTAAAACCATTCAAACGGGGAAACGAATGGTCTAATCTATATAAAAAACGAGAAACGAGAAACACGTATGAACTACGCAAACAGACGACAACATACAAATGAAGTTATTTCCTTTTCTGTGTGAATATTTGTTTTTATTCCTTTTAATATTTTATTTCTTAATCTGAACTTTCCACTTTGTGTACACAAAACAATAGAACAAAAATAGGAGATAAGTAATCAGCATTTTATATATTTTGATTGGTTTACAGTTTCGATGTATTTCTTGATTTGATAAGTCTTTCAAATGTACGACTTAATTGAATGATTAGTTTCATTCATACCTTTTGACTGGCTCGTCCCCGATACAGCATACAATGTTTTCATCACCATCTGCCCAGAATGAAAAAATAAAGTAAAATAAATAAATCATGCAAAACTATGTTTTGTTCTTTCCTGATGGTACATTGTAATATGCAAATGTTTTTTTTTTCTATATTTCTTCTAAAAAAAGAAGAACCCAAATGTTACAAACAATTTGCGTTTAAAGTCAACAGTAGTTTACCGATGTTCAAATCTCATAAATCCGTTAATACACATCAAGGTAAACCATAAAACACTAAAAGATCAATGTGTCTCCTGCTATGCTTGCATCACACGTCATTATGTCACATAAATAGTGAAGTAGGACTCAATCGGTCAATTTACACACACAGATCAGACAAATTTTTGGTTATCTAAAGGTCTAACGGATATGATAGTTATTTAACGGGTGCCAAATTGGCAGCATGATCTGCTTACCCTTCCGGAGTACCTGAGATCAACCGCGATTTTTTTGGGGTCCGTGTTACTTAGGCTTTAGTTTTCTGCGTTGTGTTTTGTGTACTTTTTCATTTATTGTCATTTCATTGTCAGTTTGTCTTTTAACTTATGAGTTTGAATATCCTTTTGGTATCTTTCGCCTCTATTTTTAGTTAATGAATGATCGAACAGTTTCAGTCCAATCAGATGAGGTGTCCAGTTTTTGTTCGTCTGCCCAGCGTTTTACACATTTTATGCCATAGTCCTATACTGGATCAATCAGTACCCTTAAGGTCTTTTTCTTATTGATGGGCTGGACAATTCTAACCTTTATTGTTTACACTAATAACGATGACAAGTTCTCAAGTTATAGCATAACCAACTGGACTATATTTGTATGAGGAAGCTGCACAATAGCAGTCAGTAGGTTTTGATTTTACGTCCCTGAAGGTAAAGGTCTTCAATACTATCTGTAGGTTGAAAATTTTGGTAGAAATATGTTTGATGAAGGTATATGAAATGACAATTTCAGATTTATCTTTGAAGGAATCGAATATTGTTTTCAAAACAGATTTTTTGTGGAAATTATGTTAACTTAGCTTCTCCGTCGTTAACCGATTGTACAAGACTGGTGTCAGTAAAAATAAATAAAGAAAGAGGTATGATAAGGGCAATTATTTCGCAAATGAAATTGCAAAATAGCAAGTTTGTACAAGGCCTTAAAAATTATGTTAAATTTATAGATTAATGAACAGGTTAATAATATCTAGACACTTCAGTGCAAAAAATGTCACTAATTATGTCACTATGGCGTCATAAACGTATCTAAACTTATCGTATTTTACCTAAAATGGTCATTTCACGAATATTTTTTTGACAAAATATATATGTGTGCAACGGCTTTACCAAAAAAAGATTTTTATTTGTATTTACATCTTTGTTGAGTATATTTTTTTTATAAAAATACTTTTTATCGTAAAACTGTTGCCCATATCCAAATAAAGATGACAAGATCTAAAAACGAGGCTTGTTTGGCCATTTTTGCTGTTTTGCACATAATTTAAGCCCTAATGCCAAAATGTGAGATAAAATATAAAAACCAATATCCGAACATCTTGAGGATATAATTTGGTAGATTTATGATACTTTTTGATTGTCGAATTCAAGTGACCACAAACAGTGGCCTTATCTTTAGGGGTATAAATGACCTGGTCCTACCTTGAAGTAATGGTGTTGATATCACGTCAAGAAAGACTACTAAACCAAAATGGATTAAGTTGATATTATAAATATGGTCCCTAGGAGCTGTCATCCCAGCGTCGTGTACACTATTGCTTATCTCTCTCGGACTAGGCAGTCTGTGGCCTGTTACACTTTTAAAACGTGGTGTTATACCAATATACAATTCTGTAAAAGAAAAACAAGGCATATTTCAGAATGGTCCTGTAATCTTTAATACAATATATACTATAAGGTGGAAATCAAAATACTAATGTACCTCCGCCTCAAGATCATGTGCCTGTCAAGTCAGGAATTTTTCAAGAATCCGACTAAATCATGTATTTTTCCAATGAGTAGGATTGTTAATGGTTCTCTCCGGGCACTCTGGCTTTCTCCGCATATAAAAACTGACCTCCACAAAATAGCCAATAGTGCTGAAAGTGCCAATCAATCAATCATCAATCAACCAATACGTAATAAGACAAAATGCATGGTAAAAAAGTAATATGACATACGATCTCCATAATCAGGTGGCAAAAATCTTGCTTGTGGTGAAAACGTGGTTCCCCATTCTGGGTGATTCCTATTGTTGCATGAGCCATCTGCCGACCGATATCTACAATTGTTTTCACACATTGCTATTTTCGTTGGACAAAAAGGTGCAATAGCCGCCCTGAATGCCTCTGCATTTGGTAACCTGCCACCATGCCTAAAATAAGAGAAAATATTACCATTCACATTAAAACACAATAGTAATCATTTGCAAGTATCATTTGTCGATGCTGTAAACTTGCTACATTTTTACTTTGAAACGAAATGAAATATCTTTAGTCAGCGAATTCTGCCTATTAATGGGTTTACTCTGGCATGGGCATTATGACGGATGCTTCTTATGGAACCAAAACGTCTTTGTATCTTTGAGGATTCATTTTGTTCGTTTTTTTAAATATGTAGTGTTTTTTAAACTGCCGTTTGCCCTTTCGTCTTTTTCATTAGTCATTGCATTGTCTCTATTCCTTCTGCATTGACTCCTTGGTATCACGTTATATCGGTTAACTATATTTATCTTTTTCCAGAAATAGGCAATATTTAACTCTGGAATACTGTTCTAAGTGTGATACATATGTATGTTTACAAACCTTAATTGTCATTTGTTAATATTTTAATTCTATAAACGTTGTTATATATTTTTAATAAAATTTTCATAATTGTAGATTCAAAACAAATATATCAAAGAAAGAAGCCATATCAAATCAAGGTATGAGCCAGTCCGACCTGTACAGTAAATGGCACCCTTCATTCGCTTCGCGTTCAATTTTCATGTGAAGACATCGGATTAAAAATAGATAATGCATTATGGGATATATTTTTTTTTTTCTTATAATATTTCTTTTCCCTGTTTACTTCAAATCAAAATATCTACTACCATGTATGACATCAGACAGTAAAATATTAATAAATTCATTATAGATGCCAGGCTTAACATTTTGTTCGTCTGGCCCGCGTATCGTCTCCAAAAGACGCATCAGTGACGGTGGTATCAAAAAGTTAAAAAGCCATATCAAGTACGAAGTTGAAGATTTTTGAAGCCTAATATTTCGATCGAAATGTTTTGCCAAATACAGGTACCATAAACCACTGCTTTATGGTTAGGGGAAATATGGAGCGTTCTACAACACCTGAAAACTTATCACTGTCTTTATATGTCCGTCCGAAGTCAGGAGTTTGTAAGCAGGTCTTTCAAACGAATGTCAAGCACATTGTGTTAAAAAAAGAGAGGCGAAAGATACCAAAGGGACATTTAAACTCATAAGTCGAAATTAAACTGACAACGCCATGGCTAAAAAGGAAAAAGACCAACAGACAAACAATAGTACACAAAACACAACATAGAAAACTAAAGACTGAGCAATACGAACTCCACCAAAAAACTGTGGGTGATCTCAGGTGCTCCGGAAGGATATGCAGATCCTGCTCCACATGTGGCACCCGTCGTGTTGCTCATGTTAGTACAAATTTGTGTTACTTTCATTTTCTTGTGCCTGAACTCGCAGTCGTTATCGGTAACTATTAGTTAGATGTTTGTTAAATACAACCATATATCAAGGGGTGGCCAGAAGAAGCATGTTTTTTTTAAAAGACACTCTTAGGGATGTTTATTTTGATTATAGTTAATTAGTTAGTAAGAATAGTAAGAGAGAATACATTGGGTTTGCAGTAATGATCATGGTACCTTATGGACTACAAAAAGGCCAAAAGATCAACGGTCACTTCTAACATTGACCTTTGACATTGGAAATTATCTTCATATTAGACGAAATCCGTAAAGGATGTGGAGAATCTAAATAGTTAAAAATGCTGTACATAACAGGATAGTATAGAAATATAGGATGAGACAGTATGGGTAATCACCACCGCCTACCATTGAACAAATATCTTTAAAATGTTTGAGATCCCCACCACTAGAAAATATTGTTTCTTGTTTGAGATGTTAAGATTATTTGAATGATATATTTGCAAATATTCTGGAAATATTCCAACAACATGCCATTTGAGATACACGGCCCTAAATCGTTTATTTTGATAATTTTCTTTTTCACATAAACTAAATGGTTTAACGGTTACCAACCCAGGGGACATTGCAATCCCTTCCGTATGAGATTGTTCTGTTTTCGTGTAAAACTTATGGTTCTGTTCCCTACCACTAATCAATATACTTTCGTGTTTGTCATATTTTGGGGAAATTGCAGGATATATAGGTTGAAATATGAAGAACATGTAAGATAATTAACACCACCACTCTCAAATATAAATCTTTGTGTGATGTCAAAATTAATTGAGTGAATGGTAAGTCCAAAAGTGTATATACCTTTACTGAATTTTGTCGAGAGATTTCGTCACAGCAACAAACTGTTACAATTGCTAAATGCAGTGTTTTGTTTTTCGTTTATTGTTTTTGGTATAAAGCAGTCGGTTGGTTATATACATTGCATATTTACACAAAATAATAATACCATTTAAAAGTATTGTCTGAACTTTCGATGGCGTTCCAAGAAATGTGACAATTTTATTTAGAAAATGTTCTCTCTAGATTTTTCATACATTTAACATTGGCACCTTTTTTTCAAAAACTATGAAAAAATCATAAGGATTTAATATCGCCGTCTAAAGTTAGTCCAGCTCATATAAAGATTAAACAATTGCAAAATAACATATCATCACCACCATCTAAACAGAAATTGTTCGAAAGATTTCAAGACTCCGGCTTTATTCTAAAATATATTGACAAGCTTGATGTCTAAACATTTAAAAATGATGATGATGGGAATATCGAGGATGATATTCAAAGATTTATTAAACTTTTACCAAAGGTCATAATTCTCTTAAAGGAAAACAAACAACTTGAAACTTTTTTTTTTAAATAATCCAACGTAAACCTTTTCCACTAAACCAATGTTCGATTTTTTCTGTTTAAGATGCATTTAAACTACTAAGTTCAGATAATGTAAGGCAAATGAGATATTCGGATGGAATTAAACAATTCTGGTAAATTTAGGGTAAATTGTTTCATGGAAAATTTCTTCGACTGATGTCTTTCGAAAAATCCCCATTTTCAAATATTAAGATGGAGCTTCAACACAGTTCAACTTATCCGTGCTATCAAGGTCAACTTTACAAGCCAATCAGCTGTATCAAAGTAATGAAGCAAATGAAAATAAAACCAGGAATATTTTCTGTGAATGATAGACTAAAACATGTATAGACGGTAAAAAAACTGAGCATGACCTCCAGATCAATTTGCGACGGTATTGGTCTGTTTTGTTTTGGAGACAAGCGAATTTCATATTAAGATAAATAAAAGTAAAACATCCTTAGCCGTAAGGGAGCTTACATAGATAATCAGGTTAATCTATTCTATATATGCCGTATTGATAACCGGTGTCCAGATAGTTTTGTATCAAATGGATGAAACTTTGGTGGACTGTCCAAAAGCTGTCGATTGGATAAGTCTACAGCCTGGTACAAAAACCCGATATGAGACAGACAAATTTTTTTAATGGCACTACAGGGATAAAACCAGAGGAATTTCTAAAACAAGAGAAGCGAACATCATTTACCTAACCAAATTCGTTAAACAGCTAAGCTTACCTTTCTGCATAAAGAACTGTAGCAGTTTCAACCAAATCAGCTGCAAATCCATATTTTGCTACAATTTCCTGATTTTCACGTCGTCTTGCCAACGCTCCTCTTTGCGACACAGGATTAGCAGGATCCTTTATGAGAGGCCGAGGGATGGAAGCTAAAACATTGAATATACCCAGGATGATTAATTGTTAACTGGCCCGATGACACAATTATCACCCTTTGATTTTCGTTGTTTACAAATATAGTCACTAATGTTGACAGTGTAATATTACTTGCAAATATTTGTCCTACACCTTCCCAATGTATTTCTTCATACTTTGTGCCTCAAATAGCAAGTAAATGAATGAAATTAGACAGTAAAAAAAAATGATCGTGAATTTCAAAGTACAGTAGTGATTTGTTTCAGTGAGAAATGGTCAAAATTAAGTATGTCTAAAGTCAAAAACACCTCAATATAATTTTGTCCAATTTTTTAGTTGGAGCAAAGTAAGTTTTCTATAATTTTGATATACTTGTCCTAAAAGTAGTACTTTACACTGTAAACCAAAATTTTGAGAAAGCGTATATGCAATGTTTTTAATTTTCATTTATTGTTCAAAGTAAGTGAGGGGTCTCGGTGGCCGAGTGGTCTAAGTAGTCGAACTACAGTAACTGTATCACTAGCCTGCCAACACTGAGGTTGAGAGTTCGAAGGCCGCATGGGGCAGGTGCACTCGACTCCAATCATAATTGACTAGGATTGTCAGTATTCCTACCGAAGGTCGGTGGTTCTCTCCGGGAACTCTGGCTTCCTCGACCATAAACTGACCGCCCAGAATAAGCACAATAGTGTTAAAAGTGGCGTTAAACACCAATAAATCAATCATCAAAAGAATTGCGCTACAACTAATTTATTTATCGGGCAATCTGTCATCTAGCAGGTAGTCTTTGTGTCGTATTTTGGTTAGGATAGTGTTCATTTATTGTAAAGATAAACTGGTAGGGATAGAGTGTATGAGTTGTGAAGATAATTTAGTTAGGAAAGTGTTAATTTATTGTAAAGATAAACTGGTTAGGATAGAGTTTATTAGATGTGAAGATAATTTAGTTGGGATAGTGTTAATTTATTATAAAGATAAAATAGTTAGGATAGAGTTTATTAGATAATTAAGCTAGTATAGTGTTTATTTATTGTAAAGATAAAATGGTTAGGATAGAGTTTATTAGATGTGAAGATAATTTAGTTAGGATAGTGTTAATTTATTGTAAAGATAAACTGGTTAGGATAGAGTTTATTAGATAATTAAGTTAATATAGTGTTAATTTATTGTAAAGATAAAATGGTTAGGATAGAGTTTATTAGATGTGAAGATAATTTAGTTAGGATAGTGTTAATTTATTGTAAAGATAAACTGGTTAGGATAGAGTTTATTAGATGTGAAGATAATTTAGTTAGGATAGTATTTATTTATTGTAAAGATGAACTGGTTAGGACAGATTCTATTAGATGTGAAGATAATTTAGTTAGTATAGTGTTAGTTTATTGTAAAGATAAAATGGTTATGATAGAGTTTATTAGATGTGAAGATAATTTTGTAAGGATGGTATTAATGTATTGTAAAAATAAACTGGTTAGGATATAGTTTATTAGATGTGGAGATAATTTAGTAAGGATAGTGTTAAGTTATTGTAAAGATAAAATGGTTAGGATAGAGTTCATTAGATAATTTAGTTAGTATAATGTTAATTTATTGTAAAGATAAACTGGTTAGGATAGAGTTTATTAGATTTGAAGATAATTTAGTTAGGCTAGTGTTAATTTATTGTAAAGATTAAATGGTTAGGATAGAGTTTATTAGATGTGAATATAATTTAGTTAGGATAGTGTTAATTTATTGTAAAGATACACTGGTTAGGATAGAGTTTATTAGATGTGAAGGTAGTTTAGTTAGGATAGTGTTTATATTTGGAAAAATAAACTGGTTAGGATAGAGTTTATTAAATGTGAATATAGTTTTGTTAAGATAGTGTTAATTTATGCGACGATAAACCATAAACACATATATGAACCATGTCGTGTATGTGTTTATTCCTTAATAAGAATTGATTTATAACAATCCTTTCAGTGTCAGAACAAAAAGTTGATAAACCAGGGTTATGTCAAAGAACGTCTCGTCCTTTTTCTAAAAAGAGTTCATCGGAAGATACCAAGACCTTGTTGATAAATATTCCGCATCAACCTCACAAATAATACAAGTCATGATAGTCTTGAAGTATAAATTCTGGGTACTGACAGTGTGTATCATCTTAATTTCATGTTATAGTATTTATCTTTGTAAATTATTATTTTACTGTTTAGTCTATTATCCTTTTGGCGTGGCTCGGTATTCATGCATCCTGCCAATCTGCTGTGCTGCGGTCATTTTTATATTCTTGTCGTTCATTCTTGCCTATGTGCTTTGTCTATATGCCATTTTGTTTATCTTTATTGGCATATTTGTTTGTTTTTATAGTGATTAAGATTATAACACAATGTTGACTGCTGTACATAGATATAAGAAGATGTGGTATGAGTACCAATGAGACAACTCTCCATCAAGTCAAAATTTATAAATGTAAACCATTATAGGTCAAAGTACGGTCTTCAACACGGAGCCTAAGCTCACACCGAACAGTAAGCTATAAAGGGCCCCAAAATTACTAGTGTAAAACCATTCAAACAGGAAAACCAACGGTCTAATCTATATAAAACGAGAAACGAGAAACACTTATGAACCACATCAACAAACGACAACTACTGAACATCAGATTCCAGACTTAGGACAGGTGCAAACAAATGCAGCGGGTTTAAACGTTTTAATGGTACCAAACCTTCACCCTTTTTCTGAAACAATAGTGTAACATCACAACATAGAAAGACACACTATAAAATATCAACTGAAATAGCTTAACTCAATCAAAGGACATAGTAACACCATTGAACATACACTGAACAAATAAATTTGACCTATGATACAATGTAAATTCAAAATAAATAAACTAAGGAAGAATAATAAAAGTAACATGTTATATCGGTATGAAATGTTAAACCCTATTTTGCCATTTTACCTATTTTATCTGTTTGTTTTGTTCACACATTGTTGTCAATATAATGGAATTTTATGCGACTGTCATATAAGTGAGTGGTTTAGCTCAAACCAGGAATCTGATGTACAGTAGTTGTCGTTTGTTTATGTAATTTATACGTGTTTCTCTCGTTTTTATATAGACTAGACCGTTGGTTTTACCGTTTGAATGGTTTTACACTGGCCCTTTATAGCTTGTTGTTCGGTGTGAGCCAAGGCTCCGTGTTGAAGGCCGTACATTGACCTATAATGGTTTACTTTATAAATTGTTATTGGATGGAGATTTGTCTCATTGGCACACACCACATCTTCCTATATCTAATTAATCCACCATAAGGAAATGTCTGTACCAAGTCAGGAAAATGACAGTTGTTTTCCATTCGTTTGATGTGTATGAGGTTTTGATTTTGTCATTTGATAACGGACTTTCCGATTTGAATTTTCTTTGGAGTTCGGTATTTTTATTATTTGACTTTTTTCTTTAAGTGTCCACTTACTAAATTAAAAAATTATTAAGAAACAAAGTTTTCAACTACCACAGGCAAAGTTGACGTTATATGAATTGCCCATTATATTTAGGTCTTTTTTTTTCATATAGCTCTTCACCTGTTTCAGTTCTTATGCAGATTCAGATTCAATAGTTTATTAAAGTCTCACCACATACATACGAGTATAAACACAATATAATATCAAGTACACAATATAAAAATTTAGAATGCATGTGCCATTCTTAAAAGAACTATGAGAGACTGTTATATACAATTATAAAACAACAGAATTAAAACATAGTTTTGTTATTTACACAAAACATAAAAGTGCAATATCACCATGCACATTAAAGGATAAAACCTGATACATGTACATAAAAAAAAAAACAACAATGACTTTTTAACAGTATAAGATACTATTTCGTCGCAATAAAATATTATGGCAGGTTTTGGCAACAGAACTACAAACATTTTCATTTTTGAACAAAATATAAATTTTTCATCATCTGACAAAGTTAAAAACATATTATTATGTTGAATTATATCAATAAATAAAGACTGCCTTAAATCTTCATATAATGGACATGTTAACAGTACATGTTTGTCATCTTCTATATCATCACAATTGAAACATAATCTTTTATCTAAATCTAATCTTTCGTAACGACCAGTTTCAGTTTTTAAAGGTGCTACTCCACATCTAAATTTTGCATATGCACTGCGATATCGAATAGGTATATTTTGCAACAAATATTGTTCAGTAGAGTATGAAAATTTAAACATTTTATAAGTTCTCAACTTATTTCCTTTACCATAAGAATCAAGCCTTGTACTCCATTCAGTTTTATAATTATCAAAAATATTAACTTCTAACTGATAAATTATATTTTTATTCAGTATATAATCATTTACATTACAAAATCTGTCCATATTGTAAAGTTTCAACATTTCTATCACTTTATAACTCCAATTTTTAATTTTATAACTACTTTTTCTAATTGACCATATAAATACTTTATAATTTATCCTGTCTTTATCCATTTTTGTACATCTTGCCCAGTGTCTTAAAATGTTAGACCACTGTTTAACATATGGAGGCTTCCAACCCATGTCACCTGAAACAGCATCATTGGGGGTATACTTTCCAACTCCCATATAAAATCTCATGGCTCGGTTCTGAACTGCTGAGATGCAGGAGAACTCACTTGTACCCCAAATAGCTGAGCCGTAATTGATGACTGACCAAACTAAAGTGTCAAACAATTTGGTGAAAATATTGTGTTGGAAGCCACCATGTGCTTTACATCTTACTATAAGAAGGCCTAATGCCCGACTTGCTGACTTTGCAACTGCCTTTGCCATAACTTTATAATCTAAAAATTCATTTAATACTAATCCTAAATATTGATAGCTAGAAACAAAATCAATGACTTCACCATTTATATTAAAAACGAAATCTGATCTTATCACAGAGGGATTTCTAAAATGCATGATTTTTGATTTATTTAAATTAACTTTTAAACAATTATCATTACACCATACACCTAATACATTAATCAATTTCTGCATATCTTCTGTATTTTCAGACAATAAAACAAGATCATCTGCATATAATAAAAAAGCAACCTTTTCACCGTCAATGTCTATACCAATATTTAATGCTTTTATATCATCAATTAAGTTATTAATGAAAATATTAAACATGACTGTGGATAAAACACATCCTTGTTTCAAACCAGTATTTACACATCCGGCTTTGAGAGTTCCTGTTGAAGGTAAATCAAGAAAAGTGCTTCGGACGCATGCAATTTATAAAGTGTTGTTTTCATACATTAATAAAAACTTCCAAAACCTATTCAAATTCACAAAATATCTGCATTACGAACAATTTGTGCGCTCAACAAGTTATGACTTCAAAATTTCAGTGACAGATCGTTATCTAGATCAATGTTTGTTGTTTAATGGTCGTCATATTAAGTTTAGTTAGCTGCTAATTCAAAATAATAATAGAGACAATCCTTATATATACATATTGATCTGACGAAAATAGACTTGTGATAACTACGAAATACCAGAAGGGACATTGTGCTCTTGATAGTTAATTCAAACTTGATATTTTTATCTTTCAAATGGATATTATTCAGTTCTGATTTGGTATTTCGCAGTTCCAACTTGACATTTCTAGGTTGCAAGATTACATTTTATACTTCCAAGTTTGAACTGTAAAATGTGAAGATGTAACTTATAAATGTCAACTTCAAAGTGAAAAATGTCAATTTGGAAGTGAGAAATGTCAGCCTGGAAGTGAGAAATGTCAACTTCGAAAAGAAAAATGTCAATTTGGAAGTGAAAAATGTCAGCTTGGAAGTGAGAAATGTCAGCTTGGAAATGATAAATGTCAACTTCGAAGTGAAAAATGTCAAATTGGAAGTGAGAAATGTCAATTTGGAAGTGAGAAATGTCAACTTCGAAAAGAAAAATGTCAATTTGGAAGTGAAAAATGTCAGTTTGGAAGTGAGAAATGTCAGCTTAGAAGTGATAAATGTCAACTTCGAAGTGAAAAATGTCAAATTGGAAGTGAGAAATGTCAATTTGGAAGTGAGAAATTGCAACTTCGAAGTTAGAAATATCAACTTCGAAGTGAGAAATGTCAACTTCGAAGTGAGAAAGCTCAACTTCAAAGTGAGAAATGTCGAGATGTTACTTAAAGATGTCAAGTTAGAAGTGAGAAATATTAACTTAAAAGTAAGAAATGTTAACTTGGAAGAAAGAAATGTGAGGTTGTACATGAGAAAGCTCAATTTGAAATTGAGAATTCCCAATTTGCAAATTAAAAAATCAAAGTGAAAAGCAAACATTTTCAAGTTGTAGGTAAGAAATTCCAATATCGATGTGAGAATTTTTAGACATAAAATGAAAGCATTTCCTAACAAGTCTTTCGTAGATACCTGAAAAGGATTAGAAGTTCAAAAACTGGTTTGACATACTTACCGAATCTTCGAATAGTAACTATTTCCAAAGCAGCACTTATAGCTTGTTCAATGTCTCTGTATCTATCCCCGTTTACATTTAGAATAACACACACAGCCAATGTACTGACTAAAATCTTTATTAACATTGTGTAAAGGAAAATCGTGGTTTGAAGTTACAGCGACAAAAGGTCTACTGAGGGAAAGCTGTTGACAATATGATCTTTACTCTCGCAAATCGTCCACTTGATTTCATCAGTCATATGATAAAAAAAAATATGTTAATAGTTTCAAATGTCAATTGATCATTTATAAACGGACGATTAGTTTTCGGCACACTGTTTTCGGGTTATGTAAAAATAAGAACATCAAATAATTATGTGGTGACAAAGATATATTAATGTTAATAGAAGAACCAGATGATTTCGTCTATGAATGACAATAAATCAGAAGCAACAACAGATTTAACGGTCGGAAATGACAATTATGTGGTGACAAAGATATATTATTATTGATATGTGTCTAATAATCGATACTTTTACACGTTTAATATGTTTTAACTTTTTTTCTTTTGGTCTGTTTTATAGAAAATGTATCTTATTGTTTTGAAAAAATCAATCAAAGTACTTTGTTGTTTAATTTAGGTATAAGTTTTATTTTCTAATGTAAAAAAGAATAACAAGAAAAATGGATAAAAAGCAAATAAGACAAAAAAAAAAAGAAACGCCTAATATTTTATCATTGTAATGATTTATGAACTCGAACATTCATAAAACTCAAAAACGATTTTAGGCACCCTGTTTTCTGGTTAGAGTTATTCTTAAGCACCTGCAATAGTCACGTGGTGACAAAGATAAACTATGGTTAAAAAAAACCACGTTATTCTTAGTTAAACAAACAAACTGCCTATGAATTATCCATTTAATTGTTTTCGTATCAGCCCTGCTTGAGGTACTTCATACATGATCATAACGTTCATACTCATTCAAATAATGCAAACACAAAATCATTTACTATTTAGCGCAAAGTATCATCTTGGAATAACAGTCCACTATGGTACCGAATAGGATTGACGGTGTGTTAATAGAAGAACCAGATGATTTCGTCTGTGAATGACAATAAATCAGAAGCAACAACAGATTTAACGGTCGGGAAATGACAATTTGCCAATAGCAAAACTGGATGGTATCAAAGGTAAGTAAGAATCCATCGGTGTCTAACCAAGATAGTACAGTCGGTGAATGACAATCCACCAGCTCAGCAGGACAGCAAATAGTACAGTCAGGGAGTGACAATCCAATGTAAGGGGAGGGTTGGCGCCAACAAACTAGTTTAACCCCGCAACATTCTGTATGTACCTGTAATTCAGTTGTTGTCGTGTGTTGCTGTATATCAAATTTGTTTTTCGTTCATTATTTTGTACATTTATCAAGCCGTTAGTTTTCTCGTTTGAATTGTTTTATATTTGTCATTTCGGGGCCTTTTATAGCTGACTATGCGGTATGGGTTTTACTCATTGTTGAAGGCCGTACGGTGACTATATGTGTTAATTTTCTGAGTCGTTTGGTGTCTTGCTGATAGTTGTCTCATTGGAAATCACACCACATCTTTTTATTGTTATATTCCAGGAACAACAGCAAATAGTACAGTCAAGCAATGAAAATCCATCAGCAGCAACAGCTAATAGTACAGTCAAGGCATGACAATCCATCAGTAGCAACAGCAAATAGTATGATCAGGAAATGACAGACTGCAAATGTTGGCACTGGATGTTATCGTCGGTAGTTGACAGTCTGCCATAGCCGATCCAGATGATATCGTCGTTAGATGACATTGCATCAGTATCGACACCAGATAGTACGGTCGGCAAATAACATACTGAATGGCGACTCGGGATGACATCTACGGTGAAGAAGTGCATCAGTAGCGACACCAGATAGTGCAATTATTGAATTAGATGCTTCCAATCACAGAATGAATCGGATGATATTGTCGTTGAATTACAGCACATCAGTGGCGACATTAGATAGTAATGTCGGGGATGAGTGTGCGATCTGCAGAACCGGATGATATCGGCGGCGTATAACAATTAATCATTAGCGATTCCGATATCATTGAAAACACTGGATTTATTTTGTGGTTCCAAGGGAAGGGCGCTTCTGGAGTAACCCCTATCAGGAAAGTTAAACCCCAACTATTTGAAAGCTATAGATGTACAGATACGTAAAAACGTTGGGTAGGAAATATATGACAACAAGATACATAAAAGAGTTGCCAAATGCTTCTTTAAACAATTTTGCCTGAGGGAATTGAAACCTTAGTTAGTTTTAGTCTTCATAATGTCGAAATCATACCGAAAAAATCTAAGAAAAATATGTTGTAACACTGACTGCTGAACGTCGTGGAATAAAAGTCTGTCAAAAGCGGCATTTGATTGAATCTTTCGGTAATGAAAGTTTATCAGAAGTGACAGCGGATGGCACTAAATGATACCGTCGGTCAATGAAAGTCTACCAGTTAAAGCATCGCTTAAGTATATCAGACAAACATAACGATTGAATAATATGTTGCGATCAATTCAAGATAATTTCAAGTACAAATTGCTTTTAAGTTTAAAAACAAAAACAAGCTATATTACGATTTAAAAGTAAAATAACAAAAATTCTGAACTCCAAAGAAAAAACAAATCGAAAAGTCCCTTATCAAATGGCAAACTCAAAAGCTCAAACTCAACAAACAAATTAAAAACAATTGTCATATTCCTGACTTGGTACAGGCATTTCCTTATGTAGAAAATGGTGGATTAAACCTGGTTTTATAGCTAGCTAAACCTCTCACTTGTATGACAGTCGCATAAAATTCCGTTATTTTGACAACAATGTATGAACAAAACAAACAGACATAATAGGTTAAAATGTCAAAAATAGAGATACAGAAGTCAACATTGTGTTAGAACCAGGGTTTTCAATAAGTTACAAAACTGGGTGCGCTCTACAAGATATAACACCAGATTGAGAGAGTTTGGTAATTTAGATCTGTTGTAATTCATGCATCACCCGCCAAGAGTTGAAACTAATATATGTTAAAGTTTAAGTGACAGATGTTCATTTCGATCAATGTTTGATTTATCTTTGATTGTCGTCATATTAATTTAAGTTAGCTGAAAAGTCAAGGAGAGGCGAAAGATACCAAAGTGATATTCAAACTCGTAAGTCGAAAAACAAACCGAAAATGCAATGGTAAAAAAAAAATTAAAAAATGACGAAAAAGACAAACAACAGTACACAAAACACAACCTAGAAAACTAAAGGCTGAGCAACCCGACCCTCTCCAAAAAAAAAAAATAACTTGGGGTGATCACAGAAAGCTGATTTTGCTCCAAGTATGGCACCCGTCGTGTTGCTTATGTTAGTACAAACCAGTTGATTAGTATCATGGTGTATGTCAAAATGCGAAATACCTAAAGGTATACCTATTGATCTGAACAACCAATATATGTCATACCTACGAAAATTTCTTTTTTTAATCATTTCTTACATACAACTTGATATTTCTCAGTTCAAAGTTCAAAGTGTCTTATGATCAATACTTTAACATATAAATGCACTTTACCGTGTCAAATCGTTCACATTATTTTATCAGTTCATTAACAGTAAAAATATGTAGATAGTTTTAGAATGTCAGTTGTGTACAAACCGCTAAAAGCACTTTATTGTTTAATTTAGGTATTAGATATTGTTTATAATAAAATATAAAAAAAAGGAAACGAGACCAAAATGAAAAGCCTTATATTCGATTATATAATTATTAACATCTGTAAAACTCACGAACGATTATTTTGTAGGTAGTCTGCTCTCGTGCTAGGTTTATTTACGCACATTAAGTACTCGTGTGGTGACAAAGATAACTATTGTTCATAACAGAAAAACGTTATGTCTTATTGAAACAAAATATCAGATAGTTCTGCATCAATCCCCTTCAGGTAGTTCATACAATACCATAACTTCAAAACTTATTTAAATAATACACACACTAAATTATTTACTGCTGAGCGTATCAACAAAGAGAGACATTCACCTACGGACGATACGAACCGAAATATTACTTTTAGGGAGCGCATTCCAACATTATCAGTTCCGGGTGGTACCGACTGAAAATTGTTAGTTTGCAATTAAAAAAAAAAAAGAATCTGATTTTATCTTTGGTGAAGGACCGTGCATCAATAGCAACGACAAATAATAAAGTCGGCGAATGACCGACTGCCTATGGCGGTACCAGATGGTATCATCGGTAAATAACAATACATCAGTAGCGACACTAGATTTTATAGTCGGTGAATGACAGTCTTTCAATTACAGAATCGGAAAAAATCGTCGGAGAATTACAGTACATCAGTAGCGACACCAAATAGTACGGTCGGGAATGAGTGTGTCATAAAAGAATCAGATGCATGGTAACGTCGTTGAAGGAAGGCGCACATCGACGACACCAGATAGTACAGTCGATGAATGATAGTCTACCAATAGCATAATGTCATTGTACAATGATGACTGGTACCTTACGATCCAGCCCATTTAAATTCCTACTCCTTTTCTCATCTACAAGGCAGGGCAATGCATGCTGTATAAACCACTGTACGTTATGCAACCGTCCGTAAATCAATTCAATGATTATAAACGTATCATATTTACTGCAGACCAGACAAACCTGTACTTTCTTATTCAACACAAACAAAAAAATTTAAGTCCAATCGTTTTATCCTTTTCAGAGACTTTTCTTTCGTAAAGAAACAAATTTGGTTATTATATCATACAAGCCAGCTTGTTGGGAATTATTTTTTTTAAACAATAGTCCTTGACCTTTTTTATTGACGTTAAAGAATCTATGAATTACAGTCCATTTATGGTTTAAATTCATACACCACTACCCTTTCCAATTTGGATGATACACGATTCACACAATTTAATATTACCAATAATGTAAAGTGCTAAATGATTTGCAAATTATTTCAATATAATTTTTTAAAACGAACTCAAATTTTTCAACCATACAACATTCATATGCACCATACACCATTCCTATTTCATCATATACCTTGCACCATTATACCATACACATTTCAATGGGAAGCTTAAATCATTCAAGGCAAGTTACCATGTATACTTCAAAAGATGATGAATGCCCCTAACACACACCATTTCTCGATTCCCTCTCAATACTATATTATCAGCAAAATGTTGGTCTTAGTTTTGGTCAGATAATACATTTGATATGACAAATTAAGGATGTAGTGACAGACCGGTGAGTGAATATACTTATATATATCTATTTCCACATTGATATTAATATACTTGTATTTTCAGATAGATTATACCAGATAGCTATTAATTATTTCAATTTCTTTTGATTGTAGATACATTAATTTGTTGATTACTTAATCTCTTTCAGAAAACTTATTTCATTAAGGTAAGTATTTAGGTAAGCATCATGTCTGAGGAATTGACGGAACAGGATATACAGAACATCGTTAGAGCTTTTAAGGATATGAAAGTCAAACCAAATGCCGCTACAACTGATGCGTTTAAGAATTTGATGAAGGAATTTTCAACCTCAAAGATGGACGATGTATTATATATGCCATACATACCGAATCTAACTACCTTTTCCGGAGATAACAAAGGAGATGATGTTTCATACGATCTTTGGAGATACCAAGTAGCATGTCTTATCAAGGAGAATTACCGACATGAGATCATAGCCCAAGCCATTTGACGTTCTGTTCATGGAGAAGCTAGTCGAATTGTTATGCGATTAGGAGTTGAAGCAACAGTTGATAATGTCATAGACAGAATGGATAGCATCTTTGGATCTGTAGACGTCAAAGAAGTCCTTCTTGCACAGTTTTACACAGCATGTCAAGGAGACAATGAGGATGTATCATCATGGGGTTGTAGATTAGAGGACATTCTGAATAAAGCACTACAAAGAGGAAACATTTACGAACAAGATACGGATGAAATGTTAAGAGCTAAATTTTGGAAAGGATTACGACCAGAACTACCTAAGGTTTCCATACACAAGTTTGACCGTATTCAAGAATTCAACCAACTATTGATAGCCATGAGAGAAATAGAAGAGCAACGCCGTCAAGATAGCGCGCTTAAGGAAAAGAGCAGTACATCTTCACCAGACGAAGAGAATATCTCATCAGATGAAACAACAGAACTGAAGGCTATGGTTCAGAAGCTATCTACGCAGTTACAGGAAAAAGAAACTAGAACATCAACTCTCACCAAGAATCCGATGTCAACTACAACATTTATTCCGGACGAAACTATAATTCATCGACCGAATGACAGAAACAAAAGGAGAAAAAGAGATAAAGGAGATAGTATATGTTGGAGATGCGGACTACAAGGTCATATAGCAGTAGGATGTAGAGTTAGATTGGACAATTCAAGGAAAGTACAACATGCTTTGAATTTTCAACAAGTAAAATTCAAGGAACAACACATAATTGCTAGCTTGACTACAAAGGAACAACGGTTAACAGGAACGGCAAATGAAGTAACAGTTTTCTTGAATGGAATGAAAACACATGGATTGTTGGATACTGTATCTACGATGAGTGAGGCATTTTACAACAAACACTGCTCAGCAATGCCATTAGAACAACTATCAGGACTATAAACGATTGAATGTGCAGACGGCTTACAACTACCGTATTTAGGATACCGTATAGCGGGTTATTTTCGCAGACAGGGTGTTTATTTTCGCTTATGTTGGCGGATAAACGAAAATCGCGAAAATAATTAAGGAACCGCGAAATAGTTTATGCATACGTTGGGTACTTTCTAATAGCTAAAGCGTTTTGTGAACAATCTATTTTACCCGGGCGGCAAGTCAATAGAGGTATATGTTAGATTTTAATAACATGAATGCCAAAGGGCATTGTACATACATGTATTTTATAAAATGACTGTCAGGTGTGTATACCCTTATTAATAACACCGAATTCATTTAGTGGATAATCGACCGTTTAAACAACGTCATCGCAGAATTCCGCCTTTAATGATTGATGAAGTTAGGAACCATCTACGTCAACTGTTATCAGCCGGAATTATACGACGATCTCATTCACCGTGGTCTTCAAATTGGTGCTCGTAAGGAAGAAGGATGGCAGCCTAAGAATGTGAGTTGATTATCGTCAGCTGAATGATATCACCATTAAAGATTCATACGCATTGCCACGCATAGAGGAGATCCTTGATGCTTTAGGAGGAACACGTTTTATACAGTGTTAGACATGAAGAGTGGGTACCATCAGGTGGAAGTATTAGAGGAGCACAAAGAGAGAACAGCCTTTACCATTGGACCGCTAGGCTTCTTTGAATATAACAGGCTACCATTCGGATTGGCCAACTCACCTGCAACATACCAACGATTAATGGAGGAATGTTTGGGAGATCTTCACACTAAGATTTGCTTCATCTACCTGGACGATTTAATCATCTTTTCCAAGACCGTAGACGAGCATTTCGATAGACTTGAGAGAGTATTTTAGAGATTAAGAGAAGTTGGACTGAAGCTGTCGCCAAAGAATATTTCCTATTCCAACAGCGAGTAAAGTACATAGGCCATATTGTGTCAGCTAAAGGCATTGAACCGGATCCAGAGAAGATTGATAAGGTTATGAACTGGCCAAGACCTACAAATCCAGAGGAAGTGAGACAGTTCTTAGGTTTTGTGGGATATTACAGAAAGTTCGTAAGAGATTTCTCCAAGAAAGCCAGACCATTGACAGATTCAACGTCTAACAATAAAGGAAAGGAAAGAAAGGACATAAGAAAACATCAGTAGAAGTGAAACCATGGCACTGGGATAAAGAACAAGAAGACTCATTCCAGGAACTGAGACACCATTTATCTAACCCACCTGTATTAGGATTTCCAGACTACCAGAATCCATTTGAACTACATACGGATGCTTGCCAAACTGGATTAGGAGCAGTTCTATACCAGCTACAAGAAGGTAAAAAGCGTGTCATTGCCTACGCCAGCCGTGGTCTTTCGAAGTCCGAGAGGAACTACCCTGTACACAAACTGGAATTTTTAGCGTTACGATGGGCCATCTGAGACAAATTCAGCGATTACCTGTATGGAGCCAAATTTACTTTACTTACAGACAACAACCCGCTGACATATGTTTGTCTTCAGCCAAGTTAGATGCAACAGAGCATAGGTGGATAGCAGCTTTATCGGCTTTTGATTTCGATATCAAGTACCGGCCTGGAAAGCAGAACACAGACGCAGATGCCTTATCTAGACTTCCTGCATTGCTTTAACGCCAGGAACGCACGCCAAATGAGATTTACAGCCATATCAGTGAGATCAGCAAGATACCTATTACATCTGTTAAGGCCATATGCAGTTTACTTCAACGACAACCGTACATTGAATCCTTGGCGAAATCTACTAATGTAATGGAGGATATAAACATCACAGGAACTGACGAAAAAGTAGATATCAGGAGAGAACAACTGAGGGACCCTGTTATACGATACTGGATAGACAACGTTATGAAAAAGAAGTCACCTCGACGAGAAAAGATATTCCAGCAGTACTGTTTCATCGTCTACTCAATTCAAACTTCAACAGACTTATATTGAAACATGGAATATTATTTAGAAGAACAACAGTAGATGGAGAATCGAAAGATCAGTTAATTCTGCCAGCATCTCAGATAAAGACCGTATTGAATTACCTGCATAACGACATGGGTCATCAGGGTCGAGACCGCACTACATCGCTTATTAAAAACAGATACTTTTGGAGTGGAAAGCATAAAGACATAGAGGAATGGATTCAATCTAGAATTTAGAATTGATAATATGATTCAGAAGAGCATTAGTAAAGGAACAAAATAAGCAAAAAATTGATAGGTAATGGCAATTCTTTTTGCGATATTTGAATTTTAAAAATGGCGGGAAAAGGCTGACTCGGACTTTTACCTTATATTTAGCATTGGCATTATTTGCGTCTAAAATCGTAAGAAAAAAAATCTAGAATCTGCTTAAATTTTGGCAATGACCCTTTTATGAGCTATTGATATCTTCTATGAAAAGAAAAGTGGGTGGTACGGGGCAAAATATTTTACCCTATACCATAGGAAAAAGCCCAAGTAGTCCGAACATCTGACAAAAATTCATAAACCTGACCTGAGTACATCCTTAACGACATTGATGTTTTAGTCAATGTTTTTGAAGCTGGATTCCAAGAATATTTATTTGACAGAGGGAGAAGAACCGAAGTGGCAATTAGCAACCACAAGTCGAAAACAACCAACAATAACCAAATCAATTTTACAAATCATTCAACAGGAAAACAACAACTGACCAATACGAAACTAATAAAAAATCAGAGGCGAGCTCCGAATGGGAGAGAAGTTCCTAGTTCACTATTTACTTCCGACGTATAGTTCATGGGAAGTATTGATTAAAGCAATATGTTCACATTTATTCTAAAACCAGTTGTTGGCATGATACGGGTTATGTTCTTCTCATATATTTTATGATGGTATGATACTAAACCCTAACAGGAGGGATTGTACTTGATTTTCATATGATAAAGACATAATCTTTCAATCAGTTTAATTGAGGTCTGGAGCTGGCATGTCAGTAACTGCTAGTAGTCCTTTGTTCATTTATGTATCATTGTCATTTTGCTTAGTTTCTTTTGTTACCTATTCTGAAATCGGACTCGGACTTCTTTTAAACTGAGTTTTACTGTGCGTATTGCTATATGTTACTTTATTCTACATTGGCTAGAGGTATAGGGGGAGGGTTGAGATCTCACAAAACATGTTTAACCCCGCCGCATTTTAGCGCCTGTCCCAAGTCAGGAGCCTCTGGCCTTTGTTAGTCTAGTATGTTTTTTTAATTTTAGTTCATTTATATGTTTTGGAGTTTAGTGTGACGTCCATTTTCACTGAACTAGCACACAATTTTAGTTAGGGGCCAGCTGAGGACCACCTCCGGGTGCGGGATTTTCTCGCTGCATTGAAGACCCATTGGTGGCCTTCGGCTGTTGTCTGCTCTTTAGTCGGGTTGTTGTCTCTTTGACATATTCCCCATTTCCATTCTCAATTTTATCTATTTGTGGAGCAGCAGCAACTGTTGGTGTAGTTGATATGTGCTTTAGTGTAGCTTTTTTTAGAAAATCATTTCCTAAATCACGAATTTAGAAGGTTATTTTCCTATTTGGAAACTAGAACTGCTTTGCGACAATGAAGTTCAATGAGGAGTCAACGATTAGAGGTTTTTTAATCACGGTTGATTTAAAGATAATATTAGGTTAATATGAATGTGAAAATTATTAATGATTGTTTGTCTTCCAACATACATGTAATCCAACTCGATTATAAAGTTCAACTTGTTTGTAAATTAAAGTACAACATTTTTTTGTTTAACTTTATTTCTCACCATGCATTGTAATGCACTGCAGCAAACCAGTATTTATACCAGTTTACATCCCAAAATATCAAATACTTCGTATTCATTTGATATTTTAAAATCATATCCGGGCTTTCGGAAGTTAGTAGTTAGTCCAGAAAGTCCTATACTCTTAAAAGTTTTATATTTCGTACGATATTAACTGTGGATTGATAATACTAAGAGGGAATAACGAAGTTTTGTTAAACGTCACATGGGATAGTCTCAACCAATCAAATGTTCGATTTTGCGCATGCCTGTTCTGGTAATGGACGTGTTTTCTTTTGCTCCAAGAAAAATTTGAAAATGTAATCCGTAAAGACACTTTTTACCTCTAGGAGGATATGAAATGGTTGGTTAATTGATCATTGAGGATATATTTCGTCAAAATGTGGATTTGATGTATAAATTTCATTAGTATATAGCTGTGTATATAACTTATTTATTTATATCTGTGAACTCTTCTCAACGGATTTGAAGATAAATATGCAACAATCTGTCAACTGTATACTGAAAACACTATTGTAATCAACTTTACATATAACATTTAACAAATGCAAACACCTGATAACATCAATCAACTTCGACGTCTCAGCAAGCCATCGCCACCTGAAAACGAATCTGTAAAAAGATACATTATGTCGTCTCAATCTGACCCAGACTCTCCTCCTGTCGATATTGACCCATCTGTAATACATCATGCTACTGTTTCAGCAGGTCTCAGCTGACTCCAATACCAACAAGTACAAGAGCCCAACATACAATCACAAACTATTACTTGCTCCTTGGCCGAGTCCGATATTATAAAAATAGCTCTTCAACTAAAAGAACGTTTACATGAAGAGATAGACTATACCATCAAAGCAACAATACAACAATACAAATTCGAAATAGATAAACTATCAAAGGAGAACCAAAGTCTACGCGACGATATTGATGCCTTAGAACAGTACGGTCGTCGCGATTTACTTCGTATTAATGGTATAACGGACGGAGGGAGTAGCGAAACATCAGAACAAACGACAGAGCTGGTCAAAGAATTATTGAAGTCTGTCGATAAGAGTATTGATACTAACGACGTTGTTCGATCCCATCGTATTGGTCAACCTCGTACTGGCTCCGCTAATGCTAACGGTGCGAGAAATTCTGTTCCACCTCGTCCCAGACAGGTGATTGTTAAGTTGAAAGACCACTTTGCTAAGAAACGAATACTGAAATGTAAAAAAGAGATGAGAGAAAATAGAGATCTCAGGTATATCAGGGTAAATGAGGACCTCACAAAAATCAGGAACACCATTGCATTCAAAGCTCGACAGCTTCGTATTGAGCATCACATAAGAGATACATGGACTGTGAACGGCAAAATCTTTGTGAAGGATAATATTGAACAGGTCCACCAAGTCAATACAATGGCAGCTTTTCTCAACTTCGTCTCTGTCTAGTGCTGTCCAGGAGCTCAAAACTTTCTTGACAGACTCGACTACAACAGAAAACTGCAAAGACCGCCGAGTTACGAAACACCGCGCAGGCTGCGAACCTATGCTGAAACACTATCTACAGCACCAACAGTATCCGACGCAAATCTGGAATCTGGAAGTATGCCTCACTCCTAAATACAGTTATCGTAAATAGACTTTTATAAATGAAATTGAAACGTTTTTTTTTTTTTTCTTTTGACAACTTTATATTTATATTATGCATAGCCACTTCAAGTGTATTCTTAAGAGACAGTTTTATAATTAATTGTCACTCCTTCATAAAGCTGGCACTTTACAAATTATATTTCTTTGTGTAACTTGTGACTTGTTTTCGAATCTCTAAGTAACATTTTAAATGTATACTAATTGTGAATTAATTCCTTAGTTAACGGAAAATATTCTAAATATTGACCACATTTCAAATGTTTGTCATTTAGAATTCAATTTCCTTCTACATCTGAGTAAACTTTGGTTTTTTATTTTTATGTTTACAGGTCATTTTGGAATTTACTATCCCAAGCGCCGATAGTAAAATTATTTACTTGTGCGTGACTTCTCGTCCAATCACATGTCTTATTAGATCGGACTTGTCCTTGATTGGACAATTTTTGGGGATCCATTCAATAATAACTATACATGTGAATTGTTAACAAAGTTGTAGTATTGATTTTTTTCTTTAATCATAATAATTAAGGATTCTTTATTCTCCTACGCTAGAGTTACATATACCTCTACATAGTCACATAAATGTGCCTTTTTCTTTTTTATTTGTATTAAATGCACTGTTGTATATATTTTGTGAGAACAAAATATATACAACAGTGCATTTAATAAATAAATGCACTGTTGTATATATGTTGTGAGAACAAAATATACAACAGTGCATTATTTGTATTAAATGCACTGTTGTATATATTTTGTTCTCACAAATTGATTGAAATGATGTACTTCCCTTACTTTTGTAAAATGAAATGCAAAGACCTATTTGTTTAAAAGTTGGCCACTCTCATCTTCAAAGAGACCAATCAGGTGTTACATAGTAAATGGGTATTAGTATTGAACAATATCGCATGAGAGTTGGCCTTTTTATTCCAGGTACTAACATTAAACAGAGACACAAATATCTTGATGTATTCTGTATCAACCTTATACTTTTTAGCAAAACAAAATTGAAAGCAGTCGCACTAGCACTGTTGAATAATTTCTTAACATATAAAAAAAATGCAAGATCCCAAATTTGTAAAAATGTTAATGTATGTACAAAAAGCAATGCTTCCTTTGATGTATTATTTATATTTACGTTCTCCTTCATACTTTTTATTGTTCAAATGCTGTTAATAATAGCAGGCTTAGAAACAAACCCTGGGCCCGTATGCATAAAACATCTTAACTTAAGTGTTCCTTAAACTTAGATGTCACTAAAATTTCCTTAGTTAAGTATAACTCTTAAGTCGTATGCATAAGCTTACTTAAGTCTTCACTTAAGTAAGGAATACTTAAATCGGAACCTTTCTTTAATTACCGTATGATATGTATTAGCTCATCGCATGTACTCATCCGTGTAAAGTTCGTTATGATTATTTACATTGATTGATCAATACATACTTAATTAGTAGCTGGGGTTAAACTTATGTTAGTATGTAAAACAATTCAATATAATTATACGTAACATAACATGTAATAAATTGGCGCATAAGAGAAAAGGTTGAGGTGTCGATGGATAGGCATGGGAAGAAAAACATATTTGTAATCCAAAACTTCCCTACTTACTAGTAATCTGTAATTCATCTTTCATGGGTGTTGGTGGATGGAGGTGCCTGTTTATTTTCTGGAGACAGCCATATATTTTTAACTGTAACAAAACATGATAAAGGTTTCAATGGCGTAGCACCAGTGTAGCATTGTATGTGCTTACAAATAATTTTATAAAACATTTTTTCAATATTAATTTTATTATATTCGTCCAGCTTCTGGTGGGCTGCCCCTTCAGACCCCTGCTTATAATTTATTTTGGAGTTTTAAAAATCTATTTCAATTGAAATAAACTATTTTATCACTTCCTTTTACAACAATAAAAAGGGTAGGATCAATTTTCCACGAATCCATATAAAAACAGGGCCATTTTCAAAATCCTGCAAGCTTTACTAAAACACACATTATTAGATTCATATGTTTATGGTAAGGTATTATCAACATCTTAGCGTACTAACAATATTTTCGTTTACAGCAATATATCACTTAATATAATAAGGAATTATGAAAACTAATTTAATACGGTTTATGTATCATAAATACGTAATATACACTTTGAATTCCATGGGTAGGTCTTAAAACTTTCCGATTTTGTCCCAGTAATTGAAACAACTTGCCTTATATCTTTAGAATAAAACAAAATAATTGAAAATATTCAACCGATGGACCCTCCTCCCACACACACAGAGAAAACAGAATTTTGCATGCCTGAAGATCCTCATCTCTTCATTCCTTCATACTGTTTTTTAGTGATGGTTACAATTGATACCACGCGGTGTATTTTAATAATTTAGCGTTCAAAGTTATTTGTGTATAGAGTAAACAAAAGAAAATAATAGCACGAATTCCATGCGTGTAAAAGTGAATACTTTTCGGTATACACAACAACGAGATTGAGATATGTGTAGAATGAAGTTATAAAACTACTCTCTGTTATCTCTTGATGTGTTGATTATACTTGATTTTAAGAAAATTGCAATGATCGTTATATTTAGTAATAAACAAACGAAATATTACTGATATAATTATTAATCAATTAAACGGTAGCTAATCTATTAATATTCTACAAAAACGACTGATTTTAACTATTTTTGAAAATTTAAGGTAGCTATATAGGTACCTTAGACTTAAGTATAATCTTAGGCGTTTTCTTAGTATAAGGGTTTTATGCATACCACTTAAGTTTTGTGGGCGTGACTTAAAACAACTAAGATTTGACTGAAATACTTAGTTTAAGATTTTTATGCGTACCACTTACGTAAAAGGGCGGAGTTTCATTAACTTAAGTGTTTCCTAAAGAAAATCTTAACTTAAGTAGCTTTATGCATACGGGCCCTGGTCCGAATGATGATTTAAACTCCTCAGGTAGTATCGTTAACATTGCTGATTTATCAAATTTTTCTGAATTATTCTCAAAATCTGTGTCATTTCTTCACCTAAATATTCAAAGTATCGTACCAAAATTGGACCTTATAGAAGCGGAGTATGATGAATTTGACAGATGAGCTTTTACCGAGTCTTGGCTAAACAATAATTACACAGACGAATCAATAAAGTTATTAAATTATCATAGCCCTTCCGTCGAGATAGAGGACCACAAAACAGGCGGTGGAGTTGTCGTATATGTTAAAAATAATTTAGTTGCACATCGACGCCAAGAAATAGAAATGGACAACCTTGAATCTGTGTGGCTAGAACTAAAATTACATGGTAAAAAAGTTCTCTTTGGGACTTTCTATATCCCCCCTAATTGCGAGCAAGATATTTTGGTGAAATTAGAAAACTCACTAGATATGGCCTTAAACGATAATCATGTAGACTACATAATGATCACTGGCGATTTTAATGATAATCAAATAAATTGCGCTAACTCTAAGATTAGACCTTTATTAACACAGTTCAGTTTGAATCAGTTGATAGACGAACCAACACATTTTACTGAGCAGTCTTCTTCATTGTTAGATCTTTTCATGACAAACAATGTAAATGCTGTTACGTACTGTGGCGTTGGTCCGCCACTACTTGAGCAATTGAGGTATCATTGTCCTATCATTGGTCTTTTAAATTTTCCCAAAACCTGTCATAAATCTTTTAAACGTAAAATATGGTTGTATGATCGTGGCGACTATACAAAATACAGAAATATTTTGTCCGGAAATAATTGAATTCAATAACAGATTCAGATAATATTGCAGACATGACGGCAAATATCACACATATTATTTTAGATGCAGCCGATAAATGTATTCCAAATAAAATAATAACGGTTCGAAAGGATCAACCCCTTGGCTTACTAATGAAATAAAGAAAAGATAAGGAAAAGAATCGAATACACAAATTTGCTAAAAGACGTAATAATTCGAAAGACTGGAATAAATTTAAGAAAATACGAAACGAAGTTACCAATTTAGTAAGAAAATCTAAAGAAGATTTTAATAATTCCTTGATTAAAAAGTTATTGATAACAACTCCTCTAATATGAATTGGTGGAAAATCGTAAATCAAATTACAGGTATGAAATCAAGAGACACAAGTATATCACCTCTTTTAATAAATGATTCTCTTATATTTGATGATATCGACAAAGCAAACGAATTAAATGATTTTTTTGCATCCCAGTCTAATATTGATGACTCTAGCACAATTTTACCCGTTATACCATTTAATGCTTCAACTACAATCAACGAAATAGAACTTAACGAAACTGAAGTGGAAGACATTCTTAGTATAATTAATCCTTCAAAAGCTTCAGGTCCTGATTTAATAAATCCAAAACTGTTAAAAGAGGCTTCAGCTACTCTTAAAAGTCCTTTGTGTAAATTATTCAACTTGTCCTTGCGTAGTGCAGTATTTCCCCATCAATGGAAAAGAGCAAACGTTTCCCCTGTATTCAAAAGTAATAAACCAAATGATGTGAAAAATTATAGACCGATTTCCCTCTTGAGTGTTATATCAAAGTGTATGGAGCGCTGTGTTTATAAACATGTTTACAATCACTTAAAACAAAATAAGTTTCTTAGCAATAATCAGTCAGGCTTCACTAGGGGGGACTCAGCAGTAAATCAACTGGTTAATATTTCAAACGATTTTGGTAAAGCTCTTGATAATGGTAAAGAAATAAGGGTTGTCTTCTGTGATATAAGCAAAGCCTTCGATAGAGTTTGGCATAAGGGTCTTCTTTTCAAATTACAACAAGCTGGAATATCTGGTTGTTTATTGAAATGGTTTGAAAATTATCTGTCAGGAAGATCCCAAAGTGTGGTAATAAATGGTACAAGTTCTGAATGGCTACCAGTAAATGCAGGGTACCCCAGGGTCTATTTTAGGGTCTCTACTGTTTTTAATCTTTATAAATGACATTGTCGAAGATATTCATGCAGAAATTAAATTATTTGCTGACGATACCTCATTGTACTTGGTAGTTGATAATCCGATGGAAGCTGCTGAAACACTAAACTATGATTTAGATAAAATATATAATTGGTCACAAAATGGCTTGTTCATTTTAATGCCAAAAAAACAGAGTCTATGATTATTTCTAGGAAAAAACTAAGTTGTACCACTAAGTTATAAACGTTCTCGATCGGTTCACTCTGGAAAACTATATATGTCTTTTATACGGCCAATTCTTGAATACGCCGATGTTGTATGTGACACACATAATATAAACCTAATACAAAGGCTAGAAAATATCCAGCTAGATGCCGCACGCATAGTTACAGGGGGACTAAACTTACGAATATTGGTAAATTATATGTCGAAACTCAATGGGAAAAGTTATCGAAACGAAGGGAAAATCATAGATTGATACTCTGTCACAAAATTATACATGACAAAACACCTAGTTATCTCCGTGAACAAATACCAGATTTAGTAGAAAGTAGACATAACCATAATACAAGGCAACGTCAAAATATCTTAGAAATTGGTACAAGAACTTGCTTATATTCTGAATACTTTTTCCCTGCAATCGTGAAATTATGGAATAAGATACCTTTTAATATAAGACAATGCGACTCTCTTTCTATTTAAAAACAAATTTGTCAACAAAAAAAGGTTACCACACATTATTATGTTGGAAATCGCATTGGACAAATTCTCCATGCACGCTTGCGAATGAACTCTAGTGCTTTAAACTCCAATTTATTTTTACGTAATTTAGTGGATTCGCCAAATTGTCGTTGTGGTGCTATAGAAACAAACTCTCATTTTTTATTAACGTGTCCTTACTATACTAACATACGCCAAGTGCTACTGAATTCTCTTGCTGATTTTCCGCAGCGTATTGATGTAAATATTTTGCTTTTTGGGTCAGATTGTTTAACTGATGAAGAAAATTGTACTCTTTTTGTATTGGTACAGAAATATATATTGAAAAGTAAAAGATTCACACCATAATATGAAAGCTTCATTTATATGTTTTCCTTGCATTTCATTTAGCTCATTTCATTCACTTGCTTTTTGTTTGTTTTGTTTGGTTTTTTTTCTTCCTTTTTTCTCAAACTATATAATCAATCTTATTTTGTATTTACTATTCTTAATATATTCAATTGACAGAGCATGCTCCAAGTATTCATTATATTGTATGTCAATATTCTTTTGGAGACAGATTAAAATAAGCAATGTTGCTTGTTTCTAGATCCCATTGTTTATACTGTATTATATTATATAGCATTATTTGACTTATCGAATAAAAATATTGTTTAAACCAATCAAATGTTGATTTCGCTAGCAATATTTACATACAGTTGAATATTTACAGTGCATTGATTTATATTCGTTGATACCAATATTATTGGTTTGATAGCAAAATGTATGTTAGTGGATACTTACAGATACATGTATAGACCTTCTATATTTCAAACTTACCACACGCACGATACACGCACGGACGATACACGCACGGTGAATGGTCAGTTTGAATTTTAGAAGGTCTGTAAGATGGTCCAACATCAATGTCAAATATAACAGACATACAGATTTTCAAAAATGTAAAGTTTATGTAGTTGTAGTTATATAACAAAAAGTTTGATGTTTGAAACAGTCTTCAGATCTTAATGCAACAGAAATTATTAGTCAAGAATATTTTAATTTCTTTTTTTTTTCTTCTCTCTTCCTCCCTTTTCAATTTTTTTTTTTTTTTTTTTTTTTTTTTTTGACAGCAATAATTTGTAAATTATTTTAATAACTTAACACCTATAACAATAATAAAACAAAATTCAAAGCTTTAGAAAATAATTAAAGCAATTAATAAAGGAAAGGGAAAAATATTTAAATACATAAATAAATATCAGACAATACCAATATAAAGAGATACACATACACACATACAATACTTATTTACATACACATCTACATTACTTACCTATGTACATAATTATCTTTTATAATATTATATATCAAAATAGTAAATATAATTGAAAAAATTGCTCAAAGATCAATATTATATTAAAATTCAAAGAACTTGTTTTGCTACCAAACATAAGAAATTTAAAATAATCTTTCTGAATAGAAACCAAGGAATATCTGCTCTTTATTGATGGAAAAATTCCTGTTATACGACTTTGCTTGGTGTAATTACTAGTAGTGAAGATGACCAGAATTGACATTTAATTTGACAATCATAGAATAAAAAAATGTGCAATTGTTCCGTCTTACTAAAATACAAAAAGAACGTCAACTTGGCGCTTCTTCTTTATCTTGTACCAAGAAGGAATAATTTGGTGCAGTAGTTTGTATTGATTTTTTTTTGCAGGTTTATTTGCAAGACTTCCTTAGTAGCATAAAATGTGTTAGCCAATTATCAATTTCTGAGTGGATCAACTGCTTCCAATTTAGTTTCTCAAGGGAGGGGCGGTTGAAATATATGATCAGTAAGAGTCTTGTACAACAAATTTTGGTTTCTTATTATTAATAATCTGGATAGGGAAAGTGTCAGAGATGTTGACATTTCAATCTGTTTAGAATCATACCCTTTTACGTGATCTTTGATTAATTTCGGAATATTGGAGATTAGACTGTAATATTTCAGAAAATTATCCATAAAAATCTTTTGTCTAATATGTTGAAATGTGAAGAAGTCCTTGTTTTGACCATTTATAAGGTCTTTTACACCAAAGTACTTCCATTGCATATAGAGAGTATAATCTGACAGTGGTGCAAAATGTAAAATATCTAGCGATAATACATCATTTGTACATGTCTTAGTATTAGGCTTTGCAATATATAAGCAAGATAAAACATCTTTCCAAAAAGAATTCTTAACATAGTCATAAATTTCACAGTTTTTCTTTGTGTAAAGAGAAGACTCTGTCGCCACAAAATTTGGTTAACTCAGAGAGTAATAATGTCTGCCATGATCCAGGTATTAAGGATGTACTTAAGTCACGTTTAGGAATATTTGTCAGATGTTCGGACTCCTTGTTTTTTTTCCTACAATACAGGGTAAAATATTTTGCCCCATAAAACCCATTTTTCTAATCATATAAGAATTCAATAGCTCATAAAAGTTATTTACCAAAATTTAAGCAGATTCTAGATTTCTTTTCTTTCGATTTGAGACCTAAATAATACCAATGCAGATATAAGGTAAAAGTCCGAGTCAGCCTTTTCCCGCCATTTTTTAAAACTTAAATATCTCGAAAAGGAGCCCCATAACTAATCAATATTTTTAGCTTATTTTGTTCCTTAACTACTGCTCTTCAAACTTATAGTATCAATTTTAAATTCTAGATTTTTCACCTAAGTACATCCTTAAAGGGAGACAAGATTAAAATAAGCAATGTTGCTTGTTTCTGGATCCCATTGTTTATACTGTATTATATTATATAGCATGATTTGACTTATCGAATAAAAATATTGTTTAAACCAATCAAATGTTGATTTCGCTAGCAATATTTACATACAGTGGAATATTTACAGTGCATTGATTTATATTCGTTGATACCAATATTATTGGTTTGATAACAAAAATGTATGTTAGTGGATGCTTACAGATACATGTATAGACCTTCTATAATTCAAACTTACCACACGCACGATACACGCACGGACGATACACGCACGGTGAATGGTCAGTTTGAATTTTAGAAGGTCTGTAAGATGGTCCAACATCAATGTCAAATATAACAGACATACAGATTTTCAAAAATGTAGTTTATGTAGTTGTAGTTATATAACAAAAAGTTTGATGTTTGAAACAGTCTTCAGATCTTAATGCAACAGAAATTATTAGTCAAGAATATTTTAATTTTTTTCTTTTCTTCTCTCTTCCTCCCGCTTTTTTTTTTTTTTTTTTTTTTTTTTTTTTTTTTTTTTTTGACAGCAATAATTTGTAAATTATTTTAATAACTTAATACCTATAACAATAATAAAACAAAATCAAAGCTTTAGAAAATAATTAAAGCAATTAATATAGGGAAGGGAAAAATATTTAAATACATAAATAAATATCAGACAATACCAATATAAAGAGATACACATACACATATACAATACTTATTTACATACACATCTACATTACTTACCTATGTACATAATTATCTTTTATAATATTATATATCAAAATAGTAAATATAATTGAAAAAATTGCTCAAAGATCAATATTATATTAAAATTCAAAAGAACTTTTTGCTACCAAACATAAGAAATTTAAAAATAATCTTTCTGAATAGAAACCAAGGAATATCTGCTCTTTATTGATGGAAAAATTCCTGTTATACGACTTTGCTTGGTGTAATTACTAGTAGTAAAGATGACCAGAATTGAAATTTAATTTGACAATCATAGAATAAAAAAAAATGTGCAATTGTTCCGTCTTACTAAAATACAAAAAAGAACGTGAACTTGGCGCTTCTTCTTTATCTTGTACCAAGAAGGAATAATTTGGTGCAGTAGTTTGTATTGATTTTTTTTTAGCAGGTTTATTTGCAAGACTTCCTTAGTAGCATAAAATGTGTTAGCCAATTATCAATTTCTGAGTGGATCAACTGCTTCCAATTTAGTTTCTCAAGGGAGGGGCGGTTGAAATATATGATCAGTAAGAGTCTTGTACAACAAATTTTGGTTTCTTATTATTAATAATCTGGTTAGGGAAAGTGTCAGAGATGTTGACATTTCAATCTGTTTAGAATCATACCCTTTTACGTGATCTTTGATTAATTTCGGAATATTGGAGATTAGACTGTAATATTTCAGAAAATTATACATAAAAATCTTATGTCTAATATGTTGAAATGTGAAGAAGTCCTTGTTTTGACCATTTATAAGGTCTTTTACACCAAAGTACTTCCATTGCATATAGAGTATAATCTGACAGTGGTGCAAAATGTAAAATATCTAGCGATAATACATCATTTGTACATGTCTTAGTATTAGGCTTTGCAATATATAAGCAAGATAAAACATCTTTCCAAAAAGAATTCTTAACATAGTCATAAATTTCACAGTTTTTCTTTGTGTAAAGAGAAGACTCTGTCGCCACAAAATTTGGTTAACTCAGACAGTAATAATGTCTGCCATGATCCAGGTATTAAGGATGTACTTAGGTCACGTTTAGGAATATTTGTCAGATGTTCGGACTCCTTGGTTTTTTCCTACAATACAGGGTAAAATATTTTGCCCCAAAACACCCATTTTTCTAATCATATAAGAATTCAATAGCTCATAAAAGTTATTTACCAAAATTTTAGCAGATTCTAGATTTCTTTTCTTTCTATTTGAGACCCAAATAATACCAATGCAGATATAAGGTAAAAGTCCGAGTCAGCCTTTTCCCGCCATTTTTTTTAAATTAAATATCTCGAAAAGGAGCTCCATAACTAATCAATATTTTTAGCTTATTTTGTTCCTTAACTACTGCTCTTCAGACTTATAGTATCAATTTTAAATTCTAGATTTTTTCACCTAAGTACATCCTTAAAGGGAGACAATTGCGCCATGTTTAAATCCCCTGCCTAACATCGTAGGCGGATATTTGATTTCGCTTTTTTATACATATTCTGTAAACAACATAGACGAAAAATACACAGAAGTTATCAAAGGGCAATCAAGAGGAACTTTTAAGTCTTAAATTCATCGTTCACCTATTGCGAAAAAAAAAAAACATGAAAATTAACAAACGTAAAAAAATATACAGTTAGGGAAAAAATCAAAATTTACCCTCGTAAACTTTAACGTCCCTTTTTCCTTGCTTTCTTACAAATTAAGCTTACTGTTTTTGTCATATATGTACTTATGTATGTAATCAGTATCATCCATAGATTTGATTTCCAGTAATCAAAATGGTACATATGATTTCTTTTTGGTGTATCCATGGCCACAATCTGCATTTATTTTCTATAAAATATTGCAAAAGGGGTGCAAAGATGTCACATATTTCCCCAAAATTAGGCCTAAAGTTGAATTTCAATCCCTCGGAGTGATACCTTTTCTGAACTATCTACTTATATTTATCAAAAGATTAAATAAAAATTATGTCTTTCCTCTCATTTTTTCGTAAATTTGCGTCAAAAGGTTCGTGTGAAATAAAAGTGCTTGTTAACATTACGTAACAATAATTTCTGGACCTATGACCGGTCTGGATATGAAAATACGGACTGTCAAACAGAAAGTATCCCATATTTCATATTTGAAAAATCAACCGGGGCCAAAATACGTCCACACTCCCAACTGTGTATTGCTACCTAATGATATAAGACGGCGAAGAAGTCGCTAGTAAGATGATACACAGATACATCGAGTCGGTCAACTAAATCGTAATGGTGGTCTTAATACTTATGACGTGTCTATTTCAACCTCTTTTCCTCGTAATTCTGTTATGGCATTTTTTGTGTCAGGAGCACACCTATGTTAATGAAGTCAACAAAATGTGAAAATGCACCAGCGTAGCGTATTAATAAAGACATGTATACAATGCAAGACATCATGTTTGATGGGTTTTTTTTTTAATAAATACTTTCAATTTCATATCACTTTCAAGTTTCTTTTGTAAGTATCAGCCTAACGTTGGTATCTAATGATAAGCAAATCTAGTATAAAAGGGAATATGGTACAAAATTTACCATGAATCTGAAACGGCAAAAATAAAATCATTAAAAATTGACTGTCATTTCACATGCAGCATTATAATTTCAATATGTTTAATTGTGTATACCATATCGTAGATCTATAATTAAGTGGTTGCCTTTATAGTCACTGTTTATCATCAGTATTTGTTTTTCGTTTTTTTTTTTTTGTACATAAATCAGGCCGTTGATTTTCTCATTTTAATTGTTTTTATTTGTTTTAATTTGTCATGCCGGGGCCTTTTATATCTTGTAATGCGGTATGCTCGTTACTGAAGGTGACCTATAGTTGCTAACTTCTAGAACTTCTCTGGTTTCATTGCAGTCATCACACATCTACTTATTTTCATACTAGTAAATAATAAACCTTACAATATTCTGTCATATAAAAAAGAAGATGTGGTATGATTGCCAATGAGACAACTGTCCACAAGAGACCAAAATGACACAGAAATTAACAACTATAGGTCACCGTACGGCCTTCAACAATGAGCAAAGCCCATACCGCAGCCTTTCACCAAAAGTTACCCATGTTAACAAAAACATAAAAAACGCGATGGTTGCAAAAGTTACATCTGACCTTTTCAAATAATAAAGCACTAAAGAACATCTCTTTCTATGGCTAGAAATGCGTTGCAAAAATGGTGAAAAATGCTGAACAGCAATTGTTTTTTAAGTATACAATTTTTCGTAAGCACTTTTATCATAACGTGTAAACTGTTTGTAAAATCAAAATTACCCTGCATCTGTGTGACTCAATATACAGATGTTAAGATATCGACTTCTATTAAACAAGTCCACTCAACAGCAATGCTAGAAACCGTCTTAACTTGTGGTAAGGTATAAACATTAGCCTCGTGCCGAAGTCCTCAGTATGAGATTTAAATAAATTAAAAACAGTAAAGCGACGGCCTGTGAATGTGTGTAGATATTTAGTGGTATGAGTTGATATACTTTGTGTCAATGTTTTATTTCAATTAGTTAATTTTAGATATGATGATAACCTAAAAAAATAAAAACGACACTTTATAAATTTCGTGCTTCCGGAGCGCGTTTCTGGATTTAACTGCATCAAGAACGCTAAAAGCCAAGTATGTATAAGAAGCGGATCAGTTGAAGACGTTTATGACCAAATAGGACCTAACAATAATAGCCAAATCCATATAAAATCAACTTTGCCTGAGGTAGTTGAAACCTTATTTTCTATTCGTAATATATAGGAAAGGCAGTTTGTTATCAATCACGTCTGTTCCGAAGAACTGACTACTTAGTATTCGTCTTTCCACATATTTTTACAGTTGTAATTTAAGCTGTTTCCTTCTTTATTTTGGCTTATCCTGAATATGTATTTTATACATTTTCATTCCTATGTAATATTTGCAACAGGACGTTGAGCAAAAAACAATGAGAAGTTTCTACTATAATTCTTTCATTGTCATGTATGTATTGTTTCAATTTAAATGCTAGACAACATTATTGTTATTCATAACTACAATATTCCTTCGTGTCTTTTTTCTGGAGCAGTTCCTGTATTCAATAAGAGTAAATGATTTCTACTGAAGTAAAAATATGTCACTAAGTGTATCGGTTCAAGTATAGGTATAAGGGAACTCTTGTTTCGTGTAAACGCACATATTTATATCTAATTCATGTTAAGTAATTTCTTCGTCACGAAGATAAGACTACAAAGAGATAAGGCATTCACTTAGATTTCACATTACTGCGCTGGACGCCATGTTTTTCTGTCTAGGAGTCTTTCTAGCTGGTCTAGTAGCAATAGCCCATGGCTCAGGTAAAGTTTTAAAGAAACAATTATATAACGATTCAATAAGTTATCTCCCTTTTCGCTCTTTTCTTCATTTTTGGTATTTTTTGACAGTGAGATTAAAACAAACAAAAAATAACATTACAAATAGAATATCATATAATATTTCGTATCAACCACCATCAAGGTTCACAATAGCGTTATTTTTTCTTGAAAGATTGTCGAAAAACTCCGTTATATTTTCTTGAAAGATTGTCGGAAAACTCCGTCATATTTTCTTGAAAGAATGTCTGAAAACTCCGTTATATTTTCTTGAAAGGATGTCGGAATACTCCGTCATATTTTCCTTTTATTACTAAATTCTTTGATGACTCAGCCGTGTCCGTCTCGACTTAATCTTATTTCCCTTGTGTTTTTGTAGATGTTCGTCCGTCAACCTTATTGATCTGTGTTGGCCTTTAATGCTTTGACCTTTTCAGACAATATGATATTATATCTATAGAATAATCATTTAATGGAGCTTGTTTCAATACCCCCCGCCCCTATAAATGTCTTATTGTCTTTATAGTTTGTCCAATGTCCTTTCGTGGAGCCTGTATAAGAGAGGCGAAAGATACCAACTAAAAATTCAAACTTACAAGTCGAAAACAAACTGACAATGCCATGAAAAAAGACGAAAAGACAAAAAAAAAGTACACAAAAATCAACATAAAAAACTAAAAACTGAGCAACACGAACCCAACAACAACACCAAACACTGTATCAATGTATTATTATAAAGCCTGTTTCAATATTTATTTTCATAAATGTCTAATTGCTATTGTTTTAATAGCATTTCCAATATCTTTTAATGGAGCCTGCATCAATATATTACTTCATATATGTCTAACTGCTATTGTCTTTACAGTATGTTCAACATCCTATAAAGGAGCCTGTATCGACATTTTCAGTACATGTCCGAGCGGCTACGTACAGAGTTATAGTCACTGTGGTTTCTTAGAACTTTGTTGTTATCGACAACATTCTACAAGTACTGGAACCGGAACCGGAACTGGAACAGGGACTGGAACAGGAACCGGAAGTCATCAAACGAATAGCGGAGGTAAATAATGTTTTAGATTACCTTAGCTGTATTTGTCAATACCTTTTTGGAATTGTGGGTCCTCAATGCTCTTTAACTTCGTACTTTATTTGGACTTTTAAACTTTTTTGACTCGAGTGTCACTGATGAGTCTTTAGTAGATGAAACGCGCGTCTAGTGTACAAATATTTAATATTCAAACATTTTTGAGATTTAGCTAGCTATAAAATGTAGCACACTCAGGAATATGATAGTTGTTTTCCATTCGTTTCGTTGATTGATATGGACAAGCGCTTGGTTTTGTCCGTTTTTATGGACTTATTTTTAATTAAACGTGGAGATTTGTATTTTTGTTATTATATATTAATTGTCCTCAAAGAAAGGAAATGAAATTGTTCAATTTTAAGTAAAGTGATAAGCAGGAATAAAGTAAAGGAACACCATTTTATTTTCTGATGGAGTGAGGGGAACAGGCGGATTTTGAAAAGACAAACCTTGCCTGGTACTAAGTTTCAATAATCTTGACTAAGAGATGATGAAAAAAGATGAATATTTTGCCCTCAAAAGGCTTGAAATAGTTGTATACCGAGGGAAATAAATAAATCGGTCTTGTAACAACTGAAAATAAATATTCCACATTAAACAATCCTCCTCTTACCCCCCCCCTTACCTCCCCTTATATCAAATGATCATCCACAAAGTGAAAAATCACATACTTAGTAACTGTCATATTTAGTGATTGGATAGTCCTTGTTTATCATATTAAACTTTGCCAGATTAAGTCGGATTTCCAGTATGAGGGTCTGGATGGGTAAAAAGTGCAGAATAAAGGGCAAAACAAAAAGAAAAGAATGGGTTGCTTACATATAAACAGTAGAGAATAATGGACAAAATGAATGAAAAATAGAGAAAATGGACTAAAAATTAAAGAATAAAGAAATAAGAGACCCCCATCCAGACCCGCCAGTGTGACTTATGATATAGACATTTGTATATAATTTTGACATTATGACATCATATTTTATTGATGTTGTTTAGGAGTAGTAGGGGACTGTGTATCATTGGCGTACATCTCTTGCTTCATTTTAGTGAATTCGTAATCGAACTTTCATTCCGGTGTTTAGATCGACCTTTGTATAAAACGCACCAGTGGATTTCGGCACACCTCGGCAGATATGTATATCCAACTTTAGATGAAGGGAAATGGAATCTGTCGAGGTTTGCCTATCGGCAATAGTTTATTTCTTTTCCTCAGACTAGTGTTTAATTCCGTCGGGAAATAGCGTAGGAAAATACGACAGAGAATCTTCACGTTAGTGTATTTCTTTCTAAAGGAGAGAATACCCTGATGGAAAGGATTCACAGTTACAAATATAACTGACCAAAGAGGGTATGGATGAGGTTTACAAATTAGAGAATAATGGATAAAGAGTGCAGAATAAGGGGGAAAATACGAAGAATAGAGAAAAATAGAGCAAAAAAAAAAATAGAGAAAAATAGGGGAAAAAAAGAAAAAAAAAAGAATAGAGAATAATGAAGTGCTAAAATATAGCAAATTTATAAATTTATTTATCAATTTATAAAAATTAAAGGATACAGAAATGAAGAAACCCACCCACCCATCCTGACCATCATCAAACGATTTTCGATTTTTCTTTCATTTAGATTTGAGTTGAAACTCAGTACTTAAAGGATTAACATATTTTGTACTAGTAGACATACCTTACCTTTGTAATATATATAGCTTTTGGTAAAATTCCTGGTTACGAACTGTTAATTTATTATTACTAAATATTAATTGATTACATTTATTTTACAGCTCAATGTGGAATACCTGATGTCACAAGTCATCGAATTGTTGGCGGAAATGTAGCAACTGCGCATGCTTACCCATGGCAGGTAAGCCTTCAATAAATAATATTGTTTTTAATTTATAAGAAGATAAAGACAGCACTTGGCTGCAACTTAATGAGTACCCGAGGGTATCATCAGCTCAGTAGTCAGTACTTCGGTACTGACATGATTTATAACAAACATTTTTAAAATTGTCCGTTTGTAAATTTCGAAATCATAAAGAAACTAAGGTTTCAACTCCCTCAGGCAAAGTTGACCTTAGATGGATTTGGCTATTTTTTAGGTTTTTTTTGTGTCATATAGCTCTTCAACTGTTTCGGTTCTTATACATTCTCGGCTTTCAAATATTCGGCTTTGAGCGTTCCTGATGAAGGTAAATCCAGAAAAGCGCTTCGGACGCATGAAATTATTTAACGTGTTGTTTTCATTTTTAATTTACATTTGACGTATTATTTATTTTTTTTCATTTTTTTTTTTTTTTTTTGACATGTGTTTTGTATAGAAACATAATGTTCATTCTTAGTTACCTTGTTGACCCAGATTTCGTTCATCCTTAGTTACCTTGTTGATCCAGATTTCGTTCATCCTTAGTTAACTTGTTGACCAAGATTTCGTTCATCCTTAATCCTTAGTTACCTTGTTGACCCAGATTTCGTTCATCCTTAGTTACCTTGTTGACCCAGATTTTAACAAAGGGAGATAACTTTTTCAGGTATCACTACGATACGGGAGTCATCACATGTGTGGAGGAACAATAATAGACAGTCAGTGGATTCTTACAGCGGCTCATTGTTTCGAAGAGTAAATATCTATTATTATGGCCCCACCGCTAGGCGACGGAGGCATTAAGGATGTATACCTCTGAGAAGCCAAAAATTTCTAGAATTAAACTTTTTTTCTTTACCTAATTTTTGGGTTTATACGACTGTAAGACTGATTAAGGAAAAATCATATGGTGGTGCACTTCTTTTTCTGCTACAGTCATTTGAAAGTACCCATTTTTTATGATTTTCCCATTTTTCATCAATTTTACCCATTTTTTAGCTATTATCATGAAAAAAAAAAATCACAATTTTACAGTTAAAACTTTTTTTTCATACTTTCACTAAAGATGAAGTGGACCAATCTGAATAAATTTAACTATAAAAAAAACTATAGGTTGGTGTTAATATTAGAGAATTTTTTTAAAATTTTGTTGCTTTTTCGTGTCAAATTGACCATGCTGTCAATTTTGTAAATTTGGGATTTTTCTCTTTTTTTTTTTTTTTAGAACAAAATGCATGTTATTTCAACTTCTTTGTTATAAATGATTGAAAAAATACATATCTAAGAATTTTGAAAAGAAAAAAAATGATATGGGATGTACATGTTTTTTGTAAAATCATTTCTTTGTACCCTCACCACTTGTATGACATGTTTTGGTAATAATTTCCAAACGAGATTTCAACGAGACTGAAACCTCATATAAATACATCCTTAAGTTAACCTGTTGTGTTCATCCGTCCGTCGGTTCGTATGTGCGTCCCAAAATAGGTTTCCGTTCTCTAACTTTACTTTGCCTTAATCAAAATATATGAAACTTTACAAAATACCTTTAACCTTTAACAACCAAACACAGACCAAGTTTGAACTTTGGTAGCGTCACTTTCACCGTTTTTGTATTATATCCCTTCATGAATGGAAAACTGCATAAGTTGCTGTTTTGTGCATTCAACATACAGAAAAACACATGCCATTAACTTTCAAAGAACACAAAATGTAAATAGACTTGAATTAGTACATTGACTTTTGTATCTTTACAAGTTAGTGGATTTTTATCTTATATTTGAATTCTGGGGAACAATAATTGAAAACAAAACAAGCAAAAGAAAATAAAAACAGCAAATCATCAAACAAAATTGCATGGACTTATTTACGTGTTACTAAAATGTTCCAATGAGCTCCAGTGTAGTGTCGCGCACAGCTTCTTTTACATTCGTATTGCCGAGTACATATTCTCTAATATTCGTAGTGCCGCAAACAGCTTCTATGTTATTTTTTATGCCGCGAAAACCTTCTATAATATTTGTATTACCGCGCACAACTTCTATAATATTCGTAATGCCGCGCACAGCTACGATGATACTTGTAGTGCCGCGCAAAGCTTCTATGATATTTCTTATGCCACGCACAGCTTCTATAATATTAGTATTATCGCGCACACCTTTAAAAAATTCGTAGTACCGCGAACACCTACTATAATACTTGTAGTGCCGCGCACAGCTTCTTTAATATTCACAGTGACACACAGACTCTATGATGTTCTCAGTGCCGAAAACAGCTTCTGTAATATTTGCTTTGCCGCACACAGCTTTTATAATATTTGTATTTCCGCGATCAGCTCCTATAATACCGGTATGTGTATTGCCGCCGCACACAGCTTCTGTAATATTTGTATTCTCGCGCACAGCTTTTATAATATTCGTAATGCTGCGTACAGCTTCTATGATATTTGTATCACCGCGCACAGATTCTTTAATATTCGTTGTGCCGCGCACAGCTTCTATAATATTTGTATTATCGCGCACACCTTCTATATTATTCGTAGTGCCAAGCACAGCTTTTATAATATTTGTAGTGCCGCGCAAAGCTTCTATATTATTTGTAGTGCCACACTCATATTCTTTTATATTCTTATTGCCGCACACAGCTTCTGTAATAATTGTGGTGCTGCTTTTTAATATCCGTAGTGCCGCGCATAGCTTCTATAATATTTTTAGTACCACTTTCAGCTTCTATTATAATTGTATTATTACATCTTTTATGATATGTGTAGTGCCACACTCAGATTCTTTTATATTCGTAGTGCCCTGCATAGACCTATTAATGCTCAGTGCCGCGTACAGCTTCTATATTATCCGTAGTGCCGCATACAGCTTCTTTAATATTCTTATTGCCGCACACAGATTCTTTGATGTTCGTTGTGCCGCGTATAGCTTCTACAATATTCGTAGTGTCGCGCACAGCTTCTGTTATATAAGTATTTTCGAGCACACCTTCTATAACATTTGTAGTGCCACGTTCAGCTTCTATAATAATTGTATTGACGCGCACAGCATCTATAATCTTAGTAATGTCGCACACAGCTTCTATAATATTTGGATGGCCGCGCACAGTGTCTGTGATATTCGTAGTACCGCGCACTGACTCTATAATATCCGTAATGACGTGCACAGCTTCTATAATATTCCAAGTGCCGCGCACAATTTCTATAATATTTGTAGTGCCGTAGACAGTTCCTTTGATATTCGTAGTTACACTCACAGACTTAATAATATTCTCTATGTCGTGCTCAACTTCTTTAATATTCCAAGTGCCGCTCACAACTTTTAATATTTGCAGTGCCGCACAAATTTCTGTAATAGTCATAATGTTGCCCACAACGTTTTCAATATTATCAGTGCCGCGCCCAGCTTCTATGCTATTCGTAGTGCCGCCCACAGCTTCTTTTAAAATATTCTTAGTGCCGGTCGCAGCTTTTATAATTTTCTTTGTGCCGCGCACAGCTTCTTTAATATTCCAAGTGCCGTGCACAGCTTCAATGATATTCGTAATGCCGCCCACAGCTTCTTTGGTATTATAAGTACCGCACAATATCTGTAGCGCTGCGCATAGCTTTTTTTAATATTCTTAATGCAACGCACAGACTCTATGAATTTAACAATTTTTAACATTATGCTTTTAGGATTTAGATTTAGCGAGATTAGTAAAAGCTTTTAAAAATAACTACTTGAGAAAATGTTGTTTTTTTTTTTTTTGTTTTGTTAAATGTTTTTTACTGATAATTCTTGATTTTTTCATCAGCAATGTTACACATTATCTTTATATAAGAGCATTGTGATGTACATACTATTCTAGAAAGCGTCAACTTCAATATAAATAAGAAGATGTGGTATGAGTGCCAATGAGACAACTCTCCATCCAAGTCACAAGGTATAAAAAGTTAACAATTATAGGTCAAAGTACGGCCTGCAACACGGAGCCTTGGCTCACACCGAACAGCAAACTATAAAGGGCCCCAAAATGACTAGTGTAAAACAATTCAAACACATAAATTGAAATGGCTTTACTCGATCAAAAAGACATTTAAACAAAAACAAGTAAACATACACTGAACGAATAAGTTTGATCTATGACACAATATAAATGCAATATTAAAACGTAGGTGCAATTATAGCATAGACATTACAGGTAGTAATAAAAAAGATGTAGGAAGAGTGTCAATAAGATCACTCTTATATGGGACACAATGGCGTTAAATAAGACAACGTACACAGGTTAATTTAAATAGAATAATTTTGTTGTTAAGAGTACGGAAGTAAACATTTTTTACAAAATTAATAAATTTGTTGTTCAGAGTACGAGTTCAGAAGTGAAAATTTATCGTCATACTAAATACTTCAATGCATGTATAATATACCTAATAGTTCCACAACCCTGCGATGTAAATCACTTTAAACTCCTGAGTTGTACTATAAATATAAAAATTCAAAAGTTAAACATTTTTCCTGTTATGTCTTTATTCTCAGTACCACTCACTCTTACTGGACTGTAGCAACTGGTATCCACGATAGAAGTCATATCTACCGAAGTCAGGTACACAACGTACGAAATGTAATCGTTCACTCAGGATACAGCTCACGAAGTAACCATAACGATATTGCACTCATCAAATTAGATAAACCCCTTGACCTCACGGATTCTACAACCAAGGCCGCTTGTCTCCCTAACAAACACGAAGATTTCGACGGACTTGTATGTACAGTCACTGGATGGGGAGCTCTACACACAGGTGACTATAGTTTGTTTAAGGGTTTCGTAACTAATAGCCAGAATAGTTAATTGACTGGTTACTTCATTACCTCGCACAATCACAGTACATAATTATTTTTTTAATGTAGTTTTTAATAGCTTTGCTGTGTAATTACTGATTACTTCACAGTGTTATAGTTGGATTACTTGCAGTGTTATAATTTGATTACTTTGCAGTTTTATACTTGGATTACTTTGCAGTTTTATAATTTGATTACTTAGCAGTGTTATAATTTGATTACTTCGTAGTGTTATAATTTGATTACTTCGCAGTGTTATAATTTGGTTACTTTATAGTGTTATAATTTGATTACTATGTAGAGTAAAAGTTTGATTACTTCGCAGTGTTATAATTTGATTACGTTGCAGTGTTAAAATTTGATTACTTCACAATGTTATACTTGGATTACTTTGCTGTGTTATAATTTGATAACGTTGCAGTGTTAAAATTTGATTTGTTTGCAGTGTTAAAATTTGATTACTTCACAATGTTATACCTGGATTACTTTGTAGTGTTATAAGTTGATATTTTTTCAGTGTTATAATTGATTACTTCGCAGTGTTATAACTTATTGCTTAGCAGTGTTATAATTGGATTACTTGCAGTGTTATAATTTGATTACTTCACTGTGTTCTTATTTGATTACTTTGCATGTCTCGTAGGCAAGCCTTATCACTGCCCGTTAGTATGTCTCCGAGCTAAGATTTGTTTTCATTACTCGTTAGTATGTCTAGGAGGCAGCGGGGCCTCGGTGGCCGAGTGGTCTAAGTAGTTACTACTGTAATCACTAGCCAGTCAACACTGAGGTTGTGAGTTCGAACCCCGCTCGTGCAGGTGCACTCGACTCAATCTTAATTGACTAGGATTGTCAGTTTTCCTATCGAAGGTCGGTGGTTTCTCCGGCACCCGGCTTCCTCCACCAATAAAAACTGGCCGCCACGAAATAGCCCAAAAGCGGTGCTTAAAAGTGGCGTTAAAACACCAAAATCAATCAAATCTAGGAGGCAGCTTTTTCATTGTCCGTTATTATGTTATTAGGTCTCGGAGGCAAGATTTTTTTTATTGCCCGTTAGAAGGTCGCGATGGCAAGCTGTTTCACTGCCCATTAGTATGTCTCGGAGGCAAGCTTTTTCGATTGCCGGTTAGTTTATCTCGGAGGCTAGCTTTTTTCATTTCCCGTTAGTATGTCTCGGAGGCAAGCTTTTTCAATCCCCATCATTACGGTCCTGTTCGTTATTAGTCTATGTCTGTAACAGTTATAAAGTTGATATCACAAAGTTGAGATGAAAAGGGGGAGTATTTAACCGTGCTAAACACCGCCACATTTTCATATGCATATCCCAAAGTCCACGAAGCGTTTGCATATCTTTCCAGTTGTTTTTATTCATTCAGTTGGTAGAGATAATGCAGCGTTCGATTCTGTCAGTTTGTATGTACGTTTCCCTTTTTGAATTGACCTTGGAGTTCGATAATTTTGTTAAACCATTTGATAGTGTTCTAAAATTTATTCAAAAGGAATCCACACAGACGATAATCGTCTCTAAGACTTGTTAGGAATGCACCTCCGACATACAGTTCCAGTCACATGCATTCCCGTGTTAGGCGTTTTTAAATTTTTATCTTAAATATAAGAAATCAATGTGGTATGATTGCAAATCAAACACTTATCGGACAAAGACCAAAGAATGAAAACAACTATAGGACTGTACGGCTTCTTTTTTTCATTTGTAAAACGCCGTTTGATTTTATACTGATAATTTTTATGTTTGTAAATGAAATACGTGTTATGAATGTTTGGACGAAATAAACATATTATGTGTCATCTAAAAAAAAACCCACTCGAACATTTTTTTTAATTACGCATCTTTAGAATCTAAAGGAATATGGGTAATTTCATTGTTCGTACATCAAAATAAAAATAACGTTACGTCATTGGTTGAATTTGCATTATTTAATACCTTTTAACCAATCACAACGTTTGTGTGTACGCTTTTGAAAATATAACCCAGAATGCATTTGATTCTGAAACGGCGAATGTATATCTAACAGTACTTGTCCGTTATACCTTAGGACACTATGGCATTTGTAATATATCGTTATTTTTGAAAACAAAAGCTTCCGAATACATGTTATGAATTTTGTTTATCAGATGGTCCAGGAACTCGATTATTAAATGAAGTTGATGTCCCAATCATGGATAGTAGCAGGTGCAAATATTACCTTGGCAACGTTATTTACGGAAGTAACATTTGTGCTGGATATAACCAGGGTGGTAGAGACGCTTGTCAGGTAATTTGTTTACTCTTATCTCATTGACATTTCCAACAAATATGTGTTACCTCATTTAATGTGATATGTAATTGAAAGATTTCCTTTCTTAACACACAGTAGCAAATATTCCATGCATACTCAGGACGATATTTGAAGGAAAGCAATGGTCAATAAATAGATGGATACTGTTTTCCCTCATCAATTTTGTAAAAAGACTCGACTATTGGACTCGCCAAATTAAATGAAGTGGGTGGGGGTGAGTGACACAATGTGCTCATTTCCCAAATCTCGCTTTGTTGTAATTTTTTTCACACTTTCCACTTTTTCAACACCCTTTATTCAGCATCCCCACTTTTTTTAACCTTCTATGTCCCGCTTCCCAAAACCGTGTCATCCCTTCTCTAAAGTATATAAGGAAAGTATCATGGCGGAGATAAAACTCAAGTCGAAGAAAGGCAGGCAGTTCCATGGCGTACAATAGCAGGCAGTACCATGGCATACAAATGAATGCAGTACCATGGCGTACAAAGGCAGGTAGTACCATGGCATACAATGGCAGGCAGTACCATGGCGTACAATGGCAGGCAGTACCATGGCGTACAATGGCAGGCAGTACCATGGTGTACAAAGGCAGGCAGTACCATGGCGTACAAAGGCAGGCAGTACCATGGTGTACAAAGGCAGACAGTACCAGGTATACAATGGCAGGCAATTACATGGCGTACAAAGGCAGGCAGTACCATGGCGTACAATGGCAGGCAGTACCATGGCGTACAATGGCAGGCAGTACCATGGCGTACAATGGCAGGCAGTACCATGGCGTACAATGGCAGGCAGTACTATGGCGTACAATGACAGGCAGTACCATGACGTACAATGGCAGGCAGTACCATGACGTACAATGTTGAGTGACAACGAAGTTCTCAAAACACTTGTTTAAAGAGTAGAATGTAGCTATCAAATTTTGTTTGTGAGCAGATACCATCTATTTGAACATTGGCATATGGCTAGATTATAAATCGATACATGTGTAGGTGAAGTTATAATCTCGTTACATGTGTAGGTGAAGTTATAACCTCGTTACATGTGTAGGTGAAGTTATAATCTCGTTATATGTGTAGGTGAAGTTATAATCTCGTTAATGTATGGGTGAAGTTATAATCTCGTTAATGTGTAGGTGAAGTTATAATCTCGTTACATATGTAGGTGAAGCTATAATCTCGTTAGATGTGTAGGTGAAGTTATGATCTGGTTACATATGTAGGTGAAGTTATAATCTCGTTACATAAATAGGTGAAGTTATAATCTCGTTATATGTGTAGGTGAAGTTATAATCTCGTTAATGTATGGGTGAAGTTATAATCTCGTTAATGTGTAGGTGAAGTTATAATCTCGTTACATATGTAGGTGAAGTTATAATCTCGTTAGATGTGTAGGTGAAGTTATGATCTGGTTACATATGTAGGTGAAGTTATAATCTCGTTACATATGTAGGTGAAGTTATAATCTCGTTACATGTGTAGGTAAAGTTATAATCTCGTTATATGTGAAGGTAAAGTTAAATCTTGTTACATGTGAAGGTTAAGTTATATAATCTCGTTACATGTGTAGGTGAAGTTATAATCTCGTTACATGTGTAGGTGAAGTTATAATCTCGTTATATGTGAAGGTAAAGTTAAATCTTGTTACATGTGAAGGTTAAGTTATATAATCTCGTTACATGTCTAGGTGAAGTTATAATCTCGTTACATGTGTAGGTGATGTTACAATATCGTTACATGTATTGGTGAAGTTATAATCTTGTTACATGTTTAAGTTAAGTTATTCTCTCGTTACATGTGTAGGTAAAATTATAATCTCGTTATATGTGTAGGTGAAGTTATAACCACGTCACATGTGTAGTTGAAGTTATAATCTCGTTACATGTGTCGGTAAAGTTATAATCTGGTTACATTTGTAGGTGAAGTTATAATATCGTTACATGTGTAGGTAAAGTTTAATTTTGTTACATGTGTAGGTAAAGTTATAATCTGTTTACATATGTATATACTTGTAACTTTATATTTCCAGGGAGATTCTGGTGGACCTCTTGTTTGTAAGAAGGACAGTGTCTACAAAATAACGGGAGTAGTGTCGTGGGGATATGGGTGTGCCCAGAGGCATGCTCCAGGAGTGTATACTAGAGTATCCTCATTCATTGATTGGATCAATACAAATAAAGCTAGACATCCATGAACAGAACATTACATATAGAAACCGGAAATAAATATTTTTAATGATGGAGCAAAATGTTTGTTTTTATTATGTCCAGAATGGGAAACACAAATATATTTGAAAAACAAAGGATATGGAATATCACAAAATCAGTAAATGCACAACCAAAAACCATACAAGAAGCAAAGGAACAGCGCTTTTATTGCTGTTCTTCATCTCAAAGTCACAGTGAGGACTCAACACGGAGCAAAATAACTCTCACCCCACTGTAAGCCCAAGACGACATACAAAGTACATCCTTAATATCCTCAAAGTACATTCTTAATATCCTCAAAGAACATTCTTAAAATCTTTTTAGATTAGTGTTTATATAGGTTTTAGAATATATCACCTATCGATTCTTGGGGTATAGATTGACGATTGACATGGTACATATTGATTGGTTGTTGGGTACTTAACGTCATGTTGTAAATATCACATACATTTTCAGGACCGAAACTAGTTTACTATTAATATTAAAGTTAAGTTCTGCAAAGTAGGCTGATGGGTAAGATGGACGGAAATTTGGATTGTAACTGAAACATGAAGGTATGTTGGATACGGACAGAACATATCACCAATGAAAGGCTAAGTCACAGATCAATTTTCTTCTGGGTAGAGAGGCTTCAGAGAGATGTCTTAAGAGTATGACACACTCCAACTTCTATACTGAATTTAAGGATTCTAATAGCCTGAATCCTGTAGGTTTATCCATGCAGTGCCAATAAATTGTTTGTCTGCTAACCCCTACCTTACTTTTTTTTATAATTTTAAAACATACAATTTGAAGTCTTTTTGAAACTCTTATAAAATTCTTATTATTTCTTCATAGTGTTTGAAAGAAAAAAGATGCAGATTGCAAGGGTGGTTGTAACCACTAACTTCAGAATCACTACGTTCATATATAGCTAGAAAACAGAAAAAGATAAACAAATATCAAGTAGTTCGAACAGAATAAATTTTGTTTTCTAAACTGCTCTTTTTACCAAAAAAATATATTGAATGTACTCCTGCTATAAGTTAAAGTGTTGGTCTTCACATATGATAATTCAAATCATACAAAACTATTTCTTATACAATAAGGGTCAGACATGGTCGTATTTTAAGAACCGAACTGTACAAGCTCTATGCGAATAATGTACTCGACCAACTGGAGAACAACGGAAAATAAATTGGAAATATTTACTGTGGAGCACCAACATGTGCTGACGATATTATCTTGATAGCAAACTCACTAAGAGAACTCCAAGTATTGATCTCGACGGTGGAAAATTATCGCAAACACGACAAATATGTTCAATCAACTAAAACTGCTTTCCTGTGAAACGAAGTAACACCAGTTCACGCCAAGAATTTTCAATTAATGAGCAGAAAATTATTCAACCATATTCAGCTATACACCTTGGTATAAAGCATAATACCAATTTGAAAAAAAGACAATTTCCAAACATATAAATGAAAACATTTTCAAAGCAAGACGTAGTATGTATAGCCTAATGGGCACAGGACTCGCCTACATACTTATGTCCTTCCAGTTTTAACATACGGGTGAGAAATTCTCCTCTCAGAGAAGAAACAACTAGATGATACAGAGGTATTCTACCGAAAATCATTGAAGCAAAAGTTTGTTCATGCCAAATAATACAGAAGAGGTTGTAATTTATAACTGTTTGAGTTATTCCTAAAATTGGGAAATCCCATTATACATAATACAAGCGGAACCAATGGCGTGTGCCATTCGCGCAAATGTAGAAATACAGGGAATTAACATACCAACGGAAAACGGACATATTGAAACTAATTTATCAATCTTCGCGGACGATACACAACTTATAAACAATTCCGAACAATCGGCCGAAAAAACCCTTGAAATATTGGAAATATATGTAAAGGCCTTCGGCTCCAAAATTAACTTCGATAAAACTAAGGGTTTGTTTATTGGGAGACTAAAGGGCAAGAAACCAAGATTAAAAAAAATATCCTGGATTAAGGTTGTACCCAACACCTTGACGAATATTAATTTGGCTCGTTTAATTTTCATAAAATTTTGACAAAATGTTTACTTTGACCCTTTGACAAAAATATAAAAATTTCAAAAAATTTGAACCAACCACTTTATCAGAAAAATTTCATTGGTTATATCTGGGACTATTATACAAATTACAAAGATTATACGATCAAGACACGCTGTCACTGTCAAAACAATATGGCGTATCTGTAAATCTCGCGCAGGTAAAGTCTCGTTCTAACGACCGTGATGTTGAGTATGATTACACTGATTGGTGTAACGGTTTCCAGTCCCGTTAGTATAATAGTCCCAGGTTATATAGCAGTTTGACAAACACTAATTTTGATCATTGGGAAGCTTAATATTTCCTTAACAATACAACGTGATTAAAACGTTTAGCTGATTTTACAGAGTTATCTCCCTGTAGTGTTAGGTATCACCTTAAGGATAGCATAGAAGCTTTAGGGGTCCACCATGGTTATAATATTAATAACAGTAAAATATGGGATTTCATAATTGGCAAGATAAAAAACTGTATTCACGTTTGGAAAACAAGACATTTAACTTACAGAGGTAAAGTATTAATTATAAAAAAACAATTAATACCGATTTTGGGATACGAGGTTGAGATGAGGGGTATACCTAATGAATGTGAAAAAGAAATAAACTCGCTTTTCTGGGATCACGTTTGGGGCTCTAAAGTCAGCCTTGTTGACAGAAAATTATGTTGTCTGGAAGAAAATTTAGGAGGGATCAAAATGATTAATTTGGAAAGTTTCATAAAAAGCAAACATATAAGATTAATTTATAGAATCTTAGAAAGTCCAACACAAAGTTGGAATGCAATTGCCAAATACTGGCTTATACATTTTGACAAAAATTTTGGTATTGAATATTTTATATGTACCTGTAAAGATCTAAATGGAATTAATATTAAGTATATGTCAAATTTCTATCAAAAGGCGGTTACCGCATGGTGTGAACTTTACAGTAAAATGACCGAACGTTCAAAACATAGTATTCTTGAAGAGAATATATTTGGTAACAACAATCTAAAATGGAAAGGTAAACCTTTGTTCTTCCCTTCCTTTACCAAGAGTCATATCGCCAAAATTAAAGATTTTTGGAATAATGAAACGGAAACCTTTTATAGTAATAATATTATATTTGATAAACTAATAGATAAACGTAATTGGATATGCGAATATAATCTAATAAAGAAATCAACCCCAAATGATTGGATTAACGAACTTAGAAGCGCCATTAGTGATCCAACAAATTTGAAGCACATAAAAATCCAGAATAACAAAATATATGATACGAAAAGAAATTTTATACCCCCAGAAAAAATTCAATTAAAATCTTTACAAAAATTACTAAATAAATTTACTAGTGCAAAATGTGAAATTAAATGGAACAGAACATTTAACACGGAACTAGACTGGCAATCAGTTTGGAAAAAGCTACACAAGCTGCCTGTATCAAACAATATTTTCCAATTTCAATGGAAATCACTACATAATATTCATTACACTGAATTTAAATTGTACCAAATGCGAAAGTCCGATGGCTTATGTAACTTATGCGGCAATTTTTTTGAAACCCAAGAGCATCTATTCTATTATTTTTTGTAAAATTCAAAGAATCATTGAAGAAATAAAAAGATTGCTATCTCTGTGCATAGATATAACGCTTAACTTTGAGGTCCAAAAATGATCATTCGATATAATCAAGATCTAGATAAAACGCATATAAATATTGGAAATTTGATAGTGTTGTTAGGAAAATTTAGCATATGGAAAGTTCGGAATGACACTAAATTCAACAAAACAATATTTAACGAAACATCCATTTTCCGTATTTTTAAGAAAGACATGAATGATTTTTTCAAAATGATCGCTAAATCAAACAAAAAGAACTTATTCGGAATAGACAAACTTGAACATTTATCTCAAATATTGTAATCACTATTAATAATCAAATTTGACATCTTGTTTACTCTTTGCTTATTATGCAGAATTATATATATAATTATGAAAGAACCTGTGCCCCGGTATTATAGCTATATTTGTCATTTGAATACAAAAAGCACACGTTGAACTAGTATATGGTTTACACCTTCATTTACAAACAACCGCCATTATTTATGTAAGTTAATTTTATACTTTATATTTAATACATATTTATATTACATACTATATAATTGTATTACTTTTTTGTAGTAGTATTTTAATCACCACAGACTGTGTTTATTCATAAGTGAACATACATTTATTTCTCAAATAATACTTCATCGAAAATGCTGATGATTGAAGCACATGTTTTGGCTATGTCAGTATCTAACGGGCATTTAACCGCGAACAAAATTTAAATAACAAAAGATTTCATAATTGGTTGTCTCTTATTCACACGAACTCGGATTGAACTTTAAACAGTGCAAATGGTTAGAAAGAGAACAATATAAATAACTGTTATATATATAATTTTATAATTGTATCTTAAAAGGATGAAATTATATGAAAATGCAAGATTTCAGTGTAAAGAATCATGAGAAGAATACAGTAACTACCTATAAACAGATGCTGTTTATATATATATAATATAATATATATTGAATATATATTATATAGAGTTTTTCTTACTTTTTTTCTTCACCCATTTGTATTTTCCCTGGCAAATTGGATATGTTAAATAAAAACAGGGACCCCTCTGTCAGCTGCCCTGGACTGCTGAGGGTTTATGTATTCCAGGTGATTTCATTGAAAATAAGATATAACTCACAAAAAAAAAAAAAAAAAAAAGAATTGGGACAATCCATAAATCTGCAACAAACACCTTCAATAAAATTTGGACTATGGAGTCATCTATTGCCATTTATGATCTCCCATCAGCACAGGATATTCTTGATAATACAAACAGCAAGGATCAATGGATGTCAATATTGAAAAAAGCAGTTACCAATTCATATATACAAACCTCAAACCACATCCTCTGCACGGCTTTATGAATCGCTCCGCTTCTAATTAATAAATAACCTGTTGTGGAACAAACCACATCCAAGTTTTGCTACCATAAATATCTCTTCTTACGGTATTTTAATTTTCAGTATCGGATTCGACCCGGAACTTGTTAATTATTGGTAATATTAATCATGTGGAAAACAAAAGGGCCTGGAATGGTGTAATTTTTAATTAACACCATAGTTATATATAAAAAATTGATAACACTCACATAGTTTTTTTGACGTATCCGACCCTTAAAAGAATTTTGACAATTTCGAGCATGGTATATTATATAGACAGCCGTGAATTAATAGACTGTATGTTGTCGCTATATGTTTATTGGTTAGTTTTGTTGTTGCGTTGCTCCAAATGACAAATACCCTACATGTCCTTTTAATCATAAACGTAGATTACTGTAAAATGATTTACATTTATTATATAAGACTGTACTACTGGACAGTTGAATCAATGGTCATGACGATGGTCAAATTCAAAAGTTTTCTCTTCCTCCTTAATAACCCCATTATACAAGGACCATGATCCCGATACGACCAGAGAAATTATGAAAAATTCTGGGAGTCATAGTAAATCGTTTAGGTCACGGTATTGTCCTAGTAAGGACGTGAACAGTCTTCATGATCGTGGAGGTCCACGACCACTTTTGAACATGCTCAAAACATTCGTAGTGCAGTAGTGACCAAAACTAGTCGAAGTAGAAACGTAGGAAGGTCGTAGTAAGATCGGGATGGGCGTTGAAGCATAGTATTGGAAACGTGGTGCAATCGGGGATGCCAATGGAAAATATTTCGTTGCAACCCTACGATTTCACTGCAACTATCCCGATTTCACTACGACATTATTACTCTTCTACTACGATATTGCTACGATTATACTACGATGAGGAAGACAATCATATGCTGCTACTATGCGCTTGCATGTCGTTCTCAGTACGACCTCACAACGGTTCTACTACGTCCTAGCCATGATAATTGCTCGACCTCGTTCTGTTGATACCTCTACTTTTAACACCACGATACCTTTAGGGGCGTACAATGGGAAAGTCAAGATATTAATAGGGACGAAGAGCTTAGTGACAACGCAGTGGAAACGTAGTGGAGTCGTGGTTCGATCGCAGTAGACTCGTATTGAGATCGTAATGCGATCGGGAAGGCCTTGGTAGAAGCGTACAGAGATCATGTATGTCGTAGTAAGGTCTTATTAGACGTAACAAGAGCGTGACAAGATCCTAACTAGAACGTGTTACTGTCGCAGCAGGATCTTATCAGGATCATAGCAAGTTCGTAATAGGAACGTGAAAAACTATGCAATATTCAATATTCAAGCCGACCATATCACGATCTCACGCGATCTTATTCTTTTATAGGTCGTAGTGGGATCTTTGTGGTCTTGATTTAGTGTGGTCGGAGCTTTAGTTTGAATATTGAAGGATCTATACACATAAGGAAATACCGAAAACGAGTTAGTTTTGTAAAGGCTTTATTTGGCCCAAAATATGAAGTCCATTGTTTGAAGTTGATGAAAAGACACAGAAGACCGGAAAATAGAACTATGTGTGTATGGTTTTTCTCACAAAGCGTTTATAGTTACAACTCAAATAGGCAGAAAAGTTGTGAAATGTGACAAAATCATCCGGATGTTTACCAAATGTAGAATTATGATGCAGGCTTCGACAAACTCATTTTGAACTCTTGTGGATGGTTGTCTCATTGGCAATTATATATGCTTTCCTCAAGTAGAGATTAACAAAATCACAAATACAGCTTCTTCAGTGTTCATCTAAGTACCATAATCTATGACAAACGAGATGATTTTAACTTTGAAATAATACATTTTTTCTCTTCACATTAGCAGCAATATTCCAATTTTCCCCGAATATGGAGTATGAATTTCTCAAATCATACGATAATCTAGAGCTAGCTGCTGCTACCCAGTCTTTGTAAAACGTGACCAGTGTCTGAGCAAATCAATAATGTGCCAGGATTTTGACACATAGATTCTCATCCTTTTTCTCAAAACGTTCATAAGAAATTACCAAGATCTAAAAGATAAGTACTCGTTGTCTACTTCACAAATTAAATACCACAAGATATTTTGAGTTAAGAATTTAACATGTTCAAGGTGCTGAACTTGTGTATCTTTTTATTTTATTTTCTAGTTTCCCCTTTTTTATCTTTTATGTTTCTTTTGGTCGAATGACTTTTGACGTGAGTTGGTATTTTTGCATCCAGCCATCGAGTTTCTTTTCTGAATCTGAATCTGAATAATTACGTTGCAGGGCCAGTCAATTGCATCAATGGCAACGGAAGAGAGGCGCTGGAAAATTAGTCCAACGATGTTAGAGCAACAAAAGTCTTAAAGCTCTCAATTGTCTTGGCACACACGAGATTGTCTAGTAGTCTATTCCAATCGGATATTGGTCTTACAAAGAATGACTGTTTTTATTGCTCGGATTTGCTAGGAGGAATTTTGAAAAACCGGTTGTTGTTTTGAACAAATTTATCTACTATGTTTGTAGTTTTATAGTCACTAAATTGTTTAGATTTTATTTGTCGTTTTGGTCTCTCCTTGTCTAATACCATCCTCTCTGCTTGTATAATCTTCACTGATAAAAACGCACTGCTTGTGTCTGGACTCGTTCAAGTGCATTAATGTCCTTGATCAAGTAAGGGTCCCACCCTATAGATGCGTATTCTAACAGTGTCCGGATAAGGGAGCTACCATTTGATTTTTATGGGGGGGGCTAGGATGAAATTTGAAAAAAATAGGCAGGACAGGAGTTTTGATTAAAAAAAAAAGGCTGGATGAGACACTTGCAAAAAAAAAGTCAGGATGACAATTTAGGTAAAAAAAAAGTCGGGATAAACTTTTTAAAAAAAGGCAGGACCGAATAGAGTGAAAAATAAAAAGGCAGGACAGATATTACAAATAAAAAAAAATGCAGGACAAAATTTTTCATCCTAGCCCCCCCATAAAAATCAAATGGTAGCTACCTAAGTCCTATATATGCTTGTTTCCTGCAATCCCTTGGACAGTGGCGGAGATTTCGTCACAAGAAGCCTAGAGTGGAGTTCGCCTTCACAGTTTTAGCAATGTGGACGCCCCATCTGGAGATTATAACACCGAATGGAAAATATTTCGTTGCAACCCTACGATTTCACTGCAACTATCCGATTTCACTACGACATTATTACTCTTCTACTACGATATTGCTACGATTATACTACGATGAGGAAGACAATCATATGCTGCTACTATGCGCTTGCGTGTCGTTCTCAGTACGACCTCACAACGGTTCTACTACGTCCTAGCCATGATAATTGCTCGACCTCGTTCTGTTGATACCTCTACTTTTAACACCACGATACCTTTAGGAGCATGATTTCTCAAGGAAACTGGTGCGTACAATGGGAAAGTCAAGATATTAATAGGGACGAAGAGCTTAGTGACAACGCAGTGGAAACGTAGTGGAGTCGTGGTTCGATCGCAATAGACTCGTATTGAGATCGTAATGCGATCGGGAAGGCCTTGGTAGAAGCGTACAGAGATCATGTATGTCGTAGTAAGGTCTTATTAGACGTAGCAAGAGCGTGACAAGATCCTAACTAGAACGTGTTACTGTCGCAGCAGGATCTTATCAGGATCATAGCAAGTTCGTAATAGGAACGTGAAAAACTATGCAATATTCAATATTCAAGCCGACCATATCACGATCTCACCGCGATATTATTCTTTTATAGGTCGTAGTGGGATATTTGTGGTCTTGATTTAGTGTGGTCGGAGCTTTAGTTTGAATTTTGAAGGATCTATACACATAAGGAAATACCGAAAACGAGTTAGTTTTGTAAAGGCTTTATTTGGCCCAAAATATGAAGTCCATTGTTTGAAGTTGATGAAAAGACACAGAAGACCGGAAAATAGAACTATGTGTGTATGGTTTTCTCACAAAGCGTTTATAGTTACAACTCAAATAGGCAGAAAAGTTGTGAAATGTGACAAAATCATCCGGATGTTTACCAAATGTAGAATTATGATGCAGGCTTCGACAAACTCATTTTGAACTCTTGTGGATGGTTGTCTCATTGGCAATTATATATGCTTTCCTCAATTAGAGATTAACGCAATAGATACGGATTTTTGTTGTACCTGTTTCAGGATATGATTGTCTAGTTTGTAAACATGAGATGATTTGTTGTTGACGCTCATCACGTAACATTTTTTGGCATTAAATCTCATTGCCCATTTTGTGGCCCATTCTTCCAATGATACAAGGTCGTTTTGTAGTAGTTGGTGGTCCTGTTGTGTTTGGACTTTCCTATACAGTAGGCAATCGTCGGCGAATAATCTGACTTGAGATTTAACCGTTTTAGGTAGGTCATTAATGTGACACACAGGGGTTAAAAAATCCACTAGCCCGACGCCCGGGACTACAGCATTTAGGCCTCGGGCAATCAAAGCTTGTAACTCAATATGCCACACGGACTAGTAACAAAAAATCTTGGCGTTTCTAAAATAAAAGTGGAAAATCCACTCATCACTATTCTATCTTAGCCAATCAGATTCAACTACGTCATCCGGGATTCCCAGAATTTGAACTGATTTTGTTTTTAAAAATAGAACAAATAACTCTGGGTGGATCCCGTACTTTCAATATCGATTTGTTAGTACAGGGCTATTGTACATTGCTTATGCAACTAGAGAAAGATAATGTAAACTGATTGTACCTCCTTCTGAATTATTTATTGCAATATAAATGTGGATCCCTTTGACAGGAGAAACCACTTTTGTCAGATATAAATTTGTAACATGAGCATGACCACATGTTATGGACGCCATTTTGTTTTGTTTACATACTGTGAAGCCTCAAGAACCATAACCTAAACATAAACAGGCTTCAGAAAACTTAAACTTTATGCAAATATATTTCATCAATCATGATAATTTTCATTGAAATAAATTTGATTTTTAAAGAAATAAAATATATAAATACAATTTCAGTTTAGAGACTGTACGTACTCAGTTTGTAATCTATTTATAGACCTGTGATAAATGTAAATATGGATGGATATAAAACAAATATAAAAGACACAAACTATGGGCATGATGGATGGTTGATATTTGTTCACATAAATATTTGAGGTCATTTGATTTATTTTTTATAGATATAGGATTTATAAACTGAAAACAAATATGATACATATAACCAGCTGATAATTCTTTTACACAAACGTGATGATGTACCTGATAAAATTCACTCCAATACTTTTATATATACCTGTAAAGCAGTGGTCAAGACTTGAACCATCTCAGGATTTGGTCAACTCATTATTGCAGAATATTCAATGAATATACAATTATCGACTAATTGAATATATCGGCTAATGGGATATTTTTTTGCTGACATAAGTTTTGGGCATCCAATTTGCCGAAATCTACTGTACAACGGATAAAAATTGTTAAGTTTATAGAATTCATTGTATTATGCAGCAAACTGTGAATTTGTAAGGCATACTCGGGCTAGCAGGTCAGTTTTGATGGGCTAGAAGTTCTTCCAACAGGGCTAGTAAAATACTGCTACCAATTAGCCCTGGGCTAGTGAGCTGTAACAAAATTTCTTAACCCCTGGACACAGGAATAGCAGGGGTCCTAGAAGCGTGCCTTGAGGTACTCCTGATGCTACATCTACAGAGCTAGAATTTTCGCCATCTACCAGGACTCTCATAGATCGTTTTGTAAGGAACATGTTGAGCTAATCTAGTATTGGACCATCAATACCATAACTTTCGAGTTTGGATAACAGCCTTTTGTGCGGGACCGTATCGAAGGCTTTAGAGAAATTCAGTATTACAATAACTGTCTGCAGACATTTGTCATAGAGTTGAAGTAAGTCGTTCATAGTTGTTCAAAGTTGGGTTTCACCGAAAAAACCTGAACGGAAGACATGCTGGAGTGGTGTGAGTATGGTGTTCCTTTCTAGGTGTTTTATGATATGTTTACATATAATATGCTCAAGCAGCTTGCAGGTAACGCAGGTAAGGAGGTTCGCTACTCTGTTTCAAAATAACAAGCTTTTTAAAAGACTGTTGTAAGTTGATAGTATATAAATAAAGAAACTAAAAAAGCAGAAAAAAATGAAGGGTCAGTGTGCTTTTTCGAGATATAAGCCACTGAATATTTGGCGGGAAATAATTCTCTCTAGATTTTTCATACATTTAACATTAGCACCTGTTTTCTTTCAAAAACGATGAAAAAGTAACAAGGATTTTATAAGATTTTCAAAAATGACATTTTAAACTATATGTAATCATATTATGGAGAGAAAAGTAGGGGTTAGTGGGCAAAATTTTTAATGACACTACATGGATAAAACCAGAGGATTCCGAATATCTGGAAAAATTCAAAAACAAGAGGAGCGAACATCCTTAAGAGAAACAGGTCTATAGTTCTCTCGTGTGTTAATATTTCCTTTCTTAAATACAGGAGTGATGTTCGCATTTAACCAATTAGTCGGTAGGGTGCCTGAGTTTATGGATTGCTGGAAGATGTATCTCAGCCCAGGTGCTAGTTGTTTAGAACAGTGTTTGGTAAGTTGTCTGAACCAATGGCTTTAAATGGATTTATGTTCTTTAAAAGTTTTTCAACCCCCTCTGTTGTTATTGTCAGTGGTGGAATAGACTGACCAATTTTTCGTCAATATTTGTTGTTGCATTTTTTATTATAACTTTGGGTGTAAATAGAGCAGAAGGGTACTTTTTTATGATTCGAACAAAAGAGGGATTTTACAGTGTTGTTTACATTTTGTGTACCTTTGTATGTATGTTCAACTTCATTTGTACTTTATCGAGAAAGTGCAAGCCATAAACGGTATGTACTATCAATTATACAATTTTTATTGGCGTCTTTGTCAATGTCAATTTATAAGGAATGAAAATAAAGATATATATGAATTCAGTATAATTCATAAATGTTAAAGAATTTTATGTTAAATGCTAAATAATAATTTTATTATAATATAAAAGGTGGACAGTAAAAAAAAAGTTTGCCGTTGAGGAATATTTGAATATTAAATTTTCATGACATGAGATATTCTTTTATATATTTGTTAAACATGTGAAACAATTACATTTTTTTCAATTGACTGTTTTCTTAACAAGTCTTTCAATGGGTTTAACTTACAAATATTTACATACAAAACTGTACAAGCCGATACCAAAGCCGATGTATACAAACTTTGTTTTTGTTTAAAGTTATATTTGATTTGCCGAATCCTCTCTTTAAAAGAGGAGACAGGATGACATGTGTTTTTCTTATAATATCACAATTCAATGGTACTAAAAAAGGAACACAGAGAAGGAAGTGGTGAAAAGAAATATACTACATGTTTTCCCTGAAAAAATGAAACAGTTAATTATTAGAACTTCAAATAAAAGACCGTGTTGCTTAAGTAAATTTTATCAATCATAATTTTGATTCCATATAACCTGTCACCAAATCTTCAGAAGTGAATATGAATCTACATGGGACCGGATCGACGTGAGATGGATCGACTTGGGACGAAACTACTTTGGGGTGGATTAACTTGGGGTCGGACCGGTTTGGGTCTGGAAAAACCTGACACATTTGTCAATTTACTATCAATCTTGGATTTATATGCCTGTTAGTTTAATTTTTGTAAAAATTAAGTTGTATGTCTGTGGTGTATTTTTATTCAGTTTTGGCTTATAAATCCCAATTACTGTCACATTAATCTGTTCTGTCTCTTTTGGTTGATCCCTGAATTTTTGAAAAATGTCTGTACCAAGTGAGGAGTATGCCACAATCGGCAAACCTCGGGTGACTCCGCTTCTCTCCATCTATCCATCTATTAAAGATGGAGGTACGGAATCGACCGAGTTGTGACAAATGGAGTATGACAGTTGTTTTTCACTCGATCGTTTGTTGTTAACGTTTTTTTTTTTTTTTTTTTTGGTTATTTTTATGGACTTCCCCTTTTTAATTGTATTTATCTTGGAGTTTGGTATTTTTGTTTTACGTTTTTGTATAAGCGTTGAACGTACAAACAGACAACCTGGTACATGACTCTTTACAAAACTAAAAGGAAATTAGTACAACAATCAGCTTTTTAAGTAGATTGCTGTATTTGATATTGAAGCACCACTTTTGAGATCAGCGTTATTTGTTGTTTTTTTGTTTAAATTATTAACGACAACCTTTGTATGGTCAATGACCAACATTACTGCCACATTCAGATTTTCGTTATTTCAAAACATGTATCTGAAAGTGAAATAGAAGAAATTGGTAAGATGTTTTTTTTTTTTTTCTTTTTCAGCAGGTTCATATGAGATCCTATTCATATGAGTTCAAAGCAATATCAGTTTCTTTCAAAATGTTTATCATTGAATAGAAGGTCAATTACATCTAGGCTATAGTATCCCTAAATGTAAAAACTACGTAATACATTGATAAGACATACTATTAATCTAGTTGAAGTCAAAATGTTATTCAGCAATGAACAACATGGTAATAACAGAACAGACAGGATAATCGTGGTAGGGATCTGTTGTTTTTCTGTAGTACATTTGTGTTTAACGGTTTATCTGGCACTGAAGGTTTTCAAACTAGAAGCAGTCATAGACGAAACACCAAATGGAGTAAGTGAATACAAATGTATAAAATTAGTTCTGTCTCCTCACTTGGGGTAAATGGTCAGTTTTAACAAAATATTGGACAAAAGGTAAATTCTCACGTCAGACTTTTTTTTTTTTTTTTTTTTTTTTCTTTTAGCGAATATATTTCTAGGGCTATGCATTTCTTTCACGTTGGTATCAATTGTAAAAACTGTTTTTAGCTGTCTCAGTATTTTGCTTGTCCTCTAGATTTCACAAATATATTTTTTTAATTTTGTTGTGTAGGTATAGTGTGAAGTATTGCACTCTATGATTAATTTTCTATAGTTTGTTTTATGAATTGTTTTCAAGCTATAGTTTTCTTTTTGTAGGTCGATTGTAAAACACATGAAAACAGAATCGTGAAGCGATCTAACGCTTTGGTCGAACAACTGATTAAAGTACAGGTATTGTACTTCTTTAACATGTTTAATATTATGCAATCTCTTGACATTGAGATGCATCGTGTTTTCATCATATTTGGTATGTCTTGTAATAATGTTTTTTTTTCCCTACAGTTTTCTTTTTTATCCTCGACGATTTATTCCACTTTTCATAAATTAAAAAGGGATAATGTTTAATAATCTTTAATAGCCTTCATGAAGTACAGAAAAAGCAGTGCAGGGAATGAGTCAACGTTTGTGACCTTTGGAAGTAGTTCTAATTAATTCAGCCAAAACCTTTCGTGGACCATTTTGCCTCGAACTTTTGTAATCAAAATTCTATCCAAACACATGATTTGTTACAAAAAAATCGTTCCAAATGTATCAATCATATTACAGTACTGAGGTACAGGAATACTTTCTCCTATTTCACACAACACGCAAATACCGTCATGAAGCGGTGGTTTATACATTTGTTGTACTTCGATGTTTATATAAAATAAATTAAAAAGATAAGATAATAGTATATGACAAACAATGACGAGTATGGTTTGGAATTATTGGTTATTCGTGGTAAAGCATGTTAAAGTTTGGAATGTCGTGTGCTCTTATTGATGTTCGATTATATTAAAAATAGACCTCAATATGAAGCATGTAGCCATATACTGGTACAAATCTCACTTCTGAAACAACCTGCACCAGAAACGCCCGTAGCATACAATCTGGACCAACTTACACAATAACGCCTGAAGCATACAATAATATAATTCATATAGAGCGATTAATAGAATATAAAAAGGTTAACAAAAATGAAAACAATCCTGTAAAAGATGGGCGAAAGATACCAGATGGACAGTCAAACTCATAGATCGAAAATAAACTGACAACGCCATGGCTAAAAAAAGAAAAAGACAAACAGACAAATAAAAGTACACAAGACACAACATAGAAAACTAAAGACTATAAGCAACACGAACATGTGAAACATGTTCGATCCGAATCGGCTCTCTGGACAATACCCGTAGCATATAATAGCCTGTAGTTCAGTGGTTGTCGTTTCTTAGATTCACGTCTGTCATATTTATTTCGTTAATTGTTTTGTTTAAATTTAGGCTGTTGGTTTTCTCATTTGATTTGTTTCATAATTTTCTTGTCGGGGACTTTATAACCGAATACACGGTTAAGGCTTTACTCATTGTTGAAGGCCGTACGGTTTCCTATATGTTTACATCCACTTTATTTGAACTTTGGTTGATAGTTGTCTAATTGGAAATCAAACAACATCTATTTATTTTTATAATATGACAAATAATAGGAAGCGATTAGTAATTCCTTACAATATATACCACTGTAAGATAAACTTTCAAAGGCATTGTTATTGTTTCAAGATTTCAATTGTCATCAGACATTTTTGTGATTAACCCATACTCATAATTCAGTTGTTATACGAAATTTGGTGTGATTAACAAATGCTTTGTTTCAGTTGTAATAAGACATTTGTAGTGATTAACAAATGCTCGTAATTTAATGTTTATAAAACATTTCTTGTGAGAAACACATAATCGCGTTTCAATTGCTATAAGGCATTTACTGTGATTAACGAATGTTCGTATTTCAAGTAACAGCATACATTGAGTTCAAATATAGATTATCAGTGAAAGTTAATAAAAAATATATCTTCAACGACAAAAGATATGTTTTTATATAATAATTATAACTTTACATGATCAATTTCTATATCTTAGAGTCACATACTGTTGGAACACTGTCGTAATAGTTCCCACATATGTTCAGACCATGAACCACGTGATTGCAGATGCAGTGGTAAGTAAACTATTCAAACTTTAGTGAAACACATGTGTTTTTTTTTTAGAAATATCTCTAGTCATTTGCATCATTACTACAATCTAAAATACAAGACCAAATAAACATGCAATTACAACACAATGGTATTTAAACGAAACTTAGTTTATATGTTTATCATATTTACACAAACCAAACTAATGATTTCAAACTCTAACATCTCAAAAGCGCAATTTATTTTAATTACTCTTATCGATGAACAAATTAACCCCAAATCCTATAAAAACAAAGTGATTACTTTTATTCGTCGTCTTATATTACTATGGTTTACCATTAAAGTAATAAAATTTCATTTGAATATAAAAAAGAAGATGTGGTTTGATTGCCAATGAGACAACTCTTTACAAGAGACCAAATGACACAGAAATTGACAATGTAGGTCACCATACGGCTTTCAACAATAAGCAAAGCCCATACCGCATAGTCAGCTACAAAAGTCCCCTAAATGACAAATGTAAAACAATTCAAGCAAGAAACATGTTAGCGGGATCCCAACCTCCCTAACCTGGGACAGTGGTGTAACAGTACAACATAAAAACGAACTATAAAAATCAGTTGAAAAAGGCTTAACTCATCAGATGGATACAAACAGAAATACATCTAACAAAAACACAGAGTGGACGTGGCCGGGTACATGTACATCCCAACAACAAAAAAGACACCAAGTACAGATCTGAGAGTACTCGCAGTTACTGACAGCTAGTTCAAAGCCAATAACAACTAATAAAAAATCATGCATCTAAGACTAAATTATCAATCATTACACATCCAACATCCAATGGATTTAGTGTAAAAACGTCATAAACAGTCAGAGATAAACATGACCTTGTGCAATGCTAAGATACAGGTATCGACAGATTGTAGATCCATGAATATGCATATGTATGAAACAATAATATTTAGTTTGCTTTTAATTTACTGATAACAAAATCAATATTAATACCAATAAAAACAATATTCAAAGATCTAATTACAATGTTGAATTGGTAACCTTTTAACATAAGTTTATTTAAAGGATCGGTAAGTTTACCAGGATCGTTTCTAAATTTCCGGGCACGGTAAACAACATCTCCGTAAAAATGATGATGTGCTATCCCGTTTGAAATAAGTTTTCTACAGGTACAACCAAACTTCAAAACCAAATCTTTATATGCATGGAAGAATTTAGTAAAGGTTTTAAGTAATTGGTGGTAACGAAATCCCTGACTTAATAATTTACCAGTAATACATAGATTACGTTCATTTAAATCCAAATAAAGGCAACAGTAGTATACCGCTGTTCGAAACTCATAAATCGACAGAGATAAAAACAAATCCGGGTTACAAACTAAAACTGAGGGAAACGCATCAAATATAAGAGGAGAACAACGACACAACAAAAACACAACATTAAAATGTAACACACACAGAAACGAACTATAATATAACAATGGCCATATTCCTGACTTGGTACAAAACAAAACGTCACCATAGACACGGGCATACGAACGAGTTGTGATATATAAACTCCGTAAGATGGTGCCAAAGGAACATCACCATCCAAAAAAGGAAAATTAATAAAAGGGAACGAAAAATCGTCCCTTTTGTTGTAAATTTAAGTGTGGAGTTTCCAGTGTAAAACTGAAATATCTAAATCTAGGGAACGAAAAATCGTCCCTTTTGTCGTAAATTTAAGTGTGGAGTTTCCCGTGTAAAACTGAAATATCTAAATCTAGGAAAGGACAGCAATTACCGTTTACTTTTAATTTATTTAAAGTAAGTTCCTTTGGATAAATTTTGGCAGTATATTTAGAACATTCTTAATTATTTGACGAAAAAATATCATCAAGATAAGTGTTGTTGAATTTTATCAATTAAATGCAATTAAGTCCAATTTTAATCAGTTTTTTCTTTTTTTTTTTTTTATTCAGAGGCACCTTTGATCCAGAATTCAACCAATCATATATATGCAACAAATAAAACAACCCTATTGATTCCATGTCACGTTACCGGATACCCAATGCCTTATGTCACGTGGACAGTAAACGGAAGTAGAATATCGAGCAATGACAAATTTCTTGTCAGAACAGATGGACTTCAGATACCACGTGTGGCATATAATGATCACGGAAATTATACATGTACTGCACGTAATATTTTAGGAACAAATAGCAGAACAGTGACTTTGGACTTTATGGAATCACTTTAAACAAATCTATTTCAGAAATATGTTCAGATATACATGGGTTATTTATGTATGTTTATACATAAGACGTTGAAAAAAACTTGTGTTTGATCCAAATTTATTTTGAAATGGTGCGTACATATCACAGTGTTCTAAAGATGTTTCATAGACATTACGAATTCTTATCTTGTGGACATTCCTTTTCAGATTTGCAAATCACATTTAACTGATTTAATTTGATTAAGTAAGGTCATACAGTCAACATCTTAATTGCACTGATAAATCATTAATGCTTGACGTCAAATGGCTTCTATTTCATACGTATTCACAACAAGGACTAAAAAAATTAAATGCAAAAGAGAGGAGTAAGAAACCAAAGAACATTCAAACTCATAAGTCAAAAGTAAATTGACAACGACGTGACTAAAAAAGAAAAAGACAAACAGACAAACAAAAGTACACAAAACACAACATAAATACACTAAAGACTGAGCAACACGAACCCCCTTCAAAAACTGGGGGTGATCTCAGGTACTCCAGAAGGGTATGCAGATCCTGCTCTACATGTGGCACCCGTTGTGTTGCTCATGTTAGTACAAACCCGGTAATAAGTCTTATTACGTAAGTCACATTCGTGAAAAGAAGACAGGATTGTAGTTACGACATTAGGAACATATCCGCTATCATCTGTGAAACCGGTATTCCATAACGGTCAACCAACTCGTGATGGCGTCCGTAAAACTTACGAAGGGATGATTTCAACTTCATCACTTGGAACTCTTGTTTTGATAGCTTCCTTGTGAGCAGCAACCTCTATCAAGAAAATAATGAAAGGAAATACAAGCCCTGGAATATCGTATCAAATGTGAGATATATACTCCGTATGCAGGTGCTGCTGGAATGTTGCTACATAGAAATGGAAAGTGCACAATTGGGAAGATGAAATCAACTCTTTGGTCGTAAAGATATGAGGCTGACTCAACTGTATATGTTGTATCTTTTATCTCAAGTTCGATTGGATAGATGCGTTCCACAAAGTCACCATATTTTGAATCATTTAGTGCGAGAAAATCTATATAGCGAAAGTAAAGTTCAAGGATACTGCTAACTTCTTTTCTTTCTTCATAAGAAGTTCCTGTATGAAGTCAGCCTCATATGAATAAAGGAACAAGTCGACAAGAAGAGTGCAATGTTCTGCACAATAAGTTGATAAGGACTCAACGGAAAAACAACCCGAGAAGTTGATAAGGACTCAACGGAAAAACAACCCGAGAAGTTGATAAGGACTCAACGGAAAAACAACCCGAGTTTAATTAATGGAAGAAGAAGAGAAAAGGAAGAGGTTTTTTATTATCCTTCATCAATAAAGCTCAAACATAAACATTTGAAAGCTAGAGATGTATGAACAAAAATAGAAGCGTTAAGTATTATATGACCAAGAGGTTGTTAAATGAACATCAAAAACATGTCCTAATTTTTAGATTCAATTCAATATTTAAGTCCCATCGAGCAGCAGCTTTTAAGATGTCTCATATCAATTGACAATGTCAAAAACACAGAGAACCCTTTTAAAAATTAAGACGAACTTTTTAACATATAAGATCACGACAACTACACAATAGTCCTCGAGGGCATCATCAGCTCAGTAGTCAGTACTTCGGTACTGACTTGATTTATAACAAACCTTTCTGAAGCTGTCCGTTTATAAAATTTGAAATTATAAAGAAACTAAGGTCAAATAGTTTCTTTATTTACTCAAAATGATATCTGACGAAATCAATTATTCACGTTATTTATTATTCTTTACGTACTGTTAACTATATTTCATTCTTACATTTTTGGAAAACAATTACAAAATTGTTGTAATATAGATCAATTTTAACTAACTCTAAATGACCCTAAATGATACACTTGCATATAAACTATTTGCACAACATATATTTTATCAGAAATGCTTGCTACCTAAGACATTACTCACTGTAGTTGTCCGTTAATTGTTACAAAAACATTTCACTAGACATAATATTGAATAACAAATTAAAGCATGTACATATATAGAAGGAAAACTTTAAGTAGGATAATCTTCAAAATAAGTTCTACAACTAAGTTAGAATTGTCCAAATTATCTGTCTTGACAACAACGATTGCGTTTTCCATATCAGATTTTTGTCAATCGTAAGCACAAACAAATAAAAGTGTTTATAATCACAGGTAGCAACGTCGTCATGTATGAAGTCAGCCTCATAAGAATAAAGGAACAAGTCGACAAGAAAAGGGGCACAGTTGGTTTCCATGAGAATGCCGATTGATGTTGAAAGGCACGTCCTCCAAACGTAACAAATATGTTCTCAATTAAGAAATTAAGCATCTTGATAATTTCAGTTTCAGAGAATTTTTTTTATGAATCAGAGTGATTTTTTACAAAGTAGGATTTTTACCTCCCTTATTCAAGATACTTGTATCTACGTTGGCCATTCTTTTTTATTAATTTATTTGTCCAACTCTCCTTGGAAATTCTTTTGTATATCAAATTGAATGTATTTAGTTCTATCACAATACTGAATAAAATGTCTTCACAATAATATGGGTAAAACAATCAAATATGAGTGAAATTAGAAAAAAAATACAGGAAAAAAATCACAAAGCTATCAAGAAACAAAGTTACAGACAAAAAGCATTTCGTAACCTTTGTAGTGGTATTTGGTACTCAACAAGTATTTGCATAACCATTCTGTGCATACAGTGCATGTTAATGCTTTTTTCCGTTTTTTAATTATTATGTCCTATTGTTACGGTCAAAATGTATCTTCTTTAATGTACATTGTCTCTTTTAAGATTAAAAGGAGGGGGGTTCAAGTCTATTAAAAAAAGCCTAAACCAGTAATGGTAACCCTGCCACATATATAATCGTTTGCCTGTCCAAAGTAATTGGTTGTGGTATGTCATAGCTTGATGAGCATTATTTTGAGAATTTAGTGTTGAAAGCAGACTGTGTTTTTGTTGAATATATTTAGAACTTTGATACATAATCAGTACCTTTAAAACCTTATTGAATCGAAAGTTACTTTAAGTGCTTTTTTGTTCCTTGAAGGCTGTTTGAAAAAAAAAAAAGATTTTTGATATAATTTTTTAATAACCTAATAGCACCAGCATAACAGGCCTGTTGTTGAATCTGTGTATAGGTTCTGTAACCGATGCTGCATCTAATTATGACGTTTGGCAAAATGGTAACAAATTGAACTTGTTGTAGGATGGTGCGTATCCTTGTTTTTTTCTGACACTACTCAATAACGCGTCATATTGATTAATAGGCATGTCCTATCAGGTTGGAGAACTTCGTGTTCCATCATTCGCATACATTATTGATTCTGTCATCATAGACGTTCCAAGTGTTGGTGCAAACATAGGAGGAGTGCGTTATACCAATTGAGGTGCTTGATCTTGAACAGCATTTTGCTTTTTGTCTGAGTGTACAACTGACATAGGTTGAGTTGGAATAGTTTAGCAAATCAACAGCTTGTTGTGGATCGTCAGGACACAAAATTTTATGAATATCAGCACTATTGGGTAGGTCAGATACCTATAAGAAGGCATGACCATCCATAATATCACAAAACTGCCAGAAGTTTTTGCTGTTGTTGTAGTAGAGTATCAAATCTCATTGTGGAATTTTTCGCAAAGAAGCTTGGGTCAGATCGTATAAACACTCTTTGTGGTTGACGTTACGACAATATATTGCTGATACTGTAAGGAAAAATCTTCAAAGTCCGAAAGAACAGTTTCAACACTTAGCAGTTTTTTTTTTTTTTTTTTTTTTTTTGACAGGGAGACATACATTGTAGTAACTGTAACGTCTTTGAATAGATCTCTAATGATGAGGGTTGTTTAAAAGGGCGAGGATCTCACTGTCATTTTTATATATACGTTAGTTAATTATATGGATAACATTTTGAGGATTACAGGTTCGGGAAGGGCTAATCATCGCCTAGATACTTTTATTTAAATTTTGGACGATTTTTAATTGAAAAGTGACACTTTGACCCCTCAGTAGATATCGAAGATGAAATGTTTCTTCGAAATAATTTTGATTAGACCTGTATCTATGCATAACCTCAGAGATAGCTTAAATTATAAAAACTGAAACAGTCTTTAACAACAAAAGATTTTCCTTTAACCTTAATTTTGTCGACGATTTTTAATTGAAAAGTGACACGTTAAGCTCTCCGTAGATGTATACTGAAGGTGCATACAGTTTTCTTTTCAAATATCATTTCATGAGATAAATTAAAAACCTATAATTACTTGTTGTTTCTTGCGAATCATTCACGATAACTTTTTATTTGAACTCACTGATAATAAGGCATGATTAATGTAAAAACTGTTATTTTGAAAAGATGTTTTTAACAAGAATTGAAATAATAAATACAATGGATAAGAGTTAAATAGTACAAAAGATACCACAAACTCGGAGGTTATATTGAAATGTCTTGTTTTAAAAGTATATCTTTGATTGCACAAAATATTTTTATCATATCATCGCTTTAGATAAGGGGTGATATTTGATAACTTAAAGAGGTTAACATCTCTTTTTACTCCCTACAACTATGATTATCTTTTTTTTAATATTATCGTATACTAAAATTTTTATTGATTTCAACTTTTAAAATTTGAATATCAAAACAACTGCTAACAGCAGTTTGGATATTGAATATTGATTCACGAATACTAAACCGTACGCTTACTTCACATCCATGAATAAACCTGAATTATTTTTTTATCATCTCAAAGGCTTATCCATATTTTCTTGTTTTCAGTTTTCAAAAAATCTAGAATGATAATGCTTGGATATGTACCCACTCACTCCTGAACTCATCAATGTTGACCATAAACCAAAATATGACTGAATATAAAAATAATACGATGTGGTTGCATATGAGAACTATCAATTAGGCCACACCAATTTGACTTATAGTTCTTCGGACAAAAGCTCCAAAAAATATGGGGCGAGCGAGCGAAATTTTTTTGATTGAAATTGAGTTTTGATGAGGCGGGTGCTCTACAAGTGGAGCGAGCGGTATAATTTTTTTTTAAATTGTGCAATTTAGAATTTTGTGTTCATGTTAAAACTGGGTTACTTCAAAGAAAAAAGAGGAGAAACATGATCTTATGCATATAATTAGATGTATGTGTGCCTGTAGTACAGTCTATACCATACTAAACTTTCTGGTTCGCTTTGATTTAGTATAATTTTGATTATTTTCGTCAAATAAGCTTTTACTGTGTGAATTTTCATTTAGATTCATACATGTGTATATACATGTATTAAGGAAGCATAGCGGATGAAGTTTAGCAAGAGGTATTATATAGGTTAGGTAAATTTATTGTGTGGAATACAATTTAAATATGTGTATATTAAAACAAAAGCCTTGAAAAATATTAAATATCTTTAATATCGTTGTTTTCATTATATGGTAATGATTGCTTCTTGTCTGCTTGACATCTAGTTGGAACTAGTTATCCATATTATGATCAACATAATGAGTGAGATGAATAAAATTTAACAACATCCTGAGTTATATTGCTATGCATGTAGAGTTCAGTGTAATGAAACATTCCCTTAAAATACCTGAAGTCCTTCAACCATATGCATATGCATTATTCTAACTTGGCAAAATACATTTTCCTTTTGCCCGTGAAACCTGCAAGGTATTTCAAACTGGAAGTGATTGCACCAATAATACATCCCTAATTATTATTGAATCCGGGTCCGTTCGCCCTGATTCACGTTCGCCCTACTACCTGTTCGCCCTGATACCTGTTCGCCCAGGGTCCATTCGCTCTGATTTTTATTTTTTTCTAATTGTTGTCTAGTCGCATAATTTTAAGTATTTGAACAAAATATGTTAAAGTTTGTTGAAAAATTGACAGAATATTTATATTGCCGCATTAATTAATCATTTTCCCTTTGATTTGCAGAGTAGAATACTGGAATACAATGTATTTATCTTTATTGATATTTGTTAACAAAATAATTGTATTCAGTCAATCACGAATGTATGCAGTATAACTGAGACTAGTCTCAGAGTATAAATAAATGAACTTGTAAATCCGTTTCATGATTTACAGTTCGTACATCATTGTTTTTATTAATTTCAAGCTGAATATTTTATCAAAACAAAACGTTTGTTTTTATTATTAATCCATCAAAAGACAAGTATCACAATAATCAGTGATCCGAATTATTTTGTCATTGAACAATTAATGATCCTAAACAAGCCATAAACTTTTAAATATTTCCATGTTTCCATAAATTTTAAGAATATATACCATAGAAATATCTGAATAAGTTTATTCAACTTCAATGCCCTGCATATTAATATTTTTTAGTAGGGCGAACGGACTCTATGGGCGAACGAACTCAGGGCGAACGGACCCACGGCGAACATGTTATTAGGGCGAACGGACCCGATACCATTATTATTAGCATGTCAATCCCAGTACCATTTTGGTCTTGAACGTTGGAACTCTTAAATTTTCCTAACAAAGAGTTATGATGCATGTCAATAGACTAACAAGCGGATATGGAGTTTTCATCAAAATAAGATTAATCTGAATCTGAATTATCCAATCCAATTTCTAAACTAATAAATAAATCATTTGAAACAGCTGTCTTCCCAGATAAATTAAAAGAAGCACAAGTAATACCTCTTCATAAAAAATCAAACACTCTTGATAAAGGAAACTATAGACCTGTAAGTATATTGCCCATGATTTCAAAAATTTTTGAGAGGTCTATAGAAAATCAACTTGTGGAATATTTTAATTCATTTTTCCACATTTTTCTGTCAGCTTTTCGAAAAGGATACGGATGCCAAACAGCTTTATTAAAAATAATTGAAGATTGGAAAAAGGCTTTAGATCAGAATAAATATGTAGCAGCTATATTAATGGACTTGTCCAAGGCTTTTGACTGCCTACCCCATGACCTCCTCCTACTAAAATTAAAAACCTATGGTGTCTCCACCTCCTCTCTTAAACTTTTGGAAAGCTATTTAACTAATAGAAAACAGTGTGTTAAAGTAGGTACAAATTCAAGCTACTGGCAAACAATGTTTAAAGGGGTGCCACAAGGGTCGATATTAGGGCCGACATTATTTAATATTTTTTTAAATGACATTTTCTATTTTATTTATAAAAGTGAACTTTATAATTATGCAGATGACAACACCCTTTCATACGCAGATAAAGATTTAGATAAATTAATTAATACTTTAGAAGATGAAAGCAAAATTTTGATAAATTGGTTCTCAATAAATAAAATGAAAGCCAATCCAGAAAAATTTCAAGCAATAGCTGTAGGTAAAAAAACTAAAGACAAAACCTAAAATTTAAATTAGAAGGTAATGAAATAGAATGTGAAGATAACGTTAAACTTCTAGGTGTAACAATAGATTTTAAACTAAATTTCAATGAACATGTCTCTATAATATGTAAAAAAGCATCCAAACAATTAAATGTATTAAAAAGAATAGGTAAACACCTGACTAAACTCGGAAAATTAACAATTTATTATTCTTTCATAATGTCCAACTTTAATTACTGCCCACTAGTTTGGCACTTTTGTGGGGAGGTTAATACAAAAAAGATAGAGAAAATTCAAGAGAGAGCACTAAGGTTTATCTATGAAGACTATTCAGCAAGTTATGAAGATCTACTCTGCAAATCAAAATTACCATCTTTAAAAATAAGAAGAATGCGATCATTGGCTATTGAAGTTTTCAAAATTATTAATAAAGATTGTCCTGTATATCTCCATGATTTAATACACTTAAAGGAAAACACTTACTCTTTCAGATACCAGAATACAGCCGATCTACCACATGTAAGAACAACTGCATATGGCCTACAATCTTTAAGGTATGCGGGTGCTAAGCTTTGGAATGAGCTGCCAGATGAGCTACGTAAACAATCATCTTTAAATCAATTCAAGAACTTGATAAATTCTTGGTCTGGCAGCTCATGCCAATGTTTTGCCTGCAAAACCAGTTAATTTCTGTTCATTATTTTTGGTTAAATGCTTTATTTTCAGCATGGCAAATTTATTTTGTTATCTTTAATATAGTGCTTCTGCTGCTTTGTGCTAATTTTAGTAACTTACTTATTAATTTGTGCTTTTAATGTGCTTTTTATGTGCAAACCATTTTATTTTTGCTTTTGTGTTTTATCTCATAATTGCATGTATCAGTGTGTGCTTAACTTGTAAGATGCTTAAAGAACTTTTGTGCTGCATGTTTATATACTGATATGAACTCTTGCTTTATATGTTTAATTTTGTGTGCATGACTTGATATGTATGTTTTGTTTTACTTGTTGTTATGTCGGTTTTAAAAGCTCTTCAGAGCTTATGTTTATGCTTGCAATATTTATATCGACTCTAAATAAAGCTTTATGTCTTATGTCTTATGTCTTATGATTAATCTGTCTTTTTTTAAATCATGTGAATTTAATATTGATTTCATCCACGACAGATAGCCCTATCTATGTCTGTTGTAGTTCCAGATTACTCTGACGTCCAACGACTGACAAGCTGGGACCGTGGGACAACACCATATCTTGTCTGGCAAAGCAGCCGTTGGACGTTAGAGTAATCTCGGACTATGTCTGTTGAACAGCTGAAACAATGATCGGGGATGACAATGGATCTAACGAGTACAAATGTGATCGTGGTCATCTAACGAAAGATTTTTTATTTTGTCTCCTAGAACAGGTCTTCATAAATAAAACGAAATGCATTTCAAATAACTGTGTGTTTAATAACTACTGGTACTTGTCCTCGGCAATGAACTGACACAACTTCATGTTGGCATCCCGATTTTTGACCTTTATTTACAAATCGATTTATCACGTGCGTTTGAATCGATTGGAGCAATATGTGCACAAGAAAAACGTCTATGAGGAAAAAAAATGTCAAGGATAAACTAATTTTAGAGCGGCATGCGGCCCAAACATTTGCAGAAGCGGTAATTATTTTTTTTATTGAAAAGTCAATTTCTCCAAAACAGGAGCAGGAAAATCCAAAGAACTATTAATCAAATTGGTGTGGCCTTAGAAACCATATCACGTAGATATAAACAACTATAGGTTTTCGTACGATCTTCAACCATGCAAAAATATAAAATAGGCCAGAATTGAATAAAAGTTGTTCCATCAAAACTGATGCCTCCCCAAGTCAAAGTGAACTGCCTATTTAAGCAATTTATTGGCAGTTTTATAGCAGTATCTTGATTTTTTGGCAATTTTCGAATAGTTCAAGGCAGTTTAAAATAACAGCAGCCTTCTAGTAAAAGATAACTTAAAATTTATTTAAGCAGTTTAAATATTTCAAAGTAATTTGATGAAGGAACATAATTGTCTTCTAGCTTTTTATATAGCAGTTTTAATTGTAAATTATTTCTTGGCAGTTGCATCAAAAGGAATTCACGAGATTCAGACAAGAATTGTCTTGTAGAAATGTCCCTTTTAATCTATGTAACAAAGATGTTTAATAATATCACAGTTCTGGAAAATAATGTGTTGGTTTTATTGGTTTTGCTGAAAAAAATCTGAATGTCCGACAAAAATAACATGTAGGTTCAATGATGTCTGATAGCAAAGTTCTTGCCATGTTTTGATATTCCTTGACGTTTATATGTTTTTCCGCATAACGATTCTTATATTATAATGATAATAGAACCACTCTTAATTCTTCTTGTGCATTCTGAAAGGTCTAGTTTATAAAATCCCGGACGACTTCCGTATAAATATCAAGATAAAATTGAGAATGGAAACGGGGAATATGTCAAAGAGACAACAACCCGACTAAAGAGCAGACAACACCCGAAGCATATGGCCTTATTTACCATTAAATTCCATTGGGCTGTTTAATCTGGCGCAATGATAACACTTGAAACAAAGGTTATTTAATTGGCTAGTTCAAATAGACTTGTTGTCTGTTCAAGGGCAACAACTACATATATTATTGAACCAAATTGAAATTTGAACTATTTGAACTTCTCAAAGATATCAATGATATGAAGCTTTTGTATAAATATCAAGTAAATCTCACCTATATATATATATATCTATAATACTAAAATAACGAGGTCCAATTTGTCAGCCGTCATGACGTAAAAACGATGAATCAAAGAATTCAACTTTATATATAACTAATATAGTACAATGGTGTTGATTAAAAATTACACCACTCCAGGCCCATTTGTTTTCCACGTAATTAATATTGCCAATAATTAAGAAGTTCCGGGTCGAGTCCGACACCGATACCAATAGTATATGTAACATATAGCTTCCGGTCTCATCACAAAATAACATGTAAGTTGAACGTTCTGGAAAAACTTTTTTAAGTCGAACTCAGTTGAACTGAAAAATAAGGCGTAGATACTTTAATTCAGTCACGGACCCGCGATGTCACGGGTGTGTTCTAGTATATCTATATAAACAACAGCCTAACAATGTTAGATCTGTGAATTTGCGAAAGCGAACAAAAAATTTGCAGAACAAATTTACAGATCTAACAATGTTAGGCTGTTGTTTAGGCGAATTATATATACAGAATGTATTTTCAGCCTTGTATGGCCATCACTGCTGGTGATCCAATGGATAAAATCTGTTGTATAGTCTCATTGGTTCAGACGTACTCATATAGATATAGATATATATATATAGAGAGAGAGAGAGCGATATATATATTCACAAATAAAGTGGCTGAGTACTTACAAGCTTTTCAGATGGTATTATATATATATTACCCTGCTTGTGTTGCAGCATGAGCCGGTGTAAAAATATGTGAAAAAAAAAAATGATTCGAAACTTAACCTAAGCCATTTAAGCAGTGTTCTTGATATCTGTCAGTTGTGCAAGTTCTGGAGATAATTTATGATGATCATGAAGGATGACTGCTTAACGTCCAGCGGCAAATTAAAAAATGTATTAATTATTCAGGACGAAAACATGTTAATGTTATATAATATTAAATCTGCTTTGTACTAGTAGACCTCCACGCTGAGCTGGATTTTAATATGCTAATTCACAAGGCAACAGTCCCCAGGAAGACAAAATACTTTACCCAGACACATTCCGACCAGTCTTTGCTATTACTCCTTAACGCAGCATGTTTAGCGGTGAAGCAGCAAATACCAATTTTAAAGTCTTTGGTTTGGCCGCACTCAAGTCAGGACTAATTAGAGACTAGATTTATAAGTTCAAGGACTGGCTGATGATAGAGATTTTATGAACACTGCAACTATGAAATTCGTTGCGAGACCTCAATTGTTTGGTGGGTGGTCAGTTGAAGGCTGCTCAGGACCTGAAGACACAATTCTAGGTGCAAGTTACCATGGATTTGGACTTAAGCGTGAACTTAAAATTCAGACTGGATATTTCATAAAGAATTTAGCTTAAGTGGTAGTGGAGTCTAAATTAAAATTATAGAATTTGTTCATACTTTGCCAAAACGTAATATATATTGATACATGTTCAAAAGTAGGTCACCATGCATTTTCTCAAGCTACAGGTTGTGACAAAATGACACATTTTGTATGGATTATACAGGAAAAAAACATCATTATGTGATTAGAAGCTAAACTAAATGATAGAATTGTAAAATAAAATACGAGAGGATCAAAAATGCTTTGAAAATATCAAAAGAAAAGATATGGTGACCGTGAGTTTTTTTCCGGCTAAAATACAAAATAGCAAAATTTGCATGTAGATTCCTTCAGAAAATGCACCATTTCAGAGTTACCTCCCCTTAAAATGCAAATGTAAAAACATTAAAAATCAAGCATAAATACTCTATACTTGTAAAAATATTAATATTTACATGTTATAATCTTATAAACATTGATAAATTTGTTATTTTAAATGCAAATTCACATTGTTATCTGCATTTCTGCATCAAATTTTGCTAACTTGAATGAAAATCTGGACCTTAGATTTTCTGTTTTTACAATCCAAGATGGCGAAAGACACCCATATCACCTTAATACTTTAAAATTTACTTACACTATCTACATCTCCTGCAACAGTTAATCTTGTTTTCTCGGGCGAAGACAGTGCTTCGGAGACGTTCACAGTTTTTGGCTTTAAAATTTGGTCAACTAGTGTATGGTCCGAAATCAAATGCACTGGCATCCATGACCTGAAATATATTTAGTGTTCATTAACATTTTTTGTATCTGTCATATTTTCTTCAAAAGCAAATAAATGCATTTAATACTAGATACTTTGAAACTCATGTAGCCCATGTTTGGCTGAAATTCATTCAGCAGTTTCAAAGGAGAAGATTTTTAAAAGTATTAGCGAACCAAATAAACAATTTGTAAAAAAATGTCTTTCAAGGATATTAACTCTTAAAGGGGTCAGACAATTTTTGTCATTAGATCTTAGTTTTTTGCTGTTTATAGTTCTATCTATAGTATATAATAGCCAAAAACTGCCAAATTTCCTTAAAATTACCAATGTATGGGCAGCAACCCAACAATGGGTAGTTCGATTTGTCTGAAAATTTGAGGGCTGATAGATCTTGACCTATTGAACATGTTTACCCCATGTCTGATTTGCTCTTAATGCTTTAGTTTTAGAGATACAAGTTAAAACTGCCCTTGATTCCTATATATGTTCTATGTTAAGCCATGGCAGCCATGTTTGATGATGGAATCGAAAACTTCAGATACAATTTATAAACTAGATACCCTAAGGAACATTCAGGTAAAGTTTGAAGGTATTTGACCCAATAGTTTCAAAGATGAAGATTTTTGAATTAGTTAACGCTGACGTCAGACATCAAGTAGCATGGCACAAGCACTTTCGGCCCCTGTGAGCTATTGATGTACCTGTCCAAGACGATTATGTAAAATGTTGCTATCACATAAAATTCATTTGAACAAAAAAAAAAAAAAAAAAAAAAAATTAATATAGAAGGTGCAAAATGTTAATAAAATATTTTCTATCTTCATGTTCATGGAATTGAAAAGTTTATCATAACATTTCTTTACTTTAATGGTTCTAAGATAAGAATTCTTTATTAACTTACCCTGGTTTGGTCCCTCAGCTGTACATTGTCACCAACCACCGCGTTGGTGACAAGATAGTACTTGTTGTGCTTGAGCTTATCGATCAACTGAAGTGGAATGTAAAGTGTTTTGACACTTTTAGTAACACTATCAATGCAGTTAGTTGTCCCATAATCGCCTTTAGGATTTGTCCTTTTCTCAACTGGTGTTATTATGAAGATGCTAAACATTAGATTAGTCTGAAAAAATAAATATTATCATTGATATAATTTTTAGATTTAAGGCCATACCAATTTAATTTGTCAAGTCTTAAGATATTTTACCTTAAGAAAATAAGGCGAAATTTCTATTTTCATTTTCAATAAGGGGCTACACCACTGTTGTTATTCGGCTTATCAAGGGGGTCTCGTTTGGTAGGGGGGGTGTCTGATCCCAGATCCCGCTTATTGTTTAGTGAGAATCCCGTATCCTGCTTCTCGTTGCCTCAAACGCTCGTGCATTTTCCAGTGTCCCGCAGGACTTTTTTTCACCGTTTTCACACTTAATTTTTCGACTTTCACGTGTCACGCTTAAGAAAAATCTGCCAATCCCGCGTCACGCTTAGACCCCAATGTCACTCACTATCAAGGAAGATGATCGTGAAAGAATTCTCAACTGTGGTCAAGCATTGCAATCAGATTGTGAAAGATCTGGTATCGGATCCTAAATATATTTAATTGCAATTCTACTTCAAAATCTGTGTAAAATTGGCTTTTTTTTTCAAAATTTGGAATAAATGATAAAAAAAAATTATGTCTCAAAATTATTCAACTTTCTTAATAATACCGTGCAACATCATATTTTAGAAGTTATGTTGTACTTTACAAGAAAACACAGAAGGCGCAACACAAGTCTATGGGATTCATAAGAACACGTTGAAGGGATGATTATACTATATTGTAGAAAAAAATCGGCCAGTGGCCTCCCAAAAAATTGTGAATGTAAATTCGGGGAATTTCTCAATTCAGGAAAAATAAAATATATAAGATATTTTCAGAAATGTTTCAATCACCAAATTAAGGAAATCTTAATTTTCATAGTTTGTCGTCAAAGCGTTTTAAAATCTGGATAAGAATGTTGTCAAGAATTGCGTTTTATGTTTAACGATTTATTAAGTCAACATATGGTCAACGATTTTATCAGCAGGATTCAATTGATGAAAATGTAATGGGAGTATTTGATCTCTTGAAAGCAGATCGCCTCGCAGGTCGATAAAAAAGATGGATTTTGTCAAAATGGGTCTACATAACAGAAAGCAAGCAAAAATCACAAATATCATATCAATAGACCACTTTCGAGTTCATCCTTCACCGGAAAAAAACTCGTCAATTATGCGCGCCTTTATGACGTCATTTACCAGATAGAGGGGATCGCCTGTATCCCTGCACTATTAACGTTCATCAAGCGTCTTAGTGATAGTCTTTGTGCAGGATAAACTAGAAATAATGTTTATTTTGTAAGTGACTTAATCAGAATTCCCCAATGACAGCAGTGCTGATTGTCAATTATGAGAAATAGATTTGCTGAATAATTCGTGCAATATAGTATTATAGTTTTCCAACCACTCGCTCAACATTGGAACAGACTGACAATGCCCCTTAAAACGCACGAATGATGTTCACTTAAAAACCAGAGTTTTTGACGGAAATGTATCGAACTCGAAAGTTGTCTATTAAGTCCATATGTAATATGTACATAGCAAACAAGTTCTGGGAAGTTTTACAATGCTTCCTAGGAGTCTACTCCTATATTCGAAAGAAGAAAATAATTTTTGTAATTGCTTTTCTGAATTTGAAATCTATTTGAATCAAGGTAAAATCAGTATTTGTTTTCCCGGATAAATGCAACATATTAAAAACAAGAATGTGTCCCAAGTACACGGATGCCCCATCCGCACTATTATTTTTCTATGTTCAGTGGACCGTGAAAATGGGGTAAAATTGGAAAGATCATATCATAGGGAACATGTTTACTAAGTTTCAAGTTGATTGGGCTTCAACTTCATCAAAAACTACCTCGACCAAAAACTTTAACCCTAAGCGAGATAGACGGACGAACGGACGGACGGACGAACAGACCAGAAAACAAATGCCCATAAATGTGGCATAAAAATATAGTACAAGTTCTTGAGTAAACGATAGAGAAAACAAAATTCTTATGGATGAATCTGATTTAAATTTTGACAGAAGTTCTTCAATTTGCCTTCTAATTAGTGGATTTAAAATTTGAAGATATATTCCTCTCGTGTTTTTGTAATTCTGTTGCATGAATATTCCAAGAAACTGTACTATTAGTTTATCGAAGCTTGTTTCAATTTGTGAAGACCAAAATTTTATTTTTAAACAGCTGTCGACTTTTAGAAAGTCATGATTGTTATAATGAATTTACTCCCATCTACTCTTAGTGGATAGTAATTTTCATCTAACACAAGCATGATGGAGAAAGGTTGATGCTTTTAGGTGTATATACATATATAAATGTTTTGTGTTTTTTTTATATATCAATTGATTTTTTATGTTATGTTGATAAAGCGCAAATGTCCAATTGATCATGTGAAATGAGCAAATGTCCAATTGATCATGTGAAATGAGCAAATGTCCAATTGATCATGTGAAATGAGCAAATGTCCAATTGATCATGTGAAATGAGCAAATGTCCAATTGATCATGTGAAATGAGCAAATGTCAAGTTGATCATGTGAAATGAGCAAATGTCCTGTTGATCATGTGAAATGAGCAAATGTCCAGTTGATCATGTGAAATGAGCAAATGTCCTAAAAAAGTGCATATGTCCATTACAAGAGCGCAAATGTTCTACAAAAAATGGAAACGTCCCGTAACGGACCGGACTAGTCTTGCATTAGAAAACAATATTTCTTTTACCAATTGATGAACTTGCATCTAGTTGAGGCGTGTAATTATTTTAATAAGGATGAAGATTATTAATGCGGTTTTGTTTTTTTAATTTCAACATTTCAACTTGTCGTATGACAATATTAGCTAATTTATTGTTTATTTCGTAGATATAAACTAAAAAAGTTATCAAGATCACGTTGTTTTACTTGAATATCTGATTAGTCTGTTAACAATACTGTTAATAGCTACAAGTCATTGTATTAAAACTTAGTGGGGAAATTACCAGTCAACATATCTCGGTTGTGCACGATGCCCAGCTTGAGCTGTAATTTTGTCGATAAAGTTATATTAATTCTCAATTTAAAATTTGTATAAGAAATCACAACTTATAACAATGTATAAAGAATGGACAAATTAGACTGATATTGCTTAAGGGACCTAGTCAGTGTGGTTTTATAAGATAATCAGATCAATAGTGGCATTGAACAATTTTAGCTCTATTCACCCAACAAAAGAGAACAGGTTTTCATGAGTCATGCAAATCTAGTATTTGTTATACCAATCAAATTAATATTATCCAATATTTAAATAACGATTTGACCGTTTTTGTAGCATATTAGATCTTTCACGATCCTCAATATGCGGTACGCGATCTTTCACGATCCAAAAAATCATTTTTTTTTTTATAAATATTTCTGCAAAATTTATGATTATGCTCATACAATTTTAGTAACTTCAGGAACCATTTGAATCATTAAAATGGAATGACATTTTAGAAAGAAAAGATGTTAAGTCATTTGAATTATGGAAAAATTCTTGTTATTTAATGTTGTTGTAATGTCAGGAGCAATTTGCCTTCTATTGCAAGTTTTGTATATAAAAACGGTGTACTTTAAAATTTAAACCTGGTTATTTCTCAGATACTGATCATAAGGACATTGAACCATTTTGAACGTTTTATTTTTTTGTACATTTTACAGTCGGTTATAATGATTAGATCATTAAATTAGATTAGTATTTGACCTTGCATATGTCTTTACGGTAAGGTTGAATTCACAATCCTATACCAGAGCTGAATAAAATTCACCAAGATAATTTTCTCGATATTATGTAATAACACATAGCCAAGAGAGTGATAGAGCAGATTGTTACCCCGAGAAAACATTATCAACCGAGGTGAAGCCAAGGTTTACAATGCTTTTTCGAGGGGTACCAATCTGCTCTATCACCCTCTCAGCTATGTGTTGTTTAATTTATTATACTGAATGTCCTATCATTATTGTCTTTTACAGATGAATTGTATTTTTAAAAAAAGTATTTTATATGACGTCACGTATATAACAACGTTACAGGTATTAGAATAATCAACAGAAGTGAAGCAAAATGTTTTATTTTTTTGTTTTGACAGTCAAATAATAAAATCAAAGCTAAAACGTAGAACTTAAGCATTGTCTTTAATTACTTGATGTAAATTAAATTCATTGTCATTTGAATTGTGGATTTTTGATTGGTCTGGACGAGAGGGTGACATTCAAAAAAATTGTTACCCGCTCAGCCATGAAAATAAGACCTCTTGAAATAAACTTAGAACTTCTCGATTATTCAAACCAAATTTTTATTTTGAGCCATACTTATTGACATTACCATATATTCAAAGATGTGTTTTAACAAGATTTAGAATTGGAGCTCACAAACTTGAAATAGAAAAGGACATTACTTTAATATTAAACTAGAAAATAGAATATGCACTTTAATATTAAACTAGAAAATAGAATATGCAAACTCTGTAATGAGGAAATAGAAGATGAGATGCATTTTCTTTTAACATGTAAAACTTCGGATCATGTTAGAAATCCATTTCTAAGCAAAATATATAGTAAAAAATAAAAATATTTCAAAACTTGATAACAATATGAAATCTCTTTATTTGACAAATGGGAAATGAAGATAACAAGAATGTGTTAGTGTCCATAGCACACGGATGCCCCATCCGCACCATCACTTTCTATGTTCAGTGGGCCGTGAAAATGGGGTGAAATCTCTAATTTGGCATTAAAATATGAAAGAACATATCATAGGGAACATGTGTCCTAAGTGTCAAGTTCATTGGACTTTAACTTCATCAAAAACAACCTCGACCAAAAACTTTAACCTGGAGCGGGACAGACGGACACACGTGTACCAAGTTTGGTAGAAATCCAGGATAGTAAGAAAGTTATTAAAATTTCAAAAACTTTAACCACAGAGTGAATGTAATGTTTCCTGGCAGAAAAACTAAGTCCATTTATAAGTAAAATACGGAAAAATTGGATTTTTTTTTTTACAAAATTTACTTTTGAATATAATTTTATGATCATAAACAAGCTTCTGTCGTAGTTTGGTAGAAATCCAGGAGAGTTTAAGAAAGTTATTAAAATTTCAAAAACTTTAACCACAGGGTGAATATTTGTGGACGCCGACGGAATGTAGGATCGCTATGTCTCGCTTTTTCGACAAAAGTCGAAGGCTCGACAAAAATGGTACAAACGAATTCCAGTTCTTTCCTGTTACCAAAGTGAATCAATTTAAAAAAGTTTCTAATGAGAATAAAGAATAAATTAAAGATACTATTGTTACGCCAGAAATCGCCTTTTAATTGTAGCCAACAAAAGACACAAATCAATAATAAAATTTAACAATATTTATTATACACTAGTTTACAAGAAGTATTACACAAAGAGTAATGTCAACTTAACTGTCAAAATATGAGTCCAATCTTATTATCTTTTCTTTATCCGGAAATCTTCTCGGAATCCACAGAATATTATATCCAATTGGTCACAATTTAGAAAGATGTAGTTTGTAAATAAAAGTGTCAACCCAACTGCTGAGAATGTTGATGTCTATCGATGTCTAAGTCTATCTATCTCTAAATCTCAACTATCTTTTGGGTCTGCATACTTATATATATACTCAAACGGAAACTTCTAGACAACGCTAGAAATTTAAATTACGCATCTTTTGTTATGATCATTCTGGAAACGTTATGTAAGTGAAATAGAAAGTTCTAATCATTCCATGAATATCAATGATTGTTCCAGTGAATTCTAAACTGTATAGTTGTAACACAATGTGTTTTATTTTGTACACAATATAAACATATATAATAGGCCACACAAAACAAATAAGGCCCACTAAATAAATATGATAGTTACAATATCATAACACCTCCCCCCTTAAAAAAAGTTTGAGTGTAACAAAAACTTTTCATGAATAATATGTACAAAAATACATAGTATATACACAGTGTTTTAATAAGTTCTAGATAAAACATCTGCTATACATTATCTTTACCTTTAATATGTTTTACAATAACATCATATGCCTGTAACAATAAACTCCACCTAGTCAATCTCTGGTTCTTGTTTCTCATTTTATGTATGAAGGTGAGAGGATTATGATCAGTATAAACAAGAATAGGATGGACAGTTGGATTTAAATATACATCAAAATGTTGAAGTGCAGACAACAGTGCAAAACACTCTTTTCAATAGTTGAATAATTTTTCTGATGTTTATCTAATTTCTTAGAAAAATATGATTTAGGTTTCTCAACATTATCATCTGTCTCTTGATATAAAACAGCTCCAACTCCTACATCGCTTGCATCAACGGCAAGTTTAAATTGTTTTTCAAAGTCTGGAGTGATCAGAACTGGACTATTAATTAAAAGTGATTTGCTATTTTCAAAAGCGTTTTGACAATTTTCACTCCAGATGAATTTAGAATCTTTCCGTAAAAGATGAGTCAATGGTTGAACAATAGTAGCAAAATTTGAACAGAATTTCCTGTAAAATCCAATCATGCCTAAATATCTCATAAGTTGTTTTTTATTTGTAGGAGGGGGAAATTTGGTAATTGCATCCACTTTAGCCATAATAGGTTTCATTTGACCTTGGCCAACTGTATGCCCTAAATAATCAACAGTGGCCTGGCAAAATTCACTTTTACCAAGATTAACAGTCAAATTTGATTGTGACAATCTATCAAAAGTATCATATAAATGTGTTAAATGCTCTTCCCAGCTAACACTACATACAATAAGATCATCAATATAAGTATAACAACAGTCTAAATCTTTTATTTCATTATTGATCATTCTTTGAAATGTAGCTGGAGCACTTTTCATGCCAAACGGCATTACAGTATATTGAAATAAGCCATCTGGTGTGACAAAAGCTGATATTTCTCGAGCTCTCTGTGTCAATGGGACTTGCCAGTAACCTTTCAATAAATCAAATTTGCTCACAAATTTTGCTTGTCCAATGTTATCAATGCAGTCGTCTATCCTTGGAATCGGATAGGAATCAGATTTTGAAACAGAATTTACTTTTCTGAAATCAGTTACGAAACGAAAGGTTTTATCTGGTATGGGCACAAGGAGACAAGGAGAGCTCCATTCACTGTTACTCGGCTCAATAATATCATTGTTAAGCATATATTTAATTTCTTGTCTCATAAATTCAAGTTTGAGTGGATTGAGCCGGTAAGGATGTTGCTTAATTGGAGAAGCATGACCTACATCGACATCATGACAAACAGCAGTGGTTTTGTTTGACACATCTAGAAAAAGATTTTTAAAAGAAAATACCAAAGCTTTTAATTTTTCTCTACGATCAAAAGACAGATGTGCAAGTTTTGAATCTAAATTTGACAAAATTTCTGAATTTTTCAATCTAACTGTCTCTTCCATAGTTTTAGAACTAGAAGGTGGTTCAATTATATCTGGTTTGTCATGATTGTTCTCCAATTTAACCATGGCTAAAGTGGCAACTGGTTTACTCTCACCCTCATTAGTACGCTCAAAATATGGTTTTAACATATTAATGTGACACACTCTATTTTGTTTACGCCGACCTGGTGTTTCTACAATATAATTCAAATCATTAATTTTACTCTCTATGGTATAAGGACCACAATATTTAGCTTGTAATGGATGTCCAGGGACTGGCAAAATACAAGTACCTTATCACCAGGCTCAAAAATCTGTCCCTGGCATTTTATCATACCATATTTTCATCTTATTCTGAACAGTTTTAAATTGTTCTGAGCAATTTGACAAGCAGTATTCAATTTTTCTTTAAATCTAGATACATAGTCTAGAAGATTCAAGTCAGTGTGTTCAGTAAGCCATTTTCCTTAATTAACTTTAAAGGTCCCCTTACAGTATGGCCAAATACCAACTCAAAGGGACTAAAACCAAGAAATTCTTGAACAGCCTCTCGGACCGCAAAAGTAAAAGTGAACACCATCATCCCAGTCCCTATCAAACTGAAGACAAAAGTTCTAATCATGTTCTTCAATGTTTGATGAAAACGTTCTAAGGCACCTTGAGATTCTGGATGATAAGCACTTGACCTATACTGAGCAATCCCTAACTGGTACACGACTTGCTGAAATAAACCTGACATGAAATTTGAACCCTGGTCGGACTGTATAGACTTTTGAAGTCCTACTAGCGTGAAAAATTTGATCAGAGCTTTGACAATAGTAGGTGTCTTGATATTCCTTAACGGAATAGCCTCAAGAAAGCAGTGGAGGTACACATGATTGTCAATAAATACGCATTTCCGGTCTTGGTCTTCGGTAAAGGTCCAACGCAATCAATGAGTACTCGGCTGAAAGGTTCTTCAAAGGCTGGAATAGGCAGATGTGGTGCTGGTGGTATTTTCTGGTTAGGCTTACCAACAACCTGGCATATATGGCATGATTTACAATATCTGCGACATCATTTCTAAGTCTTGGCCAGTAGAAATGCTGCAAGATCTTCAGGCAAGTCTAAGTGTCCAGCCAAGGGGGTGTCATGGGCAAGACCAATAATGTCTTGCCTATTGACTTGAGGCACCACCACTTGGTATACCACTCTCCATTCCTCCTCTGGGGTAGCATTAGGGGGCCTCCACTTTCTCATTAAAATGCCGTCTTGATGGTAATAGCATTCGGCCACTTTGTCTGCATCCTCCTGTGGTTGAGCACTCTTGCGGAGCTGAAGAACCTCAGGGTCTTTACTTTGTTCTTCGGCAAATTTCCATCGGTCTAATGAATGGCTGTTTACGTCTGGCCATGGCATAATTACATTCTTGCTAATACTAGGTGATCATATGACGGCCTTCTCTGAGCTACCGGGACCTTCAGTGTCGGCTAGAAAGGTGTAAGAAAGGTCCATGTAATCAAACTGGTCTTCTTGCAAATCCTCATTTTGTTGTTTTCTAGCTATCGCCCTAGTAACGACACAAGCTGGATACAGTTCAGCATCATCTTCAGGTGATTTAACATCCACATCCGGTTCACTGGTAACAATTGGTTCAGCAACCACTTTGTTCCTAGCTAGATCATATCCTTAGCAATAATGAAACACCCTCAACAGGGAGATTAGGACGAACACCCACAACAACTGGTCCAGTTATCAAATCTGACTTCAGATAAATACGATGGAGGGGAACATCTATACAACCTAACTCCACACCTTGTAACAAAACGGAGGCACCAACAGAAGTCTCCTCGGACAAAGGCAACACACCTTCTAACAATAAAGACTGAGAAGCTCCAGCGTCCCGTAAAATCTTAATAGGCTGAGGAGTAGTATTCTCAACAATAGAAACAAACCCATCAGAAATAAAAGGTTTATAATCCTCCATGTAATCACAAAAACTGGACTTAAAAGCCTGACTCGCAGGACATTCCAACGTATTGGTAACACGGGGTGTCGTACAAGCTCTTGTCTTGGGCTTATTATCTCTTTCATTCTTCTTCTGGAGTCTAAAACAATTAGCCATCAGGTGACCATTCTTCTTGCAATAAGCACAAGTCAGTAACTTCTTCTCAAAAGTATCAAATTTTGGACTAGACATATTATAACTAGACTGACTCTTATTTTGTGCAACAGGTTTACTATCAGTACGCTCAGTGCTTTGATTCTTGTAATTTCCACTCACAGTATTAAAATTTTGACCTTTGAAACTTCTCTTATGTGAAAGGGTAAAATTATCAGAAATAACAGCTGCATCTTGTAATGTCTCAACAGTTTTGTCATCTAAATGTGTTTTTAAGTCTAAATGAACACACTGCTTGAACTCTTCTAATAACATCAATTGTCTTAAATTATCCAAATTTTTATCTATTTTCTTTGACGTAAGCCATTTATCAAATAGATCTTCTTTTTCCCTAGCAAATTCAACATAGGTTTGTAAATCAAAATTTTTATAAGACCTAAATTTCTGTCTATATGCTTCTGGCACTAGCTCATAAGCTTTCAAAACCTCTTTTTTAACCTTGTCATAATCAGAACTATTTCCTGATGAAAGTGCTGAGTAAATTTCAGCGGCCTTGCCCTCAAAAACACTTTGCAGCATTGTAGTCCAAAAACGCTTCGGCCATTTCAAATTTTGAGCAATTTTCTCAAACTGTGGAAAAATTTGTCAACTGTTTTTTCACAAAATTTGGGAACCAAACGTATATTTTTTGCTGCATCAAAATTAAAATGTTCTGATTTTGATTGGACTTTAGTGTTGCTTTCTTCTTTTGACATTTCAACTTTCATTTTCTCAATCTCTAACCTTTCTCTCATTTCAAGTTCTGCCTGTTTTAATTTAAAGTCATCTTCTTTTTCTTTCTCTTTCATCTTCTCCATCTCTAACCGTTCCTTCATTTGAAATTCTGCTTGTCTTTCTTCTTTTTCCAATTGTTTTATTTTGAGTTCATGTTCTAATTCAAGCTGTTTTAATTTGATAGCGTCAACATTTTCGACCTTAAGATCAAGAGCCTCTTCACCTAAAATTTCTGCGTCAACTTATTTGTCTATTACCAAATTTTTTATAATTTGTTTTCTCATAGATACTTTAGTCTAATTTCAGATGTTTAGCAAGCAACACTAATTCCTCTTTCTTTAAATTATCAAACCCCTCCAGGTCTGGCGTTTTCAAAAATTTACCGGCATCAAATGCCATTTTGTAGAATTTTGTTGGCTAGCTCTAATAAAAATACTGAACAAATTTTTAATAAGATATTAACGTGATCCCGGACACGAGCCCCCAATTTCTGTTACGCCAGAAAATCGCCTTTTAATTGTAGCCAACAAAAGACACAAATCAATAATAAAATTTAACAATATTTATTATACACTAGTTTACAAGAAGTATTACACAAAGAGTAATATCAACTTAACTGTCAAAATATGAGTCCAATCTTTTTATCTTTTCTTTATCCGGAAATCTTCTCGGAATCCACAGAATATTATATCCAATTGGTCCACAATTTAGTATGATGTAGTTTGTAAATAAAAGTGTCAATCCAACTGCTAAGCATGTTGATGTCTATCGATGTCTAAGTCTATCTATATCTATCTCTAAATCTCTATATTCAACTAACTTTTGGGTCTGCATACTTATATATATACTCAAACGGAAACTTCTAGACAACGCTAGAAATTTAAATTACGCATCTTTTGTTATGATCATTCTGGAAACGTTATGTAAGTGAAATGGAAAGTTCTAATCATTCCATGAGTATCAATGATTGTTCCAGTGAATTCTAAACTGCATAGTTGTAACACATGTGTATTATTTTGTACACAATATAAACATATATAATAGGCCACACAAAACAAATAAGGCCCACTAAATAAATATGATAGTTACAATATCATAACACTATATCTGGTTTACTAGTATAGCCTTCAATATTTTATCAAATGCCAATTATTTATTTTAGCATTTTCAATACAAAAGGTTAAGAAATATACTAAAATATAGTCCGATATGTCGGTAACATGAAAAAAGTAAAATCACAAAAATACTGAACTCCGAGGAAAATTCAAAAAGGAAAGTCCCCAATCAAATGGCAAAATCAAAACAACAAACACATCAAACGAATGGATAACAACTGTCATATTCCTGACTTGGTACAGGCATTTTCTTATGTAGAAAATGGTGGATTGAACCTGGTTTTATAGCTAGCTAAACCTCTCACTTGTATGACAGTTGTATCAAATTCCATCATATTGACAACGATGCGTGAACAAAACAAACAGACACAATAGGTAAAAATGTCAAAAATAGGGGTACAGCAGTCAACATTGTGTTATCATCTTAATCACTATAAAAAACAAACAAATGTAACGAAGAAGCACAAAAAGGCATACATCAAATTTAACATCCTCATTTTGCTTATATTTTACGATTTTATTTATCTATCTAAAATTGTCGTTCAAAGTATGACGGGTTACATAAATACAGAGTCACGTAAAATGGATATGAGACAATATCTGAAAAAGTCTAATTTTTGGCAATAAGAAAAAAAAACAAACAAAATGTCTTTAGACCCGGTATTTTAATAGCACAAATCGAAGAACACACATTGAGGATCTAGGAACTGTTGTCTGTAATTCAAACAATTGTTAATTGTGGTAACAATGGCAATTTCAAAAATGGTACAAAAAAAATCCAGTTCTTTCCTGTTACCAAAGTGAATCAGTTTTAAAAAGTTTCTAATGGGAATAAGGAATAAGTTTAAGACACTATTTGTGGTTTACTAGTATATCCTGCAATAGTTTATCAAATGCCAATTATTGATTTTAGCATTTGCAATACAAAAGGTTTAGAAATATACTAAAATATAGTCAGATATAACATGAAAGAATCTTGAGAAACAGGACAACGGTAACAAGACAGAGTTGGTAACAGAAAGGATTTTTTTCTCAAAAAAAAAAATGCATTATTTTATAGATTAAGAAAAATACATCATTTCAGATTGGTCACAATTGGAAGATAACAGCAAACAATGTCATTTATCCTTTGAAACTGTATTTGCAAGATGAAAAATCTGCCTAGGTAATGAAAAATTCTAAAATAAATTCCTTTCTGTAACTATCTACTATACTAGAATTGCACAATGTTCTCTGCTGTTATCAAAAACAAAAAACCTATTTTTTCATTCAATATACTGTATATTACTTTGAAATTTATTTAATGTGGTGATGATAACTTATATTAAATGAAATGGTTGGCATATAGTAGATTAACTTTTTGATTCATCAGTGAAATTGTCTTGAACATCCTTCCTGTTACTGATTATGGTTATGCTGTTACCTTTTATCAGGTAACATGACAGAACGTAACAGAAAGGAATTACGCAGTACTTTTTGTTTATTTACTCGAATTGTGTAGAAGTTTACTTCCATCTACATATCAATTTGATAAGATACTATAAAAACACATGTACTGTTATAGTGCTGACAATGAAATATTTTCAGAAGGTACACAAAAAGGCTGTAACAGGAGAGAACAACAAAATTATTTTTCTCCAAATTCTGATCTTTGGGGAGTTCAGTTTTTTTTTTAAACTGGCTGCTATTCACCTAAACATATGGAGTTATACATTCAGGAAATGATGCTCTTCACATTGCATTACAAGAAATAAATTTTTGGTCTTTCAAACGTGTCCACAGGTGGAAAAAACCCAGCGGTAACAGGAGGGAAATTATCCTTTGGGACAACATTTAAAAGACCCTTAAAAATGCAAAATTTTCTTACATGCTTTAGTTTTAACAAAATCAGACCAGTAATGGAGAAGTTTTTTATATAATCTATCAGATTTGTGAAAATCGGAAGGCTGTTTACTTAATTTAGATATTCTTTGAATTATTTAATTTTCAGAAAATAACAGGGGACAACATGATTTTTTGGGGGGTTGACCATTTAAATTATAATATTTTATTAGACGAAATATTAAAAAGAAGGTTTAATTGGTTGCAGTTGGTGCATTATATACTCGAGTTAATACTGAAACTTAAAATTTTCCAAAAACATGCCTGAGTAAAAAAATAGTTGCTGGTGAAAGATGGGACATGGAAATTAGACTTTTTAGATATTGTCTCATATAACAAAAAACAGAAAGAATCTTGAGTAACAGGACAAGTAACAGGACAGAGTTGGTGACAGGAAGGAATTATTTTTTCAAAACAATTGCTTTATTTTTATAGTTTAAGAGAAATACATCATTTCAAATTAGTCACAATTGGGAGATAACAGCAAACAATGTCATTTATCTTTTGAAACTGTATTTGCAAGATGAAAAATCTGCGTAGGTAATGAAAAATTCTAACATAAATTCGTTTCTGTTACCATCTACTATACTAAAATTGCACAATGTTCTCTGCTGTTATCAAAAGTAAAAAACCTGTCTTTTCATTCAATATACTGTATATTATGTTGAGATTTATTTAATATGATGATCATAACTTATATTAAATGAAATGGTTGGCATATAGTAGATTAACTTTGTGATTCATTAGTGAAATTGTCTTTAACATCTTTCCTGTTACTGATTATGGCTATGCTGTTACTTTTTATCATGTAACATGACAGAACGTAACAGAAAGGAATTACATAGTACTTTTTGTCCTTTTATCCGAATTGTGTAGAGGTTTACTTCCATCTACATAGAGTGAGTGACCCATATTCGCCGCATAATTCGTACATTCCCACTAACATCCGACCTACATTCGAATATTTGGTACTTTTTATGTAGGTTTCAGAAATTTAACTATATGAAAAAAATGTTTGATAAAGGAATCATCTTCAAAACATTGGTTAAATGTTCTAAAAACAAACGCAACTCAAGAGGAAATCAAGTTGTTCGTGTACCATGGAGGACACATTTTCGCCGCAATGTATGATATGACCATCCTCATTATCCTGGTATATTGTAAAAACGAATGTTTGCAATAACATGAATTAGCTGGAGAGATCATTCCTATACGATTTTTCTCACAAATATTTACGTTAAGACTGCGCATGATTGGTATATAAATCTTACATAATTGCCAATATCGTTTAAAAACACCTGCGTATTTCTTTATATGTGCGAATAACCTTGGAAATGGGGTAAAGAGGAATATCAACAGTTCGAACATTACAAACAGCCTTTACCATCTTTTTAGGCAAGTCTTGGGTAAAGGCACAAAAATTTTTCAGAAGAAATAGCAAAACGGCGCAAAATGTGTCCAAGGCGAATATGCGCCACCCACTCTATCAATTTAATAAGATAATATAAAAACACATTTACTGCTATAGTGCTGACAATGAAATATTCTCAGAAGGTACACAAAAAGGCTGTATAACAGGAGAGAACAACAAAATTATTCTTCTCTAAATTCTGATTTTTTGGGAGTTCGGATTTTTCAAACTGGCTGCCATTCGCCTATACATATGGAGCCATGCATTCAGGAAATGATGCTCTTCTCATTGCATTACAAGAAATCAAATCTTGGTCTTTCAAACGTTTCCACAGGTGAAAAAAACCCAGTTGTAAGAGGAGGGAATTACCCCTTGGGACAAACTTTAAAAGACCCATAAAAATGCAAAATTTTATCACATGCTTTAGTTATAATAAAATCAGACTAGTAAGGGACAAGTTTTCTATATAATCTATCATATTTGTGAAAATCGGAAGCCTGTTTACCTAATTTAGATATTCTTTGAATGATTTAGTTTTCAGAAAACAACACCGGACAACATGTTTTTTTTTTTTTTTTTTTGGGGGTTGAACATTTAAATTATAATATTCTATTAGAAGAAATATAAGAAAGAGTGTTTAATTGGCAATAGTTGGTGCATTATATACTCTAGTTAATACTGAAACTTAAATAATTGCTGGTGAAAGATGGAACATGGAAATTAGACTTTTTCAGATATTGTTTTTGACTGTTTGTATTTTTTTCCTTTCATTCATGATTTTGTCATTTATATATTTGATCGTTATTTATATTTTGTATTGCTTCATTCTTACTTTTTGTAGATTTGAATAAAATTCTAAACTTTCCTATATGTTGCCATACTATATCAAATCATCAGTTTAACTGTATTCACATCATCATTCATTTTTTTACGATTTAATCATTTGACTCCGGAATTAACATCGGCACATTGTAAAAATGTTTACTTGCAAGTTATTTACATTACAATCCTTTCCGTGCAGTTTTCATTATAAGCACAAATTTACTCGTTCTGTCAAATTGCTTTAATTTCCCTTCTATGTTTCATAGTACATACTTGTACTGTGTGCCAAGTAACACAAACAGGCATATATAAAATTGAGAATAAAAATGGGGTATGTCAAGGAGACAACAACCCGACCAAAGAGCAGAAAACAGCCCAAGGCCACCAATGGGTCTTCAACACAGCGAGAAAATCCCGTGCCCCTTAGGCTAAACAAAATGTGTACTAGTTCAATGAAAATACACGTTACACCAAACTCCAAAACATATAAATGAACCAAATAGTTTAGAGGCATTGTGCGTTTTTTGAAATATTTTTTTTTTAAAAATCAGTAAAACCAAAGCTATGTTAAATTACAAAACATAAGGTATATAAAGGCAACAGTGGTATAGCGCTGTTGTGTGGCTTATAACTAGTCTAACGGATACGCATGAAAAATCAAATATCATTAGATCAATTATAGGCTATTTTTAACATTGCCATATAAGCGGGAGGTTTGGCTAGATTTAAAACAAGGTTCAACCAACCATTTTTTTCTTAAAATGTCCTATACCAAGTCAGGAATATGGCAGTTGTTATGACATAGTCCGTTTCTATGTATGTTGGCGTTTGTTATTTGTAGCAGTTCAGTGTTTATGTTGTTCCGTTTTGTTTCTTATAGTTGGTGTGTTTTCCTCAGTTTTGGTTGGTGACCCGGATTTGTTTCAATTAAATCGATTTATGACTCTTGAACAGCGGTATACTACTATTGCCTTTATTTACACCAGTGGTGTAACTGTACAACATAAGAACAAACTATAAAAATCAATTGAAAAGGGCATAACTCGTCCCAGAACAAAAATTACATCAACAACTCCTAGACATAGCTTTTGATCATTATTTACAACAAATGGTATACAAAGAAACACGCAAAGACAGAATCCTAAATCTGTTCTTTACTAATAATCCATCTAGTGTAAATAAAATGACAACTTTACCACCAATTGGTAAGGCAGACCATGATATAGTATACCTTGAAATGGACACATGGCTGAAAAGGATACGGGAACTACCTCGAAAAATTATGAAATTCAATAAAATTGGGGAAACATAAAATCTGATCGTATTGAAATATTAACAGCAATACAAGAAAAATACAAACACAGTAGTGTAGATGAATTGTGGGAGAATTTTAAGATGGACCTAATAAAATCTATAGAAAAAAATGTACCACACAAAAGGATCACATACAAACATAAACTACCTTGGGTAACAGACAAACTGGGTAAGCTCATAAACAAGAAAACCAAAGCTTATCAAAAAAGGAAGAAAGATCCAGAAAAATATAAAAAGTTGAAACAAACAGTACAAAATGAAATTGCGTACAGAATATTGGAAATATATTGAAAAAATGATCTGTGATATACCAATAAACGAACCTAGTCAATATGAAACATCAAAAACAAAACCAAAAATATTTTCAGTTACATCAAAAGCACACGATCTGATAACACTGGTGTTGCACCTTTGAAAAAAGATGGCAAACTTATCACAGACACTGAGGAAAAAGCGAATATTTTAAATCAACAATTCCAAATCTGTATTCACAAATGAAACAGATGATAACATCCTAGACAAAGGTAGAAGCCCCCACCCGCAAATGCCGAACATAACAATCAATGAAGCAGGTATTACCAAATTATTGTCTAACCTTAATCCACACAAAGCTTGTGGTCCTGACAATATCAATGGACGAGTCCTTAAAGAACTAAGGGAACAAATTTCACCAATCCTTTCATTAATATTTAAAAAGTCTCTTGAAACTGGAGAAACACCTAAGGACTGGAAACATGCTAATGTAGCCCCAGCCTTCAAAAAAGGGGAAAGTACAAACCCGTACAGGCCAATATCTTTAACCTGCATATGTTGCAAGCTCATGGAGCATATCATTACAAGTATAGTATCATGTCTCATCTAGAAAAGCATCATATATTATAAGATCTTCAGCATGGTTTCAGAAAACTTAAGTCAAGGTCTTATGAAACACAACTAATATATTTTATTCAAGAACTGGCACAAACCAATAATAGCAACACACAAACTGACTTAATCATAATGGACTTCGCTAAAGCGTTCGACAAAGTTTCACATCGTCGCCTCCTTTACAAGCTTAACTTCTATGGTGTTCAAAATAACACACTAAATTGGATTCAGGCATTTCTACATGACAGAACACAAACAGTCGTCATCAATGGCATTTCTTCCACCTCAGTACCCGTAACATCTGGTGTACCCCCAAAGAACAGTATTAGGCCCAATACTGTTCCTCATCTATATAAACGGCTTACCTGAATATTTACAACACAGGAAGCTTAGACTCTTTGCGGATGACAGCATAATTTACAGGGAAATAAAAACACAAAATGATTGCCATAAACTACTACTCGATCTAGGTCTCAGCAGCACGATGGGAATCAGATTGGCTCATGACATTTCACCCTTACTATCTCACAAAAGAATAATTGTGGACACATGTGGACACAGATGATGCCCCTGCTTGCATATCATATAGTTATAAAGAGACATAACTGAAGAACGGTGAAAGTGACGCTACCCAAATTTGAACTTGATCTGAGTTTTGTGGTAATAAGCATTGTGTGTAAGTCTTATAACATTTGGTTGAGGCAAACTTAAGTTAGAGAACAGAAACTAAAAATTTTGCAATTTTTCCATATATAAAGGGGCATTACTCTAGAACGGTTTGAGTGACACCACCGAAATTCAACCTTGATCTGTGTTTTGTGAAAATAAGCATTGTGTATAAGTTTCATAACATTTGGTTGAGGCAAACTTAAGTTAGAGAATGGAAACTAAAAAAGTTTTGCATTTTTTTCATTTTTAAAGGGGCATAACTCTTAAACGGTTTGAGTGACGCTACCAAAATTCACCCTTGATCTGTATGTTGTGATAATAAGCATTGTGTATAAGTTTCAAAACATTTAGTTAAGGCAAACTTAAGTTAGAGAACGGAAACTAAATATTTTGCAATTTTTCCATTATAAAGGGGCATAACTCTAGAACCGTTTGAGTGACGCCACCAAAATTCAAACTTGATCTGTGTTTTGTGGTAATAAGCATTGTGTATAAGTTTCAAAACATTTAGTTAAGGCAAACTTAAGTTAGAGAACGGAAACTAAATATTTTGCAATTTTTCCATTTATAAAGGGACATAACTCTAGAATTGTTAGAGTGACGCTACCAAAATTCATACTTGGTCTGTGTTTTGTGGTAATAAGCATTGTGTATAAGTTTCATAACATTTGGTTGAGGCAAACTCAAGTTAGAGAACGGAAACCAATTTTGGGACGTACAGACGGACGTACGGACGTACAGACGGAAAAGTGTAAAATTTAATGCCCCCTTCGCTACGGGCATAAAATAACTACAGGCACAATAACATCCTTCACATCCACATTCTCGAATCAGTAACATCTGCAAAACATCTTGGCATTACCCTACAATCCAATTTTAAAGTGGAACAAGCATATAGACAATATAGTATCAAATGGGAATAGATCACTTGCTTTTTTAAAACGAAATTTAAAAGTTGCAAACACAGAAATAAAATCAGGAGCATACCAGGCACTAGTAAGACCCAAACTAGAATACTGTTGTAGTGTCTGGGACCCGCATATGAAAGACCAACAAATAAAATTAGAAAAGGTACAGAGAAGAGCTGCTCGATACGTACACAACAACTACGATTACACGAGCAGTGTCACAAACATGTTAAATCAGCTAAAATTGCCACCACTATCTGAGAGACGTTTAAAAACCAGACTTATTTTATTTTATAAAGTAATACACTGTCTTGTAGCCATTCCATCGCATGTTCTTGAGCAAACAGACAGCAGAACAAGACAAAACCATACAGAGACATTCAGACATATCCAAACTTCCAAGGACACATACAAATGGTCATATTTCCCGCGGACTATCATACAATGGAATGTGCTACCTCAAACTATCATCGAAACCACCTCTGTTGACAGCTTCAGAGATCAACTAACATCAGCTGTTCTTTCCAGCTTAAAATAAACAAATTCGAACCAAAACATGTACATAAAAGTTATATTTTTAATCACAATCTGTATATACAAACACTTAAATAAATTGTTATTAAATATTTTTATGAATTTGTATAAATTTTCGTCAATCACACATGCGCAACAGCATGTAGTCTTCAGTATTGAAGCCTTGTTGACCCAAAGAAGAAGAAATAGAAGTCAGATCGACACAAAGCATAAAAAACACAAAAGACACAAAGTATAGATCGAACAGTACTCATAGTTACTGAAAGCTAATTATCAAAGCTAATAGCAACTAATGATAATTATCATGTATCTAAGTCCTTCCTACAATCTGTAGATACCAATATTTTAGCATTGCACAAGGTCATGTTTTTCTCTGATTGTTAATGACATTTTTACACTATATCTATTGAATCTTGGATGTGTACCGATTGATATTTAAGTTCAAGGTTAGGGGAAGGGTTTGGCGCCAACAAACGTGTTTTATCCCGCTACATTCTGTATGTATCTGTCCAAAGTCAGGAGTCTGTAATTCAGTGGTTGTCGTTTGTTTTTGTATATCATATTTGTTTTTCGTTTATTGTTGTATTGTTGAATTGTTTTACATTTTTTCTTTTCATGGCCTTTTATAGCTTACTATGCGGTATGAGTATTGCTTATTGTTGAAGGCATACAGTGACCTTTAGTTGTTAAATTCTAGGTCATGTGGTCTCTGGTATAGAGTTGTCTCATTGGCAATTGTACCACATCTTTTTATATTTCATTCGAACTATCATTCCATACACCAAATACAGTTTTCCTTATAGTATTCAAGAAACAGACAAAACTATGAAAAATTGTCATTGGCCAATGAACCATGAAAATGAGTTCAATTTAAGATGTAAATCATCTGAAATATAAAGATTTATATAAATATTCAACGCCGCCTCTGCTGCCAGATTGTTATCTGTATGTCTCGCTTTTGGCTACTTTTGTTTTAGGGGAGACAAAAACCAATGCTCAATGTGAATAAACAAGAGTGCACATGCTGAAATATCTCGTCTGTTTTACTTATCATTGAATTCATGTTGAAAGTCTTTAATATGAAGGTTTTACTATATGCAGATAAATATCACATAAACTTAACATTAACAAATTTCTATGAAAACAAGGTCACGATTAGATGAATATTGCCAGATAGACATGTACACCTTACAATCATACTATACACCAAATATGGTGGTCCGATTGCCAATAGTACCTGAGAAACAGATCAAACCACAAAACTTACGAAATCTTATCATTGACCAATGAACCATGAAAAAGGGACGAAAGATACCAGAGTGAGAGTCAAACTCATAGATCGAAAACAAAGTGACAACGCCATGGCCAAAAATAAAAAGACAAACAGACAAATAATAGTACAGATTACACAACACAGAAAACCAAAGACTAAGCAACACGAACCCCACCAAAAACTGGGGGTGATCTCAGGTGCTCCGGAAGGGTAAGCAGATCCTGTTCCACATGTGGCACCCGTCGTGTTGCTTTTGTTATTACAAATCCGGTAAATAGTCTAATTTGGTAGGTCACATTCGTGAAAAGGGAAGGGTATTGTAGTTACGACATAAGAAACATATCCGATATCATCTGTGAAACGGTTATTCCAAAACGGTCAACCAACTCGTGATGGCGTCCGTAAAACTTACGAAGGGATAATTTCAAGTTCACCATTTGGAACTCTTGGTTTAATAGCTTCCTTGTGAGCAGCAATCCTCTAGGAAATCATGATAGGAAATACAAGCCCGGGAATATTGTATCAATTGGGAGATATATACTCCGTATGCAGGCGCTGCTGGAATGTTGCTACATAGAAATGGAAAGTTCACAATTGGGAAGCTGAAATCATCTTTTTTATCGTAAAGTTTTGTTTTCAACCGACCCTCATTGTCAATTTCTAGATGTAAGTCAAGATATGAGGCAGACCTAACTGTATCTGTAGTATCCTTTATCTCTAGTTCGATGGGATAGATTCGTTCTACATAGTCACCAAATTTTGTATTATTTAGTGAGAGAACATCATCTATATAGCGGAACGTAAAGTTAAAGGATATTGCTAACTTGTTATCTTTCTTCCTAAGAAGTTCCTGTATGAAATCAGCCTCATAATAATAAAGAAACAAGTCGGCAAGAAGAGGGGCACAATTGGTTCCCATTGGAATTCCGACAGTCTGTTGAAAAACACGTCCTCTAAACGTAACAAATATGTTCTCAATCAAGAAATCAGGCATCTTGATAATGTCAGTTTCAGAGAATTTTTTGTTTGAATCAGAGTGATTCTTTACAAAGTAGGATGTATCCCTCCCTAAGACAAGATACTTGTATCTACGTTCGCCATTTTTTTTTAATGAAACAAAGTAATACCAACTCTTTCAATTTGTCTTTTAGTTTGGAATGAGGAATACTTGTGTAAAGTGTAGAAGAATCCAAAGTTTTTAATACTATTGCAAGATGAGAGAGTCTTAGATTGTATGTTCTCTAAAAGACCTTTGGAATTTTTTAGTATCCACATCTGATTCACGCCACCTCTAGAATAGGCAGTTTCACAATAACTTTGGAGCCCGGCTTTGATTGTTGATAAAATAGATGTTAATAATTTAGAAAAGATGTTTCGTGGAGCACTTGGAAGACCCAGCAATATACCGTTGTTTGTAAGGACACTTATGTAGTTTAGGTATCCAATACGGTGATGGAAGATCCAGTTCTTCATCTTTGGTTGAAATTTCAAAGGAACATAGAACAGACCTAGGATTATCCAGGATTTCCTCTTTGGTAAGTGTCGTGAGGGTATATGTTGAGTTTCCAAGTGAATTGTCCATACCTAATTCATTTATCAAGCAGTTTATGTAATGATATTTACACACAAAAACGATGTTGTTTGGGGCTTTATCTGCGGGGACAACTACATATTTGTCATGGAGGAAGGACAAGTGTTTTGCAACATTTGGGTCTTTAAAAATTGACGTAGCGTTGGTATTGATAGGCCCATTTAGTTTCTTAATTCGGATTTGTATCAACGACCTCACAGCCTTTATCTATTCGGAAAGAGTATCTACGTCTTCTTTCTCGCGTTTATCCCATTGCCTGGCATAATCCTCGACTGAATCCATCAGTATTTTGAAGTTATTTTTCCAGTTGATGGATTTAGGCTCACGATATTTCCGACCTTTGGATAAAAAATTTCGCAGGGAAGTGTTATTGACAATGTCTCCGGTAATAACATGGCCAGCCGGATTATATGTGAATTGGGAACTAGCACAGGTGCAATCAGGAGGTTTAGACTTGAAGTTGTCAATGTTGAGATCCTGCAAAACTTGTTTGTAATTGAAAATTTTAGTTGCAATTGGTTTGGTATAGGTGTAAGAAATTATTGGTACAGACTGATCTTTAAAATAAGGAGGTATTTTCGACTGAACTAATTTATGATGAAGGATATTGCCTAAGTTGACGCCATCGAGACCTTTGTTGGCAAAGGAAAGTTTAAGAAAAGATCTTTTCTCTTTTTCATCTTTTCCAATGCGAACTGGTTTGAAAAGTCTGTGACTTGCAATATCCGAGATGATAGCTGTAAGTTTGTATTGGTTTGAATGAGGGTTTGTAACAGTGGTTTCCAAACATAAATGGAACAGAGAATGAAGTTTTGAAAGGGGTAATGAATACGTGCGAATGTGATGAATACCTAACGGCTTTTGTATAAATGGCAGCAAGTCATTAATAGAGACATCATGCAAAGTAGGTGATGTATAATGACGATGACCGTGACTGCGTCTACGTTGAGGAGTAGAGTTGAAAATATTCATCACATTCACCGAGCTACAGGAAGGACTAGATAGAATACCTATACCATCAATTTTGTCATTGCAACCATATGGTGTTGCAGTTCCCAATTGTCGAATCCAGTAGTCCTCTTTTTGTCTACGGAGAGGCGTTGCAAGTTGAGGATTGTTAGTCTTGTGGTATATTTTTTCGATAATACGAACTGTCATAGAAACGATGGAATGATCAGGCTGATTAAAATGCTGGTACAGAATGTCGTTTGCATTGAGGTTGATATCTGATTTATGGCCGCACATACGTTTGTTTAGCCTTCCTTTCGTTTCACCGACATAAACCAATCCGCAAAGGTTACACTCTAATCCGTAGACGACATTTATAGATTTACAAGTCAGATCATCGTAACTTCTAGTAAAATAAGACTTTTTATTTAAATTGCTAGTGAATTGAGTATCTGTTATTAAAATTTCACAAGTTTTGCAGCCATTAGTTCCACATTTCGAAATGAGACAGTGTTGTTCAGAGTCATCAAAATCCAAAATGTCTTTTAGGAGAACTGAACATGGCTGTGTATGTGTACTATTGCTATTGTCACTAGTATGATGATCTGAATGAGTCATGTTTGGGATATTTGTCATGTCTGGTGACGAGGGACTCCTGCCTTATCAGACGACACCGTGTCCATGGTGACTGAGGTCAAGGTCATATGAACCCTTACCAGACAGACGTACAAACCCCACAATTGTTCCATACACTTAATATAATTGACCTATTGCTTATAATATCTGAGAAAAAAGACCAAACCACAAAACTAATAAAATGCTTCGCTGAGCGCAGCTGGATATGACCGCAGAGGTCCAACCCTGAACAGTTGGGGCAAAATGGTCACAATATTCGCGCTTGATACAGGTCTGAATTTGGATTGTAATTAAATATTTGACACATAATAGGTTTCTGACACAAAATAACTGTAGTCAAAGAACTTAGAATTGGTTATATGATTTGAATTTATATTCAATTTTTGCTTTTGTGCAATACACCATGCTGTTGCGTATTGACCACCCCTTTATTTTGCAAAAAAAAATATTTGAAGAAATTTTCTTTTAATTTCTGAAATCTGAAATGAGAAAAATTGCCCCCTAAACAATTTCTTTTACCCCCATTTCCAAAAAAAAATTTATTTCCCAAGATATAGTCATAATCTCAATTCAAATTTCCAATGGAGTTTGCAACCATAATTACCAATTTAAATACATCATAAAAGTCTTAAAATAGAAAATGACATACATAATCCTGGCTAAAATTAATATTCCTTTAATAGTTACTTCTAAAATTAATTGACAGCTAATCACCTCAAGACAATACAACATCTTTATAGATAATTTAAAAACAATGTAAGGAGGTAATCCAATTTTTTTTAATACTTTAAATGTATTTGGATTACCTCCCTTACACTGCTTTTAAATTGTCCTTTAACCAGGAAACCCTTGTTTTATCCACTTTTTTGCCCCTAATTCCTAAACGGTTTGAGCCATAACCCCCAAAGTCAATTCTAACCATCCCTTTGTGGTATGGAAACTTGTGGTATAATTTCAGAGAGATTCATACACCATTCCACAAGTTATTGTCAAGAAAGTAGACAAATGCTTATTTGGGCCTTTTTGCCCCTAATTCCTTAACTGTTGGTACCATAACCCCAAAATCAATCCCAACCTACCTTTTGTGGTATTGAACCTTATGGTAAGATTTCATTAGATCCATTCACTTAAACTAAAGTTATTGTGCGAAAACCAATGTGTCTTTGGACAACGACGACTACGACACCAATGTCATACCAATATCGATCGCAAAAATTTTTGCGGTCATAAAATTGTCCAATGAACCATGAAAATGAGGTCGAGGCGAAATGAAACCTGCCAGACTGACAATTATTCCATACACCAAATATAGTGGCCCTATTTCTTACAGTACTCAAAAAATAGACCAAACCATAAAAACTAAACATTGTCCAATGAACCATGAAATTGAGGTCAAGGTCAGATGCAACCTGTCAGTCAAACATGTACACCTCATTATCATTCCATATACCAAATATAATTGACCTATTGCTTATCTGAGATACAGATTTGACCACATAACTTCAACCTTGATCACTGATCAAATGTCAAAGTTACATGAACCCTACCTGATGGACATGTAGATGTTGCAAGGAACCCATATACCAAATATAGTTATCCTTTTACTCAGAAAAGACTACCTAGCAGATCTGAAATAAACTTTTAGTTAGAATAGCACCAAATGTGGATTGGCATGGCGGGTGGTGCATGCATAGCAGGAGATGTGTATCCAATCTTGCTCCTTTTGAGGTTCATGTTTAGTTTCTGTTTATCTCGTTTTGTCTCTTCTAAATCGTTTTTAAAAACGAGATTTGAAACATCAGTGAACTATTGTCACTTTAATTTATATGCTTCAACTCATGAATTTAAAGTTCCCCAAAAAATATGAGTGGAAAATATCAATTCATTTCATAAAACAGCAGCCAATCTGCAACATTTTTTTCAGATGGAAGCATGTAGGACAATTGATTAAATGAACTAGACAGTGGCAAAATAATTATTTCAACTACTCCACGAGTGGGGGTATAATAAATTCACATCCTTGGTATAAAACAATGAAGAGACAGTGGCAAAATAATTATTTCAACTACTCCATGAGTGGGGGTATAATAAATTCACATCCTTGGTATAAAACAATGAACTGACAGTGGCAAAATAATTATTTCAACTACTCCACGAGTGGGGGTATAATAAATTCACATCCTTGGTATAAAACAATGAAGAGACAGTGGCAAAATAATTATTTCAACTACTCCATGAGTGGGGGTATAATAAATTCACATCCTTGGTATAAAACAATGAAGAGACAGTGGCAAAATAATTATTTCAACTACTCCATGAGTGGGGGTATAATAAATTCACATCCTTGGTATAAAACAATGAACTGACAGTGGCAAAATAATTATTTCAACTACTCCATGAGTGGGGGTATAATAAATTCACATCCTTGGTATAAAACAATGAAGAGACAGGGGCAAAATAATTATTTCAACTACTCCACGAGTGGGGGTATAATAAATTCACATCCTTGGTATAAAACAATGAACTGACAGTGGCAAAATAATTATTCAACTACTCCACGAGTGGGGGTATAATAAATTCACATCCTTGGTATAAAACAATGAACTGACAGTGGCAAAATAATTATTCAACTACTCCACGAGTGGGGGTATAATAAATTCACATCCTTGGTATAAAACAATGAACTGACAGTGGCAAAATAATTATTCAACTACTCCACGAGTGGGGGTATAATAAATTCACATCCTTGGTATAAAACAATGAACTGACAGTGGCAAAATAATTATTTCAACTACTCCACGAGTGGGGGTATAATAAATTCACATCCTTGGTACAAGACAGACAAAAGGCATACAAAATGTTACTGGTTTTATTTACAATAAATTGGTAAATATTCAATTAATATCACAGGTTTTAGCTCAAAACAAAACAAGAGGTTCACTGGTACTTCGTGATTATAAGTCACAATTTTACTGCGTTAGATACACAGGTTTGTCATTGTTCCAAAAATTTAGTTTTGCAAATTAATGATTTAAGAATCTTAAGTGGGGTCTTTACTTCTGTATTCTTCGATTTATATAGGCTTTTCTGTGGTCTTTAATTTTTAGACCATTTTTCCTATTCTTTATCTTATGCAACTAATTATTTTCTATTTTTTATTTTTACTCATAATTCTCTATTCTTTATATGTTTTACCCATTTTACTCTATTCTTTATTTTGTTACCCCTTATTCTCTATTCTTTATATTTTTTACCCATTTTACTCTTTTCTTTATTTTGTTACCCTTATTCTCTATTCTTTATATTTTTACCCATTTTACTCTTTTCTTTATTTTGTTACCCTTATTCTCTATTCTTTATATTTTTACCCATTTTACTCTATTCTTTATTTTACATAACTCATCAAAAGATTCTATGAGTTATTCTACATTTTTTCTGTCTTTTTGACAACTAGAACAGTCTTTCATGAGCATGAAATGTCATGTTATAAGAAGAAATAAATGGGGAATGTGTCCCCATGGACACAGATGATGCCCCCGCTTGCATACAAAGTTATAAAGGGACAGAACTCAAGAACGGTAAAAGTGATGCTACCCAAATTTGTACTTGATCTGAGTTTTCTGGTAATAAGCATTGTGTATAAGTTTCATAACATTTGGTTGAGGCAAACTTAAGTAAGAGAACAGAAACAATAAAATCAGCAATTTTTCCATTTGTAAAAGGGCATAACTCTAGAGCAGTAGACGCCACATGATCTAAATTCAAATTCAATCTGTGCTTTGTGATAATAAAATGTATAAGTTTCATAACATTTAGTTGAGGCAAACAAAAGTTAGAGAACAGAAACGAAAAATTCAGTAATTTTTCCATTTGTTAAGGGGCATAACTCTAGAACGGTTAAAGTGACGCCACCCAAATTCAAACTTGATCTGAGTTTTGTGGTACATGTGTAATAAGCATTGTTTAAAGTTTCACAACATTTGGTTGAGGCAAACTTAAGTAAGAGAACGGAAACGAAAAATTCAGCAATTTTTCCAGTTTTAAAGGGGCATAACTCTAGAACGGTTAAATTGACGCCACCAAAACTCAAACTTGATCTGTGCTTTGTGGTAATAAGCATTGTTTATAAGTTTCATAACATTTGGTAGAGGCAAAATAAAGTTAGAGAAGGGAAACGAAAAATTCAGCAATTAGAACGGTACAAGTGATGCCACCAAAATTCAAACTTGATCTGTGTCTTGTGGTACAAAATGTAATAAACATTGTGTATAAGTTTAATAACATTTGGTTGAGGAAAACTAAAGTTAGAGAACGGAAACCAATTTTGGGACGTACGTACTGACGGACAAGGGTAAAACTTAATGCCCCCTCCGCCACTGAAAGGGCATTAAAAATATAAAATGTTAAGGTTATGATTTTTAGAGTTTAGATTTTACATTCTATCAATGCCTTTATGATTTATAAACTCAATGACAAATATAAGAATTGTCCCCTTTATCATATAACTGATTAAACCTTCTGAAGTGGAAGATGAATTACACTTCAGTATAAAAGTGCTAAACTCCAAATGATCTTAATTTAGTCCTTTATATCTTTAATGAGAGGTCATTTGATTTGGGTCAAGAAATCTTCTAATATTATCCTTTTATTTTGGGGCTCAATCTGTGAAATTAGTGTAAACTTGTAAAATATCCAATCTAAAACAATACCAATCCCGCATAACTCCTGTTTTCTGATATGTTGTAACATATCAGAAAGAAAGCAATGATAAATGGATTTTTAATTAGATTGCAAATTATCTGATATGACAAACTTTGTAAGTTTAAAAGTACCAATGAACCTTCACAAAAGCACTTTAAATATATGAATAATTCTTAAAATATAACTCTCTAAAATAAAATTCTAGCAAAAACATTTGGTCATAAAACATATCTTAATTCTGGACGGATTTTTATAATCTAATTCTTTTTAAATATAAAATATAACTATTCTTACCGACAACATAAACAACAAATAAGGAGATTGTTCATAAAATACTGAGAAAAAAAAATATATATTGGTTTTTCTGGTCTTTTGGGAATGCATTATAATACATAAGAATATAAATGTATTTATAGCTTTCAGCCAAAATTACCATTAGGTAAAGAAGTTCAAAGGTATAATTTCACCATTACATGGATACTGCTTAAGCTTCAAACAATCCTCTGGTTCTTACTTTCACTTCACTTCTTTTTTTATCTTAAGCTTCTAACAATAACCAGTTTATTACTTTCACTTCTTGCAGAAACAAATCCTTTTAAATCACCTCTCAAAAGAGGCCTTACAATTTTAAAATATTCTGCATATGAGAAACAAAACTTATCGAAATTTAAGAAAAAATGTCATAACGCACTGAACATTTAAAAATTGTAAATTTAGACTTTTATAAAAAGCAAATTTACTTCTCTAATCATTTAGTGAACTATACTTCAAAATATCTCACTTTTGAATTTGTAAATGCATTTTACAACTTTTTATTACAAGTCAGTTTAAAGGGAAGTAATTCATTTTAAAGGGGAGACAACTTCTAGCACTTGTGGTTGAAGTGAAGCTGTAGATATACTTGTCTCTGAAAAATATAATAAAATCAAATAATTAGTAATTTTTTAATCTATGTTGTTTCTTCTATAATCATAAAATATTTATATGCAATTATAGTTCTTATCAAAGGCTAATATCCAAAATAAAATTGAGTAAAGGTTATTTTCATGAACAACATAAAACAACCAGCTTTTTTATTGGATAAATTTGGAAATAACCTTTTGATTATGAACTTAAGGATGTTGGCTTCTCTGTTCCAAAATAACAAGCTTTTAAAATACTTTTATAAATTAAAAGTATATAAAATAACAAAATTAAGAAAGCAGATAAAAAAATAAAGGATGTGTACTTGTTTTCGAGGTTAACACCCTTTAAATTTGTTGATTTTCAAAAACAGATTTTAAAACTTTGTGTAATAAAATTATGAAAAAAAAGTAGAGGATAGCATCAATATTTTAATTGCACTACATAGATAAAACCAGAGGATTCCGAATGTCTGACAAAAAGTTAAAAACAAGATCAGCGAACATCCTTAATTGAATTATCATACTGAACTTAATATTAGGTAATGCCTCTTTTGTTGCATCGATTGTGTTGAATCTTTTTTTTTTTGTGTAGAATATATTCTGTCATAATGAGAACTTCAACGGAATCATGCGGCCAGCGCCATTATCACCTAACAACAACTACTTATTTTAATGACGTGCAAAAATGGTCCAACTTTAAAAGTTTTATTTTTACTATGTGCACATACCTAAACATATTGTTTATCTACACACAGTTAGGGAAAATGGTTACATTTGATGATGGAAAGAAAAATAATTTTTTGTCAGAATTCCAATAAAAAACATTTCTACTGATAACGATACCTTAACATTAATCAAAGCAAAGTTAATCAGATGAGAAGAAGGGAACCAGGCTAACAAGTTTAATATCAGACTTGTTACAAAAAACTAAGTGTATACAGACCTGCTAACTTTTGAAAATCCCCATGGGGATTTTAGTGAGCAACCAGATTTTTAAGGGTTACAATTTTTGCAGTGTACCTGTGTGCATTTTTTTTACTATGAAAATAGTCTCATATCTCTTCTTTTTTCTTTTTGAATACTGATGAAGAGCTAATAAGCCTTTTTTCTTTTATTTGCATAATTCTTGTACTTATAAATTGGCAAAATAACTTAAGAATAGAGAAAAAATGCCTAAAAAATAAAAGATACAAAACAGACCCCCCTCCCCCTCCAAAGACCTTCTTATTTTTGCACCCCGACTCAAAAGACCTAAACCTAAATGAATATGTATCCCTATGGAAATGTTAAAAATTCCCTTTTTGCCACCTGTTAAAAAAAAATATATGAAAAAATGTTGAAAGCTAGATGTGTTGTATCGACACAAATGACTCCACTCCCGAAAAAAACTTGAAGACATTGAGTGGAAATTTTTAAAGTCCAAAGCCCATAATTTCGACAAAAATCAGCAGAGTGGAAACAAATGTAAACTTGATTTGTAACTCATCATGATTGACCCATGTATTAAAAATCAGGTGTTTAGAAAAAAAGTCTGTTTAACTGTTAGTTGAGGAATAACTGAATAACAGAATGACAGAATGACAGAATGACTGATAAGTGTAACACTATATGGCCCATACCTAAGTTGGCAGGGCCATAAAAACTTCAGAGTCTGCTTGTTTTTGAAGGATTGGTCATGTAAAGGCAAACAAACCCTTTTTTAATTTTGGCCCAACCTTTACCTTCTGGTGAATTCTCTTGTTAAAACAGATATTTTGTGGCAGGGGTGGTGTACTGTTACCAAGATGACAAGAAGGGAACCAGGCTAACAAGTTTTGTATCAGACCGATTACAAATACTAAGTGTATACTAACCTTCTGGAGAATGTCTGCCTCTTGATCCACCAGATATTGGTGGCAGGGGTGGTGTACTGTTTATTGCTCGACCAACATCTCCGTCTGACATACGTACACGTTTCTGTACTGACGGAGACGGTGTATACTGATGGGCTGTCGGTGATGATGGCGGTACATTGTCTTTAACACCTATAATAATACACAGAAGTTAATAACAACACACATTTCATGATATCCCAAGTCACGGAGTAAGGAACCTTGTCATTGGTTGTCCAGATTCATTCATAAAATCTCAATGTCAAACGGGAAATTTATTAAGGACAGACCTTTAATGGCCTTTATTAATTATATCAATGACTATTTTAGACACTTGCTGATGGCTGTATACACTTTTAAAGTCATCTGTTACATATAGGCATTTCAATTTTTCTCTTGTATAAACATGGGGCCTTGGTGGATGAGTGGTCCAAGTAGTTCAACTACTGTACCACTAGCCTGTCGACACTGCTGATGTGCGTTCCACTCCAATCTTAAATGACTAGGATTGCCAGTTTTACTGCTGAAAGTCAATAGTTCTCTAACAGAGACTCTACCAATTAAAAGTGGCTGCCACAAAATAGCCAATAGTGCTGAAAGTGGTGCTGAAACACCAAAAATCAATCGATCAATTTATCTTGTATCAATTTTTGGAAAGATAAAAACATTTCTTGTAGCAATCAAATAAATTTCAAGATCACCACAGTGCCAACCAAATCTGCATTAACATTTTTGATTGAGTTAAGCCTTCCAATTGGATGTTTTATCGTGTGTTTTTCTATGTTGTGATGTTATACTATTGTTTCAGAAAAAGGGAGAAGGTTTGGTACCATTAAAACGTTTAATCCCGCTGCAAATGTTTGCACCTGTCCTAAGTCAGGAATCTGATGTACAGTAGTTGTCGTTTGTTTATGTAATTTATACGTGTTTCTCGTTTCTCGTTTTTTATATAGACTAGACCGTTGGTTTTACCGTTTGAATGGTTTTACACTAGTACTTTTGGGGCCCTTTATAGCTTGTTGTTCGGTGTGAGCCAAGGCTCCGTGTTGAAGGCCGTACATTGACCTATAATGGTTTACTTTTATAAATTGTTATTTGGATGAAGAGTTGTCTCATTGGCACTCACACCACATCTTCCTATATCTATCCCAAATTAACCTTTAATTCATAAAAAAACCTTGTTCTTAAATAATGACTTACTAGAGAAAGTTGAAGGTCTAACTTGTCCTGGCGCTGGTGCTGGACGATTGACCGTCACGTAAGATCGTAAATTATTCTGTGATGCATTGACAAGTCTGTCGTCTGACACACCAGGGGAGGTAATTCTGGTACTGAAAATAGTAAGGGAAATAACTGTTGTTAATGTTTATTCTTTGTTTTCAATGTTACTTTTCTTGAAAATACTTCACAAGTTTTGAATTTAATAAAGTTTTGTATTTGTATTTCGTAATATTTGTTTGACCTCTTAAATACCTTTAATATGAATATTTAAAACTAATTACATAACTGCACCACCTGATTTCCTGAATGGTACAACACTAAATCATTCTGACAAACCCCTTATTCTGACCAATCAACATCTGGTTTTGTAACCTACCTTATATTATTCTGACCAATCATCATTCTATTTATATCTAATTCTAATATTCTAGGTGTGTTCATCATATTTGGATTCTGAAGCTCGTCAATGGCCCGTACCTGGGAAGAACCAATCTGTAAACAAGACAAATACAAAGTTTTCTATGTTGTTATTTTTAATAGCATCTGTATCAACCTCTGTATAAACAATATAATCAGAGAACCAAAGGCCTGAGGACTGATATTGATTGTGGGCTGGTATAGCATGTGATAAACACTTTACTATGTACTGTTAAATCTATCATATATAAAAACATGATAACTCTAGAGGTATTCCAAATACGTTTATCATATATAATAACATGATAACTCTAGAAATTTTGCTTTGCAACAGTCAACTTACAAACTCATAAGAAAGTTGTTGCAAGTGTTCTTTAAGATACAGAGAGCATGGAACTCTCTCAACACAAGGCATCAATTAAACATCCCCATTCTGACCAAATATCACTGCATGTTCATACATCCAGCACAGCCAAACAGACAACCTACTTAAGGCAAGTGTTTAACTGCTGATACAGGAGAAGTCCTTGTCATTATATTTCTATACCCCAGTCCAATCGTTGGGTGATATGTCCCATGTCATAAAGGTACATGATAAGGGGTGTGTAATATTGGTTTTAGAGTAGCACCAATAGCAGAAAATTCAAACAGTTTAAGTGGCTAAATATGTGATAAATATAAATAACAGATCATACCTGCTTTGTATTTATATTTCTTTTCAATATTCATAACATACCATTAGAAAAGACAGATTATTGTGAATAAATCCCGGATTAGACAATTATAAATCTTGAAAGGATTAAGTTTTAAACTTTGTTTACATGTTATGCAATCAATTATAGGTGTAACTCAAGTCTAGGTGTAGAATTAAAACAATGGATTATTATCCTGTATTTCTAACTTGCAGTTTTAGATTAAACAATTTAAACACTAGTGTTTACAATTATACCAACTGCTTCTAACGAAACCCAATCTGTCAAATGTCAATAGTATTGTTCCATTAAAAAATAATTTAATTATTGGCTGAAATTTTTTGTCTATCAGCTCATAGACATAATTTTGACATGTGACCATGACGTCATCAACGTTTTTTCATGATTTACTTCTTAAAAATGGAATTTAGAATTAAATTATAAGGAATGAATATAATATTTTTTCTGTCTATTTGTGCACACTTTTAAATAACCCGCTAGAAGGGTTATTCAGTGTGCACTGCATTTTTTTTTTTGTCATTCCTTAAATGGATGTGGGAGGGCAGAAAGAAACTTCTAAAATCCCCTACAACCAACAAATTTTCATTGAGGAATTTTGCATACCTCAAATGGTAATACAACCATAAATGTCCCAGGACCCAGGTCCAAAAATAAAACTTCCATTCCAACCCATCTGATTTGTTTTAATGGAATAGCCCTTAATAGTTTTCAAAACTTTTCAATGACAAATTGACAATATTTATAAAAATTTTACTTATTACAAGTTTTATCTATTTGAATGTTATTGTACTATGTACTGATACTAATACAGAGGTTTTTACCCCTATTTCAGTAGTATTAACCATTTCTCAGTAATTGTACTATGTACTGATACTAATACAGAGGTGTTTACCCCTATTTCAGCCTATCAGTAGTATTAACCATTTCTCAGTAATTGTACTGTGTACTGATACTAATACAGAGGTGTTTACCCCTATTTCAGCCTATCAGTAGTATTAACCATTTCTCAGTAATTTTACTATGTACTGATACTAATACAGAGGTGTTTACCCCTATTTCAGCCTATCAGTAGTATTAACCATTTCTCCGTAATTTTCAGTAGTATCACCAGTGAGAACCGCAATGAAAAGTCCTGATCAGCCAGAGCTGCCCGCTTCGTAGATGACATCTTTTCATTTTTTTTAAACTACCTATGGTTAAATACTTTGAAAGATCGGTAAAACAGATGATTAATTAGAGGTGTTCCTGAAGCTGCTTAAATCTCTATCTCTTTCATGTTTACATGTGGTCTCTTACACCGCTAATTTGAGCACTTTAGTAAAAAAAATTATATATAAAATTAACTGGAAACCGTACTTCTGTGAATAAAATCTGTGTAAGATACGTAAAATCCCTAGTGGTAAACACCTCTGCTAATATATGAAAAACACAAAAGATGTCCAGTCATGTCTGCTAAAAAAAAAAGGAGGGGTTGTCATCCCAAATTTCTGGAAAAAACAAATGCTAAATCCCAAATTCCTCCAAAAATATAGCTTTCTTTCCCTGATCTAGAAAAAATTAATCATTTATTTCTGAGTCCTGATAAGAGAAAATCATGAATTCCCGCAAAAACAAAGGTCCAATCCTGACGTCCCGAAAAAGGTCCTTCAACCCCTCTAAAAGCAGTTTCCACAAATATGTATTAAAAAGAAATCTTAAGGTAAAGATTTACATATTTGAGCACATATTGTCCAAGATTCAGCTCTGTGTAATATAGTAAATACCCTTCTTTTATGGATTGGAATAGATATATTGTTTAATTTTACTTTGCCATGGCCTAGATTTCTTTATTTTATAATCTCTAAGACTTACATTCCAAGTAGATCTCGGTACAGAGCCTACCCAGACCATTCCTGCCCCGTTATACCACTATCGTCTCCCACTAGAGGGCGTAGTGGTTCCTGACGGACTTCTTCTTCTGGTGCCTAAAAGTATTTATAACTCTTCTGTTATTATCAATCTTATCCTTTCTACTATCAGTTTTGCTCTTCAAATATGGTGTCCCTAAAAAATTCTGTCTTTTTCTCTTTCAGCAAAATGTTAAAAGGTGAGTTTATACTGTAAATTTTTTCTATCAAACATGAGTCATAGCGTAAAGATTTGCTATGCTTATAATATTATATATCTACAGTATGCAGTATGTTTAAGAAGACTGAAAATGGCATTTCCACCATAAAACATATAAAGTTAATGATTATCATTTCTAGTGTTTGCAATAATAATCCAGTATTAAGCTAAAAACAATAAGTGGAGACTACATTAGGTAAAGGCTAAATTCATATACAAACATAAAGGTCTGATTGCATCATGCCCTGATAACAATGGCTAAAAGTGGTAGCTAAATAAATTTACCTGCATGAGGCTAGAACTAACATGTCCCCTTGTGAGGCCCCTTATATAAGATTATTTACCTGCAATAGACTAGAACTAACATGTCCCCTTGAGTGGCCCCTTATATTAGATTATTTACCTGCATTAGACTAGAACTAACATGTTCCCTTGAGAGGTCCCTTATATTAGATTATTTACCTGCATTAGACTAGAACTAACATGTCCCCTTGTGAGGCCCCTTATATAAGATTATTTACCTGCAATAGACTAAAACTAACATGTCCCCTTGTGAGGCCCCTTATATTAGATTATTTACCTGCAATAGACTAGAACTAACATGTCCCTTTGTGAGGCCCCTTATATTAGATTATTTACCTGCAATAGACTAGAACTAACATGTTCCCTTGAGAGGTCCCTTATATTAGATGATTTATCTGCATTAGACTAGAACTAACATGTCCCTTTGTGAGGCCCCTTATATTAGATTATTTACCTGCATTAGACTAGAATTAACATGTCCCCTTGAGAGGTCCCTTATATTAGATTATTTACCTGCATTAGACTAGAACTAACATGTCCCCTTGTGATGCCCCTTATATTGGATGCTGGAGTTGGAGCCGGTGCAAACGAGCTGATCTCCCGTGCGGGTGATATGTTTCTCTGTGGTCTCATTGGACGGGCAAGTTTTCCTGCATATCTCTCTTTGATGTCTCTGAAATATAATTGTTTTAACAATCAACATAACTGGTTAGCAGGTAGTTTTTCTCAAATTAAAATTTTCAATCATCAGTTGGCCTACTTGCAACTTCATGAAGATAAACCTATGTAATTTCATGAATTTTTCTATGGATTAAATATCATGGCAAAAAAGAGGCAGATGATTGATACCAAAGGGAAAATCAGACTCATAAATCTAAGACAAACTGACAACACTAATATGACAAAAAACAAAAAATCACGAAAAAACAACAGTGAACAAGAAACTGTTGACACAGAGATATGTCTTGCCTGTCGGCATAAAATTCAGAAAAAAATTAATCTAATGGACATTAACATTGCAAAATATCATTGATCTATCACAAGTTGTTCCTATCAAACTAACTTAAGCAGAAAACTTAACATTGAAAATTACTTATTAATTAAAAGTCACTGGACCATGACCTAGGGGGAAGGGCCTCAAAATAGTCTTCAAACTGATATATTCTGATAATTATGCAACTGCATACAAAATATCATTGATCTATCACAAGTAGTTCCTATCAATCTAACTTAAGCAGAAAACTTAACATTGAAAATTGCTTATTAATTCAAGGTCACTGTACCATGACCTAGGGGGCAGGGCCTCAAAATAGTCTCAAACTGATATGTACTGATAGTAATGCAACTTCATACAAAATATCCTTGATCTATCACAAGTAGTTCCTACCAAACTAACATAAGCAGAAAACTTAACAATTGTTGACGCCGTCATCATTGTCGCCGTCACCATTGCCAGTAAAGCAATCCCTATGTCTTGCTTTCCACGACGAAAATCTGCGACTTTCGTCACAGGCGACACAAACACTTATTATGGAAAACTTAAGACTTAACAACACGAACCCTACCAAAAACCATATGACCCTAGAAACTAGACAAGTTTAAATAAAACAATATGTCATACGTAAACTCATATTGAGTCTAAAAACATAAAGATTCTTCATAAAATACAATTTGATTTGTTGAAGAAAAAGTTTGTAAATCATATTCATAAGTGAAAAAACTTATATTGTTAGAGCATGAATTGATTAAAACAAAGTTTGTGACTACAGTGGCAAGGTAATTCATTAAAACATAGATGTGATGTGACTTGATCAAACAGGGATAACCTTCAAACAGGTAACTTATCAACTCAAGGTCAAACAAAATAATGCAAAGGTTGTGAACTCAAGATTGTGATGTTATAATCATTAGGTGTTATCATCATGTCATCAATAAAAACAAAGTTATGATTAAGCTATCAGAAATTTCGTATATTTCCTTTTGTGACCTTGACATTTTATTAGGGATAAATGTGAATTATGCTTTTACCGTAAATAATCTGGAATGTTTATTGTATCCCTTCAAAAAGAAATCAAAACAAAAATACATAGTAAATTATCTCCCTTTTAATACATCTCTAATTTTACTTAAATCTCCTCTGAACAAATTGTCCTGTTTTGTAATAATAATCTGTAAACAACATGGTTTTGTAAAAATTAAAAATACTGTGCCAAAATTTTATTTTAATATTACAGTTTGTGGACTTCTCATAATTGAGGTTACTTCATATTTTGCTGTTATTTTATACCTGCCCAGTAAATTAGATCATATTCCTGACCAAACCATAGGAGAGTTTTTAACTTGGAGGTAGAAAAGTCGTATCATGTGACATTTTCTATACATTTGCCTAGTTTTTGATGCATGAAAATTAAGCATCAGGATTCATTTTAATTAATTTCCACTAAATATATTTACGTCACTATATTTTGACCCCTCACCCTGATGAGTAAGGTGACATTACCCATACGTTTAGATTATCATGCAAACAACACTGCATAGGTTTCTACAGTTTATCACATGTCTGTTGTAGGTAAAATGAGATAGGACATGGAAAGCAGATCTAAATTGTAGTCCTGAAATATCAGTTGATTTCCTATGCTTTTGTGTTGTTACATATAAACAAGTAAAAGAGAATATTAAACTAAATGAAGGAATGACACGAATGGCCCCGTCTCAAAAGTTGAAAAATCTGCAATTTCAACAACACATGTGGACACAAACATGCATGGATAGTATCCAGCTCTCAAGACCAATACTAGTTTGATGAAAAATTTCCTTGATCAATGACTAGTTAAATTTCAAACTATCCTCAAACAGGAAGTTGATGTACTTCAGATCTAACAAGATGTGTTAAAACGACAAAGCGGAACGAAACATAAACTTGATCTGTAACTCATCATGGTAGACTTACATATAAAAAAAGTCTGTATAACTGTGCTTTCAACAATTTTCAAGTCCAAAACCCGTAATTTTGGGCAAAATCAGCAGAGCGGAACGAAACTTAAACTCAATCTGTAACTCATCATGGTTAACTAACATACCAAAAATCAGCCCAATATCTGAAGGCGTTTAGAAAAAAAGTCCAAATAACTGTGATTTTCAACAATTTATCAAAGTCCAAAGCCCGTAATTTCGTCAAAAATTAGCCGAGGAACGAAACTCAAACCAAACTTGATCTGTAACTCATCATGGTTAACTCACATACAAAAAAATCAGCCCAATATCTGAAGGCGTTTAGAAAAAAAGTCTTTATAACTGTGATTTTCAACAATTTATCAAAGTCCAAAGCCTGTAATTTCGGAAAAAATTAGCAGAGCGAACGAAACTCAAACTTGATCTGTAACTCATCATGGTTAACTCACATATAAAAATCAGCCCAATATCTGAAGGCATTTAGAAAAAAGTCTGTATAACTGTGATTTTCAACAATTTATCAAGTCCAAAGCTCGTATTTTGCCAAAAATTAGCAGAGCGAACGAAACTCAAACTTGATCTGTAACTCATCATGGTTAACTCACATACCAAAAATCAGCCCAATATCTGAAGGCGTTAGGGAAAAAATTGTGTATAATGGTTTGTTGTTTGCACAAATTCAGGGTCTAGACTGTCCTTACTCTGAAAGATATGGTCTCTTAAGCATGAAACTAAGGACATACTACTCAGTAATTGACAAGGTAAAATAATACTCTCACAACTTACCTCCCCCTGAATGAGTACATAGGTTTAATAAGGAAGATTCCCGACTGTTGTTCTATATTCTCTAATGTCTCCATTAATATGTTAGCAAATCGTAGTCTGTCATTGCCCATGTGGTCCATACCATCAGCCCATTGTTTGGCCCTCTAAAAATAAAAATAAATACCAGTTATGAGACATTTTAAAAACTAATAAATGATATATACAAGCATGTTAACATAAACAAAATCCAAATTTTATTTAATACACTGGTATTATAGATATGTGTAAGGTGCGTTCACCTGGGATAAGCTGCAAAAAAAATTGGCACTGAGACAAGCTTTATAAATGCATGAAAAAGGTATCTGATATTATAATATTTCAGTTAAAATGCTATCAAATATCACTAAAAAAACTCACACAGATGATGCCCCCATTTGCATATAACGTTACAAAGGGACATTACTCAAGAAAGGTAAAATGGACGCCACCAAAATTCAAACTTGATCTGTGTTTTGTGGTAATAAGTAAAAGACCCATTGGTGGCCTTCGGCTGTTGTCTGCTCTTTGGTCAGGTTGTTGTCTCTTTGACATATTCCCCATTTCCATTCTCAATTTTATTGTGTACAAGTTTCATAACATTCTCTAAAGTTAGAGAATGGAAACCAATTTCAGGACATACATAAAGGGGCATAAAAATTTACAGTTAGAATCACATTCACAGAGGTTTATAAGCAAATAGTACAATCCAATATCATGTTAAGAATAATTTATAATCATTCCTCAAAGCAAGCTCCCAGGATGCCCCTAGTATTCTGGTTTTCCTCCACATAAGCTTCACAATGCTCCAAGTATCCCGGTTTTCTTCAAAGCAAGCTTCCAGCATGTCTCTAGTATCCTGGATTTGAGAGCTGTCATCAGATTTGATTTGTCATTTTTAACTTCCCATCCTAGGCAGCCAACTTCTGCCAAGTTTTATTCAAGATAATGAAATCAGAAGCTGACTTCATATTTCTCAATGTATAGTTATTAAATTTTTATAATGAAAGAAAAGGAATGGATCTCTAATCATTATCATTATTAGGCACAGGAAACTTTCTGCAATTTTTCCGTGCTCTGCATTTGATCCCAATGGGACAGGTAAAAATGACAAAATCCTACTTGATTTAAAGTATAAATATATATTTCTCATATCTTACCTTATTTTGAAAATTTTCCATCTTATCCAAAACTTCAAACACATTCTCATCTAAACTTTTACTCTTCTTCACATTTTCTGAAATAAAAAAAAAAAGGAAAAGTGTACAATTTCTCAATGAAAAACAATCAAATATATTATCAATCAACACTTTCAATCAGAATTGTACAGTCAAACCTCTATTAAGTTAAAACTTGTGAGTGGGTTAAAGCCTGGCATATGATAATGACAACTGGCTTTTGTTGAAAACCGTAGGTTGACCTCTACAACTCTTTCTTTGGTTTTTATTTTGGCATTTTTGTTGCTGGTTGCTTGTCGCGAGGACTATCACCACTTAAAAAACTTATTTTTTACTCTGATCATTTAAAGCACACTTATGTGTACAAATTATCTCTCAGCAAATTAGGACAATAAATACACACATGAAACAAAGGGAAGGTATTATGGGTTTTTTTTTCTATTTTTGTGGATTTTTTTTGTTATGTTGTTGTTTGGTAGCTGTCTCTAGAACTAGGACCCAATGAAAAATTCATTTATCTGTCTGATTATATAAAGCTCAAGTGTGGATACATTATCTTTTAATTAATTAGTGCTGTTCCATAAATACAAACACAGAACCAAGAACAAATCACTTCAAATTCTTAATTTTTAATGGGTGTTAAAGTTAAAGACAGTGAAAAAAAGAGAAATTCTAAAATTTCCTCAAATAAAAGGTGATCTTATTTTGACAATGCCTACCCTGGTTACCTATGCTTTATTACACCAGTCGTTAGATTGGTTGTCTCCCTTACCTTCTATTTCCTTCATTCTACAGTGATGTACATATTTTCTGACAAGATGGGCTAATCTTTTGGCTGGTATACTGACATAGTCCTCCATTTTGGACACAGCATCCTTGGGAAAAGAATAATATTCAAAACTGAAAAATGTTTCAAGTCAAAACACATATACAAATATTGTTTATATAGATATATAAAAATACTTTCAATTTCTAATTATGATATAAATATGAAATTGAAAAAAAACCAAACAGTTAACTGTATTATAGTTATTTCAGATCACTTTTAAACCAACATTTATTTTCCATGGGTTAAAAATAAGAGTTTATCATCAAAGGGACATAACTCACTTTATACTGATCTGGATCAAGTTTCTGGTCATTGACAGCTCTCTTCATTATTTTGGCATTTCTTTCAGAATCCAGTCTAGTAAACATGATAGCAGACTCTGCTTGTCCCTAAAATAAAAAGATGAAATTGAAAAATATACTTCACTAACATGGGCGAAAAAAATACCGCAATAAAAAAGAAGGTAGAAACAAAGATGTGGTTTTGCTTATTGTTGAAGGCTGTATGGTGAATTATATTTGTTAACTTCTACATCATTTAGTCTCTGGTGGAGAGTTGTCTCATTGGCAATCATACCACATCATCTTTACTATATTCTCCACTCACACTATAACATTTCCAGGTTCAGTCAACTGTTAAATCTAGGACAAAACTTTAATTCAAATATTTCAAATAATTCACCACATAATAAACATGTGCACTAAGTTTCAACATGATCGGTACCTTAAGTCAACAATTTAATCAATTATGGGATGGATGAACATGAAGACTATTGGACTGAACACACACAGACCTGAAAGCATGCTGTCTCCTCCTAATATAGTAAATGGGGCATAAAAATTACCTCTGAAAAAAAGAGCGGAAATTTGTTTATAAAAAATTAAAAGGATGGGAACAAAAATTTAGAGAAACTATGGCTTTTGTTGCTTCTTTGTACATAAAATTTTATAGCTGCAAGGCCAAATCTTTTCAAAATAAGAAACTTTTCAATTCTCAATTTGTACATGGTTTTAAGTATTTTCGGAATTTACTCATACAGATTTTCCCAGATAACCAAGTTCTACTTGTTCATTTATCATAGCATTAGGTGGCCTCGGTGGCCGAGTGGTCTAAGTAGTCCAACTACTGTATCACTAGCCAGTCAACACTGAGGTTGTGAGTTCGAATCCCGCAAGGGGCAGGTGCACTCAACTCAATCTTAATTCACTAGGATTGTCAGTTTTCCTACCGAGGGTCGGTGGTTCTCTTCTGGCACTCTGGCTTCCTCCACCAATAAAAACTGACCACCACGAAATAGCACAATAGTGTTGAAAGTGGTGTTAAACACCAATCAATCAATCAATCAATCAATATCATAGCATAACAGTTCTTGGATTGTGGTCAGGTGACGCTTACCTGTGGTGTGGCCAAGTCAGAACTTTGTCGTATACAACTAGCAGACCTTCCCAGGTTACCAAGTTCTCGTTGTAGTTCATTAATCGTATCCTGCATTTCACTTACCTACGGTGTGGCCAAGTCAGAACTTTGTCGTATACAACTAGCAGACCTTCCCAGGTTACCAAGTTCTCGTTGTAGTTCATTAATCGTATCCTGCATTTCACTTACCTGTGGTGTGGCCAAGTCAGAACTTTGTCGAATACGACTAGCAGACCTTCCCAGGTTACCAAGTTCTCGTTGTAGTTCATTAATTGTATCCTGCATTTCCATCATGACAACTGTATTATGTCTGATCTGTTCCTCGTGTTTCTTTGATTCACCCTCAAACTGTTTTTGTCTGGGAAAAAATGTTATATAAGAGTTACCTCCCATTGACCAATTACTGTTTTTGGAGAAATTATTCTAATAATACATACTTGGCCATGGCGTTGCCAGTTTATTTTCGACTTGTGAGTTTGAATGTCCCTTTGGTATCCTTTGCCTCTCTTTTACTTCTAAATGTTTTTCTTAGGTAAAATATATAATATAAGAGTTACCCCACCTACACCCTACACCTTTTATTAAACCCTTTATTTTTTTTTAAGAAATGATTCTTTGAAGCAACCTCAAAGCTTTTTACCTATAAAATGAAACATAAGAGTCACCTCTCCTTGACCAAATAATGTTTTAAAAGAAAATGTTTCTTTTACACCACTTCACTGTTTATAGTGTAAAAATAAAATACAACATTTACCTCCCCTAGACCAATAGGTAAGTGTCTGAGTAAAAATTTGTCTTCATCTATACCTACAATGTTTGCCAGGAAAATATTTGTAAAACTCTAAAAGTTACTTCCCCTTGACCAACTACTAATTGTGGAGGTAATGTTTTTGGAGAAAAATTTCTATGCACCTTTCTTTCTTTTCTTTCTTTTTTTTTTTTTTAATTGTGACTTTTCATTCTGATTTCAATACAGTGATTCACTTACAGTTTTGCATAATTATCTTGCAATTCAATTAAAAGACTTTCATCAAGCCCAGAACTAGCCACAGAAGATACATGACTCTGATGCAGACCTCCTCTAAAACAGTGATTCACTTACAGTTTTGCATAATTATCTTGCAATTCAATTAAAAGACTTTTATCAAACCCAGGACTAGCCACAAAAGATACACGACTCTGACGCAGACCTCCTCTAATACAGTGATTCACTTACAGTTTTGCATAATTATCTTGCAATTCAATCAAAAGACTTTTATCAAGCCCAGGACTAGCCACAGAAGATACACGGCTCTGACGCAGACCTCCTCTGAGGGAATCGCCTGACTTCTCTCTCGTCATTGGTTTTGTCCCCTCCCTTGATATCATCATGGAAGACACTACTGGCTCCTGTAATAAAAAAGGACAAACTGAGTTTTTGTTCATAGATATCTAATATTTGTTTTTTATTGGTTTGTTGAGAAAAAGTCAAATTTACATGTTTTCTAATTAAAGCATTTTGTGCCACTATGAATACTGCAGAAATTTTTTCATGGATTTTTTTTATTCTAATTTACCACCAAAGGAAGTCCATTCACATTCATTCAAATCAAAGATGAGATTGTGTAACATTGGGTACAAGAGCTTTCTTAAGTTTTTGATAAGGTATTGTATTATTAGTTTTTGTGATTCAAAGAAATGGCATATCTACTCGGAGGGTGGCTGCAGGGGACATCTAAAATTTTCCCAACTCCCACTGTGGCTGGATGGACATAGCAAAATGCAAAATGCATGGTAGCTGTAAAGTATATTAAGCTCTACTAATAAATGTTATATAAAAATTCTTAAAATATACAAATGAAAACTGAATGTGATGTTGATACTTTGACTTAATATTTACTGAAGTTAAGGACTGAGGTCAATATAAAACAAACTTTTTTTTAAATACATACCCTCTCTTCTGTATACAAAATACTGCCTAAAACAGCTATTATCTCTTCAAATACTGAAAAAGAATATCAAAGGTAAGTAATGAATAAAATTAAGTCTCATATAACCCAGGTATCTATACAATCGAACAACTATATATGTCCACCTAAGACATCATGCACAAGGAAAAATATGAATAAAAGCATTGATATTACACTGTTTCAAGTATTATCAAGTTCTTGTAGGAATTGTGTGGCAGGAATTAATACAACATATATCCTTTTCTTTCTATACTTGTTTCAAATTGTTTTTACATGAAATTTACCTCAGGTTTTTGAAGAGAATTTAAATTTGAAAGTATAAAAGTGCTGAATTATTCATGAATATCCTTCAAAAAGACTATAATATGACTTGATTAGGAAGGTCCATACAAATTGGGATTTAATTAAGACTGTTTTCCTATAGATCTATCTTGTACTCTCTACCCTACCATCAATTGACAGTAATATGCATTTGATTTTATTCTCTACATTTGAAGTTCTTTAACCACCTTTGTTGTCATCCATCTGTCAGAAAACTTATACAATAAGTATTTCATAATTTGGTTTAATTATCTCCACTTGAAGTTCTGTAACACCCTCTTGCTTTACCCTCATCCCAATGACCTATCTGTCAGAAAACTTAAAGTAATATGCATTTGATGTTGTTCCCTCAAACTGTGGTTGTCTATCCCTCCACAACACCCTTTCAGAAAACTAATATTAATAAGAATTCAATTTCATTCTCTTTATTTACGGTTCTCAACCCCTCCCCCTCTTCTCCCCTTCCCCACCTCAGAAAACTTACAGTAATAAGCATTTGAGGTCATCATCTCCACTTGGGGTTCAAGTTTGTCGTCTCTATCAAATCTAGCTGTCTCTAAATCAGTTAGAACTTGACTAGCTTGTAACATTTCTGGAAATATATATATTTATAGTAATTAACTCCTTTAACTACTCATAGAAATATATAGGAGTTACCTCCCTTTAACCACATGAAAATGAAAATTTCAATAGTGCTACTAACAACAAAAAGAAATATACAAGGGAATAATTTTTTATTGTTGTAGTAAAAGACTATCTCATGTAAATAAAATAGAATAATTCTGTAATTTACGTAATATTCCCTTTTTATCTACACCAATATGAGTGTACCAATTCAACTTGAGGTACAAGACAACTATTGCTTTTAATGTTTAATGTATGGATACAAAGCAGAATAAAACATTTATTGTAGAGATTCTTTTTTGTATGTCAGATTTTTAATTACTACTTTATTTCCTGTTTTTATCATATTGAATCAGAAAAATATTAATTGATTGTTTGAAAAATAAGTATACATCAAAGATAATTGTTAAAATAATTTTTAAGAAATCATTTTCATTAAACTAATAGTATAAATTTATAGTTTTGTGCCCGTACTTGTATTTATTTTTTCCTTGTTTGCCCTCACATACCTTTATCTAGTAATATTTTACTAAGAGCATCCCTGAAGCTTATAATACTATCGTAAGTCTTTAAATATTCTTGTATGACTGGGTCATCAGGTTTGGTGGAGTACCTAAAACAAAAGTTCACATTGTCTGTTATGATCATAATCAGTACCTGAAATCAAAGCATTGTGTGCAAGTTTCATAACATTTGGTTGAGGATGGTCAGTCTTCACTCTGAACCACAGGCCCAACAGCCCAGGCTTGTAAAATTGCTCTCAGGCCTGTAAAAATCATCTCTGCAGGCCAACAGAATCTAACTAAAATTTTCCAAAAATTGAGTTCCGGGCCTGTAGATTAAAAAGTTCATTGTGAAGATTGAAGGGTAAAATGTAATGCCCACTTTGCCTAGCGGCAGGGGCATAAAAAAAAATACTGCCCTTAGAGTGACTTGAGACAGAGCCATGTAACCTTTGGTCCATCCCAACAAGGAAGGATCTAATCTTAAATTGCTAATTTTTATTTTTCTGATGGGAGATGATTGACTATTGTTCACTAAATGTCCAGCTGCAAATATTTCATGAATATTGGCTTGAAAAAGTGTTTCTAGAAATCAAAGTCAATCTGTGAGACCCCTAAAATCTCAATTTTCAGTTGTTCATATAACTTTAGGATTATCATTTTTTTTCTTTATTAATAGATAGCTAAAATTGCCACAGATTCATACTATTAGTAACAGATATAAGATTTTCAAAAAGGGGGGGGTGCCTGTTGCAACAAATGATCGCTTCCACATGAAAGGACAGAACTAACCTTGCAGTGGAATGTTGTCTATCTAGAGGAGGAGATGTAGCCACATCCATTGTCGGCTCTCGACTTCTTGCTTCTAAAAATAAACATAAAACTTCAATATAACATGTGATCAATTCTATATTAGGAATTATAAGATATGGAGGTACGGAACATGTAAATGGGACAGCACTCTCACAACACAAAAATAAACAAAAAACTTCAATATAACATGGGATCATTTCTATGTTAGGAATTAAAAGATAAGGATTCACGGAACATGTAAATGAGATAGCAATCTCACAACACCAAAAAAAAATTTTTTAAATCAATATAACATGTCATCATATCTATATTAGGAATTAAAATATAAGGATTCACGGAACATGTAAATAAGACAGCAATCTACCAACACAAAAATAAAACAAAATTCTTCAATATAACATGGGATCATTTCTATATTAGAAATTATAAGATATGGAGGTACGGAACATGTAAATGATACAGCAATCTACCAACACAAAAATATACAAAAAACTTCAATATAACATGTGATCAATTCTATATTAGGAATTATATGATATGGAGGTACGGAACATGTAAATGAGACAGCAATGTACCAACACAAAAATAAAACAAAATTCTTCAATATAACATGGGATCATTTCTATATTAGAAATTATAAGATATGGAGGTACGGAACATGTAAATGATACAGCAATCTACCAACACAAAATATACAAAAACTTCAATATAACATGTGACCATTTCTATATTAGGAATTAAATGTATTGTTTAGATTCTGACATTGATTTATAACCTAAATTTCTGTCCATTTACCATTTAAATATCAATAGAGCCAAAAATCAAGAGTGTAAATATATAACTGACACCTAACAAAGTGTGAAAAATATTGAATAATGAAGGAATTAATAATTTATTAAGCATTCTGCAGTTTTATTTAATAAAAAACTTGTTTGATTTCTTTGTCAGATATTATTGATAATTTATCAATATTAACTGGTGCTATTTTTTAGGTTTAAAATTGTGACATCTATGATACAAGGTTAGAACAAAAATAGCATAGGACAATTAAATCATATTTCAAATTGTCTTATTCGTAGGACAAAAAGGTCAATATTCAATTATTCATTGGGTACTCATTTTCATGCAATTCTTAGGTATAGGTCAACCACTAATTTCATATAAATGTATGCCATAAAAAAATAAATTCTAAGATATTTCTTATGTAATTGTCAGTTTATCAGGATATTTTTATGAAAGATAAGTAAACTTGATTTTCTTTCTTCAATTTTATCTTATGCCAATAAATTACTAACAGGACAGAACCACATGTAAGACAGATGTACACTTAGTAGCATTTTTTAGAATGTAGGACAGAAAGTCACAGGACAAAAAGTCACAGACAAAAAGTCAGGGACAAAAAGTCACAATTCTGTTTTGAAATTATTTTTCTTAGAATAAGAAAACACTTATTTTAAAAAAAACTTAAATTGTATTTTTATTGAATTATTATATATAAAGCAACTTTGTAAACAAAATTTATTCTGAAAAAAACAATAACGATCATATAATTGTTAAGAAAAATTTTTCAAAGTGACTTGGTACTTAAATGGCTTCATGCTGTCAAGAAATATATCCTTTGAATGTTCAAGGCTTATGAACAATTTCCTTCACTGTAAAATGAATATATGTAATAAAAACAAATTATTTCAAGAAGTTTTCTTAAACATTCAAACAATTTTATACAAATTATTTGTGACTTTTTGTCCTATTAAAATTGTGACTTTCTGTCCTGTGACTTTTTGTCCTGTGACTTTCTGTCCGTTTACCTTTTTTCAACGTTAATCATTTTGTTCTTTTAAATTAGAGACACATTATATTTCTTTTCCAAAACAGAAGCCAAGACAATATTTTGTTTAACATGGGAACAAAACAAATGTAAGTAAACCTGGTTGTATGTTTTCAATGTTTATTATTTGCTTTATTTTTAAGTAGGCACAGATCTTTTTCGAAACAGTGGCCATGACAATTTTTATTTTTTGCATGGGGTTAAACCAAATGTAGGACAAAAAGTCACTCCACAATATGTCACTATTAAGATAATCCTTCTTATTAATAAACAAAAACTTTTACTAAGTCATTATTTTATAATATCAATTTGATAAGAACTAGCAGCTTTCATAATTTCTCAGGTTAATTTTTTATTATCAAATAAAATAAGCTGTGAAATAAGTTCTTTTATTATATGGTGTCTTGGTGCCAATTAGTAAATATGATCTAAATTTTATACATCTTCATTTGACAATACTAATGAACAATTTCCTAAAATGAAAATGATTGATAATAATAAATTTCAATATAATACTTCCATGATGTGGCTTAATTCAGTATCCATATGTGTAGTCGAATTATTTTCAATATTATTTTTCAAAATACCTGGGACTATTATACTAATAGTAAAATAGTCCCAGAAAATACCAATAAATCAATCTGATAAAAATTAAGTCCTTTTTCAAGGAATGGAAATACTTTATTTTATTCACTGCAAAATATAATCTTGCAAATATTTAACATGGAAAAATTATTTATTTCTTTAGAAAAGATGATGGAAAATATTATGCACACATTTTTGTTTGCTTCTATTTTTTTCACATCTGGTTTAGAAAAAAGATTATGGCCTCAGACTAATTAAAGGATTAAAATAGATTAAAAACAAACATCAAAGAAAAGCTGTGGGACAATTAAACAATTTCAGGGCACCTGTTAATTGTCAAACTCTGACCCCTGAGTACTTTATGGCTTGGATATTTCCTGGGGTTGAGTTAGATAATGTCATTACTTTAATTACATTTAATTGTCAAAGATGCCATGTCAAGATCACTCAACCTTGTATAACAAGTTTCTAATTGGACAACAACTCCATGACCTCCTCCCCTAATCCGAAATTCATCCAATGATTAAAAAGTAAAATAGACTGATCCATCGAAATGGGACTGACCTGAGTTTTGTCTGATGAAATAATAAATACCTAAATTTATGGTGTGGTCAGTGTAGAATTGAGTGGACACACAAAAGCACAAGAAATACACAACAATGGCCGGTGGTAAAGCAGGAAAAGATTCTGGAAAGGCTAAAGCCAAGGCTGTCTCTAGATCACAAAGAGCAGGTTAGTTTTCATCAATGAATATCTACAAATACTTTGCATGAATGAAAATATATGTATTTTAGCTATCCCAAGCTACTATCTGTTGAAGAAAGGTCTTTTCCCGCCAAAACAACGCATGATGCAAAGTTGTTTACAAATTGATTTATTTAATTATGAAGAAAAAACACCTGCTTGTAAATAAAACTTTGTTTGCTCATCAGCTTATATCATAATCTCAAGTATTTTTCCTGCCAAATCACAGAAACTTGAATAAAAGTGTGCTGTGAAAAGAAAATATTGCTCAGAAATCGAACCTATAATCATTTAAAAAGTTGATAACATTAAAATATTTACTGCCCCAGGGTGTATACACATATATGAAATAAAGTAAATGGACATGAATTTTGACCTACATAACTGGTGTGTAAATAGTTGAACTTAAATGTGTAATACAAAATTGTGTGTAATAAACAACCAGTAAACTACTGTTGCTCCTACATTGTGGGAAATCATTCTCTATAAACAGCATAAAAATTAAAATATATTCTAAGAGACAATTCTGTGCACTTAAAAATAAAAAGCCATGTTAAAAATAAAGAATAAATTTATTTGTTGACAAATATTTTAAGGGAACATGGCAGAACTCAATGTTAAAATTTGAATGAAATGAGAAACTATCCCATCAAAGGCTTAATTTGAAATAATGAGTATAATTTAATTCAGAAAATAGAAAAACATACAAACAATGAATGATTACATTCTGCACATGTAGGAGTTTATAGTGTTGTGTATATGACACCAACCCAACAAAGCACTCATACAAAAATATACTGTGAGACTACATACAAATTTGTACAAACATATTTTTTACATGCATAGTATTTTTAGTACCAGCTTAATAACTGACTTATTTCTTGACTAAAATTGTCCATTTAATTTTTACAGGGTTACAGTTCCCAGTGGGTCGTATTCACAGACATCTTAAACACAGAACAACCAGTCATGGTCGTGTTGGTGCCACAGCAGCAGTCTACAGTGCTGCCATCTTGGAATACCTGACTGCTGAAGTTTTGGAGTTGGCAGGTAATGCCAGTAAGGATTTGAAAGTAAAGAGAATCACACCCCGTCATTTACAGCTTGCCATTAGAGGAGACGAGGAATTAGATTCCCTCATCAAAGCTACGATCGCTGGAGGTGGTGTCATCCCACATATCCACAAGTCCCTTATTGGAAAGAAGGGTCCACAAGGAAAGGCATAATTATGTTTTCATCAGTGACTTTTAAAGGCAGCTTTTACAAACATCTCATTGACAGTGCTCAATAGTTCATGAACTTTCATCAAACATTCAGAATTTCATTGGGAAAACTTTTTCATTCATTTTAACTAATCATCAAACAATCATGTGATTTTAACAAACCTTACGGGTAAAAACACAGAAGGTTATTATAGACAATTAGTAAAATGTAGTTCATACCATCTATGATTTTATTGAAATAAAATTTTTTAAATGTATGTTTTATTGAATTATTATTTCAGTCACAGCTTACTGTTACATATTTTTGTCACTTGGCACCTATTGTTAAACTTTTCTTCAATTATTGAGCTAATTGATAATGAGGGTGTCTTGAGTCTTGGTGAAAAAAAATGCACCATAACAGTTTTCAATATAAACCACATGTAGTACAATTGCCAACAAGACAACTATCCAACAGTTTCCAAATTAATCTAATTTAAGCTACTAATAAGTCATCTTACTGTCTTCAAAATGAGCAAAACCCATGCCATATAGTAAGCTATAAAATGCCCTAACACAAAATATAAACCCAATTCGAACAAAACAAAACCAAAGAACTGAATTACTGATCTGATTTATACAAATACAAGCCCTGTACAATGAACCTAAAAATGAGACCACAGAAACCCCTTTAATACATGTCCCTTACATAGAAAATAGATTTATAGCATGTCCCACAACTAAAGGATACTTGTAGTTACTGAATGCAAGTGAACAACAAATTAATCATGTTCAAGTATGATTGCCAATGAGACGACTATCCACTTAATTATGATCAGGTAATTGGACTCAAAATTTAGGAAATTATTTCTCCTCTTTGTGAGAAATGAGATGTTTGGTACATTGTATATAATTGTTGGAAACAGCTGATTTAAATGTGTCAAAAACTTTGAAATCATACAAAACAAACGGATCCCAAGTGAATTACTAGTTAACTCATCAGTAACCAACTCGCATGACTCATTGCAAGCTACTAATTTGAGGAATCCTAAAATTTTAATAGGTTCAAAAAGTTTTATTCTGCATTTATGAAAAGTATTTCAGAAAATCTGAAAATTGTTACATTATAAAATACCTGATTTTTTGCACATTCTACCAGCCTTTTTTTACGACCACAAAATTGTTTGCGTTCATATTATTGTTATGGTGATGTCAGTGTCCAAAGACATTTTGGTTCAAGATAATAACTTTAGTATAAGTGTGGATCTCTATGAAATTTTAGCACACGGTTCCATACCAAAATAGGAAGGTTGGGATTGGTTTTGGGGTATTGTCATAGCTGTTTTGTAATTAGGGCCAACAAAACAATGGACTCTATTAAATTTTAGCACAAGGTTCCATACCACATCAGGAAGGACAGGATTTGATTTGGGGGTTATTGTAGCTGTTTAAGGGCAAAAACAAGCATTATTCATGTTTCAGGACAATAATTTGTGTATAAGACTATAAATCTCTATAAAATTATTCCACAAGGATCCATACTTTGAAACGAAAGTTGGGATTGATTCGGGGGTCATGGCCCAACCCTTTTAATAATTAGGGGCCAAAAACTCTTGATTTCCTGGTTTCAGTACGGTTTAGTTGAAAAGGACCAAAACAATACTTTTATAATGCTTTGTATAAATTGCTTAGTTTTTTAGCAATTTCAATGGGGTTTAATTCAAAGTCTTGGGGTTCTTTAATATGCTGAATCTAATTGGGTATTCGGAATTTGGATTTTGGGCCCTGTTTTTGAATTGATCAATATTAAGGTCCAAATGGTCCAAAATTAAACTTTGTTTGGTTTCATCAAAAATTAAAATCCAATATTTAATCACAATCCAAATTCAGAGCTGTATCAAGCTTGAATGTAGTGTCCATACTTGCACCAATAGAACAGGGTTCGACCTCTTAGGTCACATCAAGCTGCACCCTGCAGAGCTTTGAATTTTGACATAACTAATTGAAATAAATTGAGGTCAATAAGATTTCTTCAAATTTAAGTTTGCAAAATCCTTTAGTGTTCACAAGCATTTAGATCCATGATCAGCATTGACATGATTCTGTAAACTGACCTTTGAACTTCATTATAAATGTCAGTTTAGTTGACCTGATTTGGCAACATGTTACTACCAGTACTTGATATTTGGAAGGGGGAGGGGGAACTCTCCAATTTTTTTTCTGACTTGTGTATAAAAAAAGATTTATAATTGTAAATATGTAAATATCAAACAGAATCCAAACAACAGCTGTAGTAAGTAGTAGCAAACGGTACAAGATTTTATCACTACTTTTTACATACATAAAACATAGTGCATTGAGCACAACATTCTAAACATCCTTCCTATATTGAAATTTATGAATGAAATACATACTCAGTTACTCAAGCTACAAAAATGATGGGTATATGTATAATCGTACTAATTTTATGCTTGAATCTCAGTATCTCCACAAATATCAATGATATCATACCGGTAGTTTAAGTAATATTTAAAATTAGAGTTATCTTCCTTTATACATAATTGGAGTTGAAATGTCTTCCAATGCTTAATACAATGTTATAAATTTTTAATTTCCACAGCAAAATGCATACAATTTTTAACCCTTCAGTGCTCACAAGCACTTAAATTTTCGGAGTCGGTGGTGTCTGAGGTCTTTTGTTGTGATGTTCAGTATTTTTGGTGATTTAAGTCCACTTTTTTATTATCATTCATATGAAAATTGTTACTGACATAGATGTCTTGAGAAAACGTGCTTGCTCAAATGAGGGAGGTCTTGGGAAAGACCCCAGCCTGGTCAAACCAAAGACTTTAAAATTGGTATTTGCTGTTTTTCCGCTAAGAAATATAGATAAAACAATTCTAAGGGGGACAACTCACCTTTAAAATCATCAGGCAGTGCCACATCATCATCTTCATCCTCTATCAGTTGATCTTCCTCCAGGGACCTCTGAGAAGGTATAGAGATGGCAGGAGATTTAGACCTCCTTTCCTCAACAGCATGACGAGTTTCCTCTAATTTAGCCTTATACTGGCTCCGTAAAGAGGCTCTACTAATGGCTGATGATTCTCTGACAGACTCTGGTGATTCTGGTTTTGTTTGTACGGACTGTGGTTGTTGTTGTGGTGGCGGAGAGGTCTGGGTCTAAAATGTAATTATGGTTGTCATGGTTTAATTTTCCTTAATGATTTCATAGGATGCTTTAATTATGAAGTTAGTAGTCTAATATTTGAAGGGTCAAACCCTTCAGAAATGTTTATTTTTCAAAAGGCCAAAATATCTTCCACGGTACATTTTTATATAAATATGATTGTTTTTGAGACAATGAAAAATAAACATCTCACTCTTTCAATGAAACTAAAATAATTTTTCAGTACCAAAAAAATATTACATAATCAAGTTATTCCCTTTTTCCCGAACAAAATTCACAAACCACCTAAAACTTGTAAAAAATAGACATTTTCATACACAAGGCAATTTATATAACTTACTTTAAATTCATAACAAATATTAGTTCATGCACACAACACTGAATCAAACATTAATGTGTAATATTCATTATTACATGCAATAAAATAATCCAGTTATTCCCCTTTTCTTGAACGAAATTAACAAACAACCTAAAAATTGTAAACATGTCATTAATTGCTACATGATGGATGCACATTGTAATACTGTCTGCAGGACATGTCACTGTAACCATATTAAGATAAACATATTAAGCAGGTTACACAAATTAAAAAAAATAGTTTTACCATTGCAATATAAAAAATAAAAAATGTCCTTTATAAAACAAGGAATTATTTGAATCTGGAATTATTTTGAATTCTGGAAAATTAATAAGAAATGTATGATGAAAACTAACCCAATTTAGGAGGGTTAGCCATGCATGCATGGCTAGGGGGTTAGTTAGTGCATACTGAAATATCAGTGAAAGTAAAATTAACTTTAGCCATGCGCGCATTTAGTTGGATTAGTTTTCATCATACTTTTCTTATCAATTTTCCAGAATTCTAAATTATTCCAGATTCAAGTAATTCCTTGTTATAAGTAAATATACCTGAAAATTTTGATTGCTTATTGCTTGTCAGAGCTAAACTACTTTATCAGGACAAAGGACTAGAGCTCCTTACTAATGTTTTAAGAAAACAAGCAAATTTTCATAATCAGACAAAATGTCTATGATTTAACATCAAAAACCTTTAGATTGTCAAATTTGAAGGTTAACTTATAACTGCAAGTTAAGAAATTTTTGGGTGCATTTATTATTACAATTTTTAAATAATTTTTGCGATTTCAGGAAAAGCTGCAAACAGATATATGCATCATATATCAGAATGTGATACTCACCCAGATGCATTATTCTCATTAATAAAAATCTTGCAATAATTTCTGAATTTACAATATTACCAGATGTTTTTGTACATCCATTCATTTCCCCTGAATAAGGCCAGTCAATTTTGGAATATCAAAGTCCTTAGATCTCAGGCCTATTTGAATGTTAAGGTCTGTAGGAACTAGCAATGTAAAAAGTTAAGGAATACATTCTTTTAATGACAATAACAGGTTAAAGGTCAAAGTGATGTGATAATTCAATGTCAAACTTGTGAAGGTTAAGGGTCATCCAATATCTCTATGTCAAAACATTGTTAACTTAACACATTCAATAATATTTCAGTGTAAGCTTAGGTTCAAACTATCGTGAAGGTCAAATATCTGTGACTGCAAGACACAATAATCATAATTAATACTTGTGCAGTTTAATTTAAAGAACATTATTTTCATGGTGAAGATTGAAGGTCAAATTCCTGTGACAAAGGTCAAATGTCATCAAATACCTCCATGTCATGATAATCATATGTTTGAACATCAACGCCTCTTGACCTTAGAATTTTGGTGTGCTTCCTTGACTCTGGTTTGATCTTTGGTAAAACAGAGGTCAATGTATTCATCCGAGACATAGTTCCCATGGTAGCCTCCGTGTCAAAGGTTGTGTCTCTGTCTTCTAGGAAAGAAACAAGTCGCTGTGGTGCAGACGGTGGTTTGTATTTGTCAATTGAAGAGCAGGTAGTTTCTCTGATGAAAGGTCGTTGTGACTGAGACGATGTAAGAATGCCACCTAGTGGAGGCAGAGATTTCAAACTATGTTGAGATAACTCTTGCAGGAACGCTGTCATTTGCTACAGAAATTGAGAAAACAATGTGATTCTATTGTTACATAGTTTAAACAGAAATATTCAAACTTTCAATAAATATCATTTTTCAGTTTGATATGACAAGATGTTTGTATGAACAGCAAGAAACTAGAAAGATATGATACTAAAGGTTTGGGTATTGATAAAGTAAAGAATAATATGCATGATTTTTTATTTAATTGTTGTCACATATATATATATATAGCTTTTAAGGCTAATGGCCTCATTGACTAGTGAAGAGAGAAAAGTCGAGATATTGGTTATTATTAAAAACAGTAAAAAGGAAAGGAAAAGGCTCCCAGTCTTATAATGTTTAAAAAGGAAAGGAAAAGGCTCCCAGTCTTATGTTTAAAAAGGAAAGGAAAAGGCTCCCAGTCTTATTGTGTTTAAAAAGGAAGGAAAAGGCTCCCAGTCTTATTATGTTTAAAAAGGAAAGGAAAAGGCTCCCAATCTTATTGTGTTTAAAAAGGAAAGGAAAAGGCTCCCAGTCTTATTGTGTTTAAAAAGGAAGGAAAAGGCTCCCAGTCTTATTGTGTTTAAAAAGGAAGGAAAAGGCTCCCAGTCTTATGTTTAAAAAGGAAAGGAAAAGGCTCCCAGTCTTATTATGTTTAAAAAGGAAAGGAAAAGGCTCCCAGTCTTATTGTGTTTAAAAAGGAAGGAAAAGGCTCCCAGTCTTATGTTTAAAAAGGAAAGGAAAAGGCTCCCAGTCTTATTATGTTTAAAAAGGAAAGGAAAAGGCTCCCAGTCTTATTATGTTATCTTTTTCTTATCTTTTGTAAATTGAACTTTCTAAAAAAACTAAATTATAAAGTGATGAAAAGATTTAAACGTTTGAACTTTCAATCAGTACAGTTTAAGTGTTAACAGTAAATATGAAGAATTATAATGAACTTCAATTCAAATATTTCATGACAAAATAGCTTTATGTAGCTAAATTGTAATCACAATGAACATGGAAAAAATTTAATACAATTTACATAAACAAAAATCATTAGTGTGCACATGAGTCAGGTCAAAATATAGAATGAGGTTCAGAACTTGTTAGTTAATACATAGATATTGTTACATGTATAAGGATTTAAAACATTCTTGGAGACTGAATTACAGGATATCTGGAGCATTTGCCAATGAGAAGTAAAACCTTTAAATAGTCACAATATAAAATAAGGACATGTGATATGATTGCCAAAGAGACAACTATTTTACAGAATCCAAATGAAGTGGATTTCAGCAATTGCATTTTTTTTTTAATTTATATTATATAATAATTATGAAATCTAAAATTTGGGATATTTAGGATTGTAAGCATAGTTAGCAAGTGAGAAACATGATGATGGCAAACAGGAAGTGATGTCACAATTATGGTGAATCATTGCTGAAAAAAGTGTCAACGTAAACAGGAAGTGAAGTATGTTGTCATGATTACAAAAGTGTCAATGAAAACATGTTAAGTGATATCAATGTAAACCTCTTAGTAACAGGATTAGAACAACAGGAAATGATGTCATTTCTGAACAAACCTCGTTTCCGACAGACATTTTGGTTATAGGTCGGAGGAACTCTGCTCCTGTATTATACGATGATATATTATCATCCAAACTGTATTCGTCCTCGCCGTGGCTCACTTCAGACATAGCTCGGGTATTCAGGGCAGCGAATGTGTCAAATATACTATCTGGTAATAGACCAAGTTGAAGGGACTCCTCTGTCAACTGACTAGCCAATGAAATCATAGTAAGTGTTCTTTCTAGCTGCTGATTGGACAGATTTTCCTGATCTTCGTTTATCTGTTGTAATGCCATTCGTACAGAGTCCAATGCTCTTGTTTGATAGGAGGACAACTTTTCCTGTGTTATCATCTGATTAAGATTGTCTAAAGCCTCTGCCTGATTTTGAGGAAGAGTTTTGACGAACAATTCCTCTGGGGAGGCGTAAGGATTCTGCGGAGGTAGTGATTTTACAAATGATTTCTCAGGAGAGGTGTAAGGTTTCTGTGGTGTTTCTTGTTCTTCTAGCCATTCTGCTTTAGATAAGGCAGCCTTTCTCAGAGAATTTTCACTTCTAGGGGATGTTTCAAAATTGTTAGGTGACATGTGATAATAATTTGGAGATGTTTCCTCTTGGATGATGCATCACTTTTAGCTGATCTATCCCGTGAAGCCAAATGTGTTTCTCCTCTTGGAGTATTCCATGCTGACCTTGAATGGCCTCCATCTTGCTGTGGAATTCCTGGTTGATCTCTAGGGTGTGATGATCTTGTATTTATGTGTGGTGACCTTGTAACTGACCTTGGATTTGACCTAGAATGATTACTCCTACTACCGTCTGACAATGGTGACTCAGAATTTGAACTATGTCCTTCAGAGATTTCCTCGATAGCATATGCTGACGATAGAGGGTGTAATGAGTGTGCATTTTCTACCTTTTCAGAACTTCCTGGTCGTGGTGACCTTGACCTTGATCCTCCAGACCTTGTCCGTAATAAGCCTTTCTATTAATTAAAACAAGAATATGAATGAAATAATTGAAATTAAAATTTCCATGACTATTAAAAAAAAAAGGAAATATGGTATAACTGCAATTTAGACAACTATCAACAGCAGACCAAATGATGTAGATGTCAGCAACTAAAGGTCACTGTACATCCTTCAACATTGAGCAAAACCCTTATAGTAAGCTGTAAAAGGCCATTATTTTATGAGCATTAAGTTACAGGTAAGATGAAAATATTTCCAGAAACATGATCTGAGCAACACTACTCTATCATTTAAGGATAATGTATACTTTCTTCTGGTAGCATGTTTTGTGTTGAGTCTAAATTTTATGTAAAAATGAAATGTAGTGGTCAGTTTTGTTAGCTTGATTGATTGATTGTTGGAAGCTTACTATTGAGTAGAAATTGATATGACCTTGATGCTGAAGATAGGTGAACTCATAAAGGAAAACCGAACTGGCATTAACTTTAGAACACATGCATGAGTATAAATGGATTAATTTGATTTATAGATGTAACTTTTAGGGAATATTCTATTACTGATTAACTTAGTTAATGTTTATAACTGGAGGTTAAGTTTTATATTTGCATTTAACATAATTTTTAGAGGTACCCTTCTAGGGCCTCAATCATACCTTTTGACTAATGAATACCTGCAGCACCTGAACCTGAATTGATTTAAATTGAAAAAAAAATGATAAAGAGTTTCCACAAAACATGTTTTTATAACCTAACACCTATAGGATATACTTGTTGAAAAAACTTCTTACTGCAAATTCTCATAATAAAGATTTATAACATGTTTCTGTAATAACCCTCATCACGTAACTTGTGACTAAAAGTTTAAAAGGCCAAAAGTATAAAATGTATGGTAGCATGAAAACCAAACAGGCTGAAATAGTTTAAGGTTAATTTAGCCTGAGAAAGTTGTAACCTTAATTTTAGTTGTAACATGGTGGAGGATCATGTGCAACCTATCCAGAGGTTTTATACTGGCAATAATGTTCATTTATTAATGGTAGTCGTATCCTTCCAATACCCTATAACAGTCCAAAAATACACTGCAAGCATTATAGGCAAGAGTACTGTAAGCTTAAGCCTCAAATCAAGGTTAATCACTAAAAACCAATCATATTCTCCTCTGACACCTGTGTCTCAATCAATTTCAACCTATTCAAAATTAAAATCATATGCTGAAGCATTTTAAAACCAACAATAAACTTTATTCCATGTGTTACTACAAATATACATAGGAGTAATCTCCCTATTGAAGCAGCTTTTATGAGGTTAATCACAATTATCTTATTTTTACCAAAAAAGTGAAATATTACCATACTTTTGTGTATATAACAAAGACATTCTTTTTTGCTCAATTTAAATTTGTTGACATGAAAGTTCTTTTCTTACTGCAGCCAAATTTTCTGTTCAAGCAGTATATTAGCCAAACATCATTTAGACAGCAAGCAAACATTGACTTAACAAAGCAAATTTATTTAAAACAGATTTCTACATTTCTGATATACAGGGAGATAACTCTGTAAAGGTGAATAACCTATACCAAATGTCCGACGCTCTGTTTAGGAGTTTTGGACTCAAGGCTGGCCTCAAAACCAATCACATGTACCTGTCTACTAAAATTGATCTGGATCTAGTTCAAAGAAAGGAATAACTATTTTAATACAAAGTTTTTTAGGAAATTATAAAGACTTCAATATCGATGAATGTCTTACCAAGTCTTTAAACTAATACAGATGTTATTCACATTCCTGGTTTTGGTCAGTCCTATAGAGCATATTTTAAAGTCTCACTGATATCAGCCCTCAGCTCTTATGGTCTCTGGTTGTGTACAAAATGTTATTTACTTAAACTGATACAGCATTGTTACCGATTTTGCCATAGCAAATTTGCTCTATTTCTTGTTATTTATAGCAGAGTTAACTTAAGCTCTGAATCAACAAAACTTTTTAAATCTTAAAACTAACAAACAAGTAAACAAACACACAAACAAATAAAAAAAATGCACAAACAAATAAAGTCTCTCACTACCTGTCTGTGAAGAGCATCATTCTGTGAAGAATAATAAACCAAAATACACAGCTTGGTTTGTCTAATTGTAGGACAAACATAAACAACTGAAGAAAAACTCCAGTTATCTCCCTTCCCATTGGAAAACGTGTAAAACGAAATCATAAAACATCCACAGACAGAAACAATACTGAAGATGGTGTTTATGACACACACACACACATGTATAACTACTGTTAATTTATTTTCATTTGTGGGGTACTAATTTTCATGGATTTTGTTGAAATAAAATGAAACCACCAATTTAAGTTAGTAACATACATTTCAAATAAGGCTCGTGTTTGTAGATATATATTTTCAAAACCACAAAATCAAGTTTAAACAAGAATAAAGATTTTTTTCAATCCATGAAAATAGATACCCATAAAAAATGAATAAATCCCCAGTATTGTCAGTATCTCTAATATACCTAAAATGCACAAATAATAAAATATCTATACTTCAACTAAATATCAACATTTACAATAGTTTTTACACCACAAAATATGTATAAATAAGAAGATGTGGTATGAGTGCCAATGAGACAACTCTCCATCCAAGTCACAATGTCTAAAAAGTGAACAATTATAGGTCAAATGGCCTTTTTCTCATATGACCTTTGAATCTTTCAAATTTTGCAAGTAGAGATGATATTTAAATTATTCAAAAAAAAAGGTTGTTGCATGCGACTTGACACTATAATAAAATGTATCATGTCTTACATTAATTTTGGTACTGTGTGAGTAAATATAGCACAGACTAAATTTAGAAATTTACTTAGAAAGTTTATAATTTGATCTCCAGTAAAGGTGCAAGCTGTTGTTATGGTTACAGTTGAAGAATAAATTGATAAAACATATGACAACATTTATCATATACCTGATGATCTACAAGTGTTGTCTGTAATGTTAAATAAAACTAATCATATAATAACTAATTATATTTCTTTGGCTAAAATGTGAAATTTCTGTAAACATTTGGAGAAGAATCTGCTTTCCCTTTCAGAGCACCTAAGATAACCACGTTAAATTCATGTTACTGACAGTCTTCAGTTATTTACTTTTTTGTAAAATGTTGTTGGTCTTCCTCTGTTTCTTTTTAAAACATAAATCTGTCCATTAATTGTATTGTTAAACCCAAAAGTCAGAAATTTATTGGGGTTTAAGGAAAAGAAGAGACGATAAGGATTTCGGCAAGAATTTGTAGTTGCCAAAATATAGTATTATTGGCTTTTTTTTAATTACCGTAATTATTTCTGAAGTATAAATGCGAAATCATTACAAACCAAAAAGCGAATAAAAGTCAGTCATTCTAATTTCTAGAGATTGATTATTGTACTCTGATGAAAATTTCAGTTATATAGCAACAACTCATTTTGTAGGAAATTGTAGAAAATACGGAAAAAACGATAAGGAAAAGCATGGTAAAGTTTCACATCATACAAGCTATGTTTTTATTTAACTCTTTTTTATCTTAAAATAAATTCCTTTTATAATAAAAGGAAAGAGAACGGTTAAAGTGACGCCACCCAAATTCGACCTTGATCTGTGTTTTGTGGTTATAAGCATTGTGTATAAGTTTCATAACATTTGGTTGAGGCAAACTAAAGTTAGAGAACGGAAACTAATTTTGGGAATTACGGACAGACAAGGGTAACACTTAATGCCCCCTCCGCATATAAAAAAAGTATTAAATTACCTTGTCTGCAACTTCCACGCCATCCTCTACAGCAGGTGGCGCTGACATTGCTCCAGTGATGCGGGAGTTCATTTCTTGGACCTGAAAAATATATATAATCTCTTGAAATTTCAATGTTCAAGTAGTATCTAAATGTTGTTGGTAAAAAGTTCTTAAACAAAATATGAACACTCAAAAAGAAAAATAACAGCAGTAAAATAAAGTAAATGGGCGTTACTCTTTTAAAAATAAAGTAAATGGGCGTTACTCTTTTAAAAATAAAGTAAATGGGCGTTACTCTTTTAAAAATAAAGTAAATGGGCGTTACTCTTTTAAAAATAAAGTAAATGGGTGTTACTCTTTTAAAAATAAAGTAAATGTTTCAGCTCCATCTTATATTATTTTCAAGACATTACATCTCATGTTAAATTCCCTCACAAAGGTTACATGTATATCTTATTTGTACTTTGTTCTGCTTCTAATTTTCTTTCAATTAATTTAAATATCTGTTCAAACTAGCAAGAAACATTATCCTTCTTGAAAGCTCAAATTCAATAAAAAATTGTTACAGTAATCAAAATGATATTTTCTTCTCTTTTTATTATGATGAAATAAAAATGTTCTACAAAAATTCTGTAAACAAAAATAACGCTAATTAAATTTCCTATGTCTGAAGCTCTTTTTTTGTCAAGGAGGAGATAACTCATTTACTGTGGATTTATTTGTTTTCGTTGATACCAATTTTCGTGGATTGTAGAAAAATTGTATTTTCATAGATATTTGATTTCATGGTTTTCTAAAGTCTGCTTTACAATAAAATTGAGAATGGAAATGGGGAATGTGTCAAAGAGACAACAACCCGACCATAGAGCAGACAACAGCCGAAGGCCACCAATGGGTCTTCAATGCAGCGATAAACTCCCGCACCCGGAGGCGTCCTTCAGCTGGCCCCTAAACAAATAAGTATACTAGTTCAGTGATAATGGACGTCATACTAAACTCCAAATTATACACAGGAAACTAAAATTTAAAATGATACAAGACTAACAAAGGCCAGAGGCTCATGACTTGGGACAGGCGCAAAAATGCGCGGGTTAAACATGTTTTTGATATCTCAACCTCCCCTATACCTCTAGCCAATGTAGAAAAAACAAACGCACAACAGTACGCACAGTAAAACTCAGTATAAGAGAAGTCCGAGTCCGATGTCAGAAAAGGAAACAAAAGAAAATAAACAAAATGACAATAATACATAAATAACAACAGACTACTAGCAGTTACTGACATGCCAGCTCCAGACCTCAATTAAACTGATTGAAAGATTATGTCTTCATCATATGAATATCAGGCACAATCCCTCCTGTTAGGGGTTTAGTATTATACCATCATAAAATATATGAGAAGAACATAACCCGTGTCATGCCAACAACTGGTTTTAGAATAAACCTATATAATATTTATACTTTGTTGACAATTAAAATTTGTTGGATACCACTATACCTACAAAATCCAAGAAAATTGGTATCACACGAATAATAATGAATCCCCAGTAACGTAACTCTAAAATAATACACAATAATGTATGCATACTGGTATCTTCTAAAATGTAAAAATGTCTATAAAAAATATCCTTTATAAAAATTTATACATGTGCATTCCATGAACACATCTGAAGAATAAACCTAGATTTAAACAAAATAACTGACTAAAAAACTGTTTTAAAAGACATATTCAAGCCATGTTACCTTCTTCAATACCTCCCTAACATCATTGTTTTTCTTACATACAGGATATAATTATCATTGTATTTAAATAACACTATTTATTTATCTACTGAATTCCAAATGATACATAAGATGTGGAAACAATGAAGTAGTGAGGGTCTATATGGTAGGGGTCACACTTCATTTCTGTATTCCTTAAATATTTTGGCCAATAATTCTCTATTCTTTATTTGTTTGGCCAATAATTCTCTATTCTTTATTTGTTTGGCCAATAATTCTCTATTCTTTATTTGTTTGGTCAATTTCTCTATTCTTTATTTGTTTGGCCCATTATTCTCTATTCTTTATTCTTTATTTGTTTGTCCATTTTTTAATTCTCTATTCTTTATTATTTTGGCCCATTATTCTCTATTCTTTATATCTATATCTAGCCCATTTTGTATTCTATATTGTTTTCTTTATTAAGCTTGATACAGCTCTGAATTTGGATTGTGATTAAATATTTGACACAGCATAGATTTCTGACATAGAATGAATGTGGTCTAAGAACTTAAAAATTTTAAATTGGACATTCACCTATTATGGTCCAATATCCAAAATCTAAATACATGGTTAGATTCAGCATATCAAAGAACCCCAAGAGTTCAATTTTTGATGAAATCAAACAAAGTTTAATTTTGGACCCCGATTTGGACCGACTTGAAAACTGGGCCCATAATCAAAAATCTAAATACATGTTTAGATTCAGCATATCAAAGAACCCTAAGAATTCAATTTTTGTTAAAATCAAACTAAGTTTAATTTTGGACCCTTTGGACCTTAATGTAGACCAATTTGAAAACAGGACCAAAAATTAAGAATCTAAATACACGGTTAGATTCGGCATATCAAAGAACCCCAATAATTCAATTTTTGATGAAATCAAACAAAGTTTAATTTTGGACCGTTTTGACCTCAATGTGGACAAAGTTGATAACGGGGCCCAAAAATCAAAAATCTAAATACATGGTTAGATTCAGCACATCAAAGAACCCCAAATATTCAATTTTGTTGAAATCAAACATAGTTTAATTTTGGACCCTGATTTGGACCGACTTGAAAACTGGGCCCATAATCAAAATCTAAATACAATGTTTAGATTCAGCATATCAAAGAACCCTAAGAATTCAATTTTGTTAAAATCAAACTAAGTTTAATTTTGGACCCTTTGGACCTTAATGTAGACCAATTTGAAAACAGGACCAAAAATTAAGAATCTAAATACACGGTTAGATTCCATATCAAAGAACCCCAATAATTCAATTTTGATGAAATCAAACAAAGTTTAATTTTGGACCCTAATTTGGACCAACTTAAAACTGGGCCCATAATCAAAATCTAAATACAATGTTTAGATTCAGCATATCAAAGAACCCTAAGAATTCAATTTTGTTAACATCAAACTAAGTTTCATTTGGACCCTTTTGACCTCAATGTGGACAAAGTTGATAACGGGCCCAAAAATCAAAAATCTAAATACATGGTTAGATTCAGCATATCAAAGAACCCCATATATTCAATTTTGTTGAAATCAAACAAAGTTTAATTTTGGACCCCAATTTGGACCAACTTAAAAACTGGGCCCATAATCAAAATCTAAATACAATGTTTAGATTCAGCATATCAAAGAACCCTAAGAATTCAATTTTGTTAACATCAAACTAAGTTTAATTTTGGACCCTTTGGACCTTAATGTAGACCAATTTGAAAACAGGACCAAAAATTAAGAATCTAAATACAAGGTAAGATTCAGCATATCAAAGAACCCCAATAATTCAATTTTGATGAAATCAAACAAAGTTTAATTTTGGACCCTTTTGACCTCAATGTGGACAAAGTTGATAACGGGCCCAAAATTCAAAAATCTAAATACATGGTTTATTTGGCCCATTATTCTCTATTCTTTATTTGTTTGGCCAATAATTTCTATTCTTAATTATTTTGGCCCATTATTCTCCATTCTTATTTGTTTGGCCAATAATTCTCTATTCTTTATTATTTTGGCCCATTATTCTCTAGTCTTTATTTGTTTGGCCAATAATTCTCTATTCTTAATTATTTTGGCCCATTATTCTCTATTCTTTATTTGTTTGGCCCATTATTCTGTATTCTTTATTTGTTTGGCCCATTATTCTCTATTCTTAATTATTTTGGCCCATTATTCTCTATTCTTTATTATTTTGGCCCATTATTCTCTATTCTTTATTTGTTTGGCCAATAATTTCTATTCTTTATTTGTTTGGCCAATAATTCTTATTCTTTATTTATTTGGCCCATTATTCTCTATTCTTTATTATTTTGGCCCATTATTCTCTATTCTTTATTTGTTTGGCCCATAATTCTCTATTCTTTATTTGTTTGGCCCATTATTCTCTATTCTTTATTTGTTTGGCCAATAATTTCTATTCTTAATTATTTTGGCCCATTATTCTCTATTCTTTATTTGTTTGGCCCATTATTCTCTATTCTTTATTTATTTGGCCCATTATTCTCTATTCTTTATTTGTTTGGCCCATTATTCTCTATTCTTTATTATTTTGGTTGGCCCATTATTCTCTATTCTTTATTTATTTGGCCCATTATTCTCTATTCTTTATTTATTTGGCCAATAATTCTCTATTCTTTATTATTTTGGCCCATTATTCTCTATTCTTTATTTATTTGGCCCATTATTCTCTATTCTTTATTTATTTGGCCAATAATTCTCTATTCTTTATTATTTTGGCCCATTATTCTTTATTCTTTATTTTTTTTGCCCATTATCCTTTATTCTTTATTTTTTTTGCCCATTATCCTTTATTCTTTATTTGTTTTGCCCATTATCCTTTATTCTTTATTATTTTGGTTGGCCCATTATTCTCTATTCTTTATTTATTTGGCCAATAATTCTCTATTCTTTATTATTTTGACCCATTATTCTCTATTCTTTATTTGTTTGGCCCATTATTCTCTATTCTTTATTTGTTTGGCCCATTATTCTCTATTCTTTATTTATTTGGCCCATTATTCTCTATTCTTTATTTATTTGGCCAATAATTCTCTATTCTTTATTTGTTTGGCCCATTATTCTCTATTCTTTATTTATTTGGCCCATTATTCTCTATTCTTAATTATTTTGGCCCATTATTCTCTATTCTTTATTTGTTTGGCCAATAATTCTCTATTCTTAATTATTTTGGCCCATTATTCTCTATTCTTTATTTGTTTGGCCAATAATTCTCTATTCTTTATTTGTTTGGTCAATAATTCTCTATTCTTTATTTGTTTGACCAATTATTCTCTATTCTTTATTTGTTCGGCCCATTATTGACTTTAAATGCTTCTGCCCTATATTTCTTTATTCTATATTTTGTTTGTCCATTTTTTTCTATTCTTCTTTTTAAAACATGCTTTTGATTGATTGATTGATAGTTGGTGTTTATAAGAAAAAAATGGTGGACAATTTATAAGTTTTAAACAAACAGGCTAGATAGAATAGACCAATTCAGAAAGGATATTGCATGATGTTCTTGATGCAATTCACATGAATGCTGAGACTGGGAAAATAATTCACCAGGACAAGAGTTGAATCTCTGAATTGGTCCATTTTGACCTTTGAAATCTCTGACAAATTACAGAATTTAAGATTAAACTAATTGTGAAAAGGAAAATAAACAAATTATTACACACCTACAGCAATTATTATACACAATATTAAATTGTTGTGTTATGTACATTACAGTGCATTATAACACACAATGCTGAAATAAAACAGTTGATCATGTGACTTTTGGTTAGACCACAAATAATAAGGATGTGATTTCTTTAAAAAGTTCAGGTGACTTTTGGTTAGACCACAAGTAATAAGGGTGTTCTGTCAAAAAATTCCCAGTGAAAGTTAGACAATCTGTTGCCGCAAACCTGTTTGGAATAAGGAGGGGCAGTTTTTCTTCCACTTAATGGTTCATCATCTAGGTTACGACTACGTTTTAATATTTGAGATTTTCCACGACTTTGTACTTGACGATGAAAATCATCACCAATGTCTTCATCGGAATCTTCAGCAGGGAAAATGTCTGTGACGTTCGATGTTTTTGATACCAAAGAGCTTCGTCTTGTATCTATCAAAGGCAGTTTATCCTCATCTTCTAAAAGAAGGGAGCTTCGTCGAGATTTGGACTGTATTGGTTCATCATCTGCTAGAATGGAATTTTTACGTGATGTTACCCTTTCCACCTCACTGGTGTTTAGTGAACTGCGACGAGATTTTAATCCATCAGTGTCTACAACCTTTAATGAACTACGGGCTCTCCCATCATCACCCTTAAGGGAACTACTACGGGTTCTGCCATCATCACCCTTAAGGGAACTTCTACGGGATTTACTGTCTTGATTTGAGCTGTGTTTTGTTGTTGACCTACTTTTTTGCCCAGATTTTAATTGGGCTTCCTCAGAACTTAACCTTGAAGATTTTTGTGATTCAGGATTTTCAACTTCATGTAATGACCCTCTTGTTGACAAACTCTTTCTGGACATGGATGAACGATTTCTGGAATTCCTAGACTTTAAGCTTTTCTGTGACACTGATGCCTCTTGCGATGATTTATGGTCGTCTGTATATAATTCTACATCTGCATCAAGGTTAACTTCTTCTCTTTCATCAAAGTCGTTGCCATGGGAAACATCAGAGACAATTTGATCGCTATGCTCCGATTTAATCCTATTCCTGGGCTCTGAAGAAATCCTCTCCATTGGGACACGCTCACTCTCAGGTCGTCTAAGTTCACTACGTGATCTGTAACTCTGTTTAGATCTCATTTTAAGGTCTGGACTATCAAAGACCTCTGTATTACGTGTATCTTCGCTGCTTAACTTCAACCAAGGTGCTATATCTGAGTCCATCTCGCTGATGGATTCTGAATGTTGTCTCTGGGACTTTAAACAAAGGAGAAATATATATAAATATAAAAATTGGGGAAAAAGATTTTGAAAATCACAAGATTGTGTAAATGGGTAGCTAAATTTCTTCTTTATCACGACTCTTAAGTAATGAAACAATCTGTATAACATAAGTAAGTGTTGTCTGTATTATATCAAGGGTGATTACTCTCTTTAATACCTACCAATAATTGTTGAAAACACTAAGTAATGAAATTATCTGTAAAACTTATAAAGAAGTGTCATCTGCCATATATCAAGGGAGATTACTCTCTTTAATACCTACTAATAATTGTCAGGACACTAAGTAATGAAACAATCTGTATAACATAAGTAAGTGTTGTCTGTATTATATCGAGGGAGATTACGCTTTTTAATACCTACCAACAATTGTTGAAAACACTAAGTAATGAAATTATCTGTAAAACTTATAAAGAAGTGTCGTCTGCCATATATCAAGGGAGATTACTCTCTTTAATACCTACCAATAATTGTTGCTGGTTACAAGAGCGCAATTATTCGTAATGCATTTTCCATAGGGTACCACTGGTGTTCCGTATTTTTTTCTCGAAGACTACACAAACTAGGGAAAACGGGTAGCAGTTCCTGTTACTAGAAATGCCAGTGTTGCATTACAACCAAAAAATATATAGGGTCATGCGGCTCAAATTGACTTAAAATGCAGTTGAAAAGATCGTCTATTTTTTCGCTTAATGAAAAGGCATATTTTTAATGGCTCCGACGTGCAGAAATGGAAGATATTTTCTATACTTGTAAAATGTGAATATGATTTTCTGCAATTTTAAACCTAATTGGATAAGCTTTGATTAAATGTAATTCCAATCCTGTATCATCCAATCAGAAGCCGTATAGGATTCTATTCTGAGTACCATCTTGGGGTAAAAACTTGCCGGTAAAATGTAAACAAATAATTGCGACCTTGTAACCTATACGGTAATGAAAAAATTCGAAAATTAAGCGCCGGGCCAAAAGAAGCGCTAGCGTCTATGTAGATAATATCACATCTTCAAAACATTATCTGATCACTCTCTGAATTTGGAGAATTAGTTTTGCCCGCAGATCAGGCCAAAATTGGAACTGATTTTTCACCAAATACGGTACTGTTCAAAAGACATGAAGATAATGTTTATTTACTTGCCTAATTTTTCAAAGGTCATCCAGCACTGATCATATTGTCAACAAAACCGTTCTGATACGGAAAAGCTACATCGAATTTTGAAGAATGGCTTTAAATGAAACCATTTCTTGAAAAACACGTTTTTGAAACAGACTATAGTTTTCCAAATTTTGAAAATATGATAATATTACTACTTTGGCAAGAGAAACTATTCTTGGACTACAATATTCAATGCCAAGATTATTTTTCTACTTTGCAATTTAACTAAATCGTTGGTGTTTGCTTAGGGACCCTTTTGGCCAATTTTCACCAAATTAGCTTTTGCTAGAATAGCAACTGAGTCACGGTCATTATGATTAAAACCAAAATTTATCTTCAAATTTAAGATAAATACATGCTTTTCCCAATAAAAACAGTAGATATCTCAAAACGTTCTATTCTCTTCAAACTTTGTCGACATTCGAGCCCACCCTAGATTTAGATATAGAAATAAATACAAATAGGAAACAGACTATAGCTTGAATTCACGTTGATGAAAAGTCCATTTGACCCCATTTCTTACTGTTTCACATTTTTCCGAGCAAAATGACTATTTTGATATTTTCAAAGCCTTATTAAAAAAAATGTCATTTTCTATAGGTTACAAGAGCGCAATTATTCGTAATGCATTTTCCATAGGGTACCACTGGTGTTCCGTATTTTTTTCTCGAAGACTACACAAACTAGGGAAAACGGGTAGCAGTTCCTGTTACTAGAAATGCCAGTGTTGCATTACAACCAAAAAATATATAGGGTCATGCGGCTCAAATTGACTTAAAATGCAGTTGAAAAAGATCGTCTATTTTTTCGCTTAATGAAAAGGCATATTTTAATGGCTCCGGCGTGCAGAAATGGAAGATATTTTCTATACTGTAAATGTGAATATGATTTTCTGCAATTTTAAACCTAATTGGATAAGCTTTGATTAAATGTAATTCCAATCCTGTATCATCCAATCAGAAGTCGTATAGGATTCTATTCTGAGTACCATCTTGGGGTAAAAACTTGCGGTAAAATGTAAACAAATAATTGCGACCTTGTAACCTGCTGTACCTCACTAAATTTTATGGTTAAATTTGTTCATGGCATAACAAATTGAAATTTTGTAATACAAGTCTACATTTTTGTTTGAAAATATTAAATAACAAATAGTTTATGTCACTTTGGACCATATGAGCTAGAAAATTCAGCATTCTAAAAAAAACTATACAGACCTTAGTTTTACTTCAGAGACCTATATCGTTGGCTCATCAGTCCAAACATTGTCACATGGCTCTCAGTTTAATTTATAACAAAAATCTACATAGTATTAATAAAACCTACATAATGTTTCCATAACAACATGAAACTAAAATAAACAAATCTGAATAAATCTTTCTATACAAAAATAATCTGATATTAGGAGTTATGAAAAATATAATAAAAGTAAGAAAAAAAAATTCATAGTTCTAGATGAGAAAAACAAGAGAAAACACCAAAGGTCAAAGTTTATTACCTTTGCATCATCTGTCTGCTGCATCAGTCTTGATAATTCTGGTTCTGTATGTTCCTCTGAGGGACGTTCTGCAGAAGACTGTGGTTCTGCTGCTTCAGGTTCTTTCTGTGTCTGTGTGTCTGATGAAACTGACTTCCTGTCACCTGCTTCATCTGGTGGTTTCTGTCTTGAAGGACGTGTAACAGCTTTGACAATGTCAGTACGCTTACCCTCCTCCTCATCTTCCTGCAAAGCATGGTGGAAAAATACAAATTATAATGCATGATGGGATACATCTAAATCTAAATATGTATACAAGAGATATTTACTTTTTTCCTCACACCATCCTTAACTGATGAAAAGATTGTTGTTTGTTTAACATCCAGTGGCAATTATTTCATGGAAATTGTGAACAAGACCTAAATAAATCAAATATGTAGGCCATGTAAGTTCTGCAAAGTGAGTCACCATGAATGAATGATGGGAATGTTAGCCTACCTCTAGAAATTTATGGGAGATTTGGCCAGAAATTTTGATTTACACGAGTCAATCAATTGCAGAAAATACAGACTATGAGTAGATATAGGAAGATGTGGTGTGAGTGCCAATGAGACAACTCTCCATCCAAATAACAATTTATAAAAGTAAACCATTATAGGTCAATGATGAGTGTTTGTTTGTTGAATTTTTACATATGTGGGTGGAATCAGCATTGTACAACAATGGTTTCATTATGCCTCATAATTTGCATCTCAACTAATATGTGGTTAAAATAATGTCTAATATTATTTAATTTACTAGGAATTCCATTTTATAACTCCCTATCCAATGGACAGTCAAATAAGACAACAAGCCTTAGAGACCATGGGGTCCGATTTTTATTCATGGCGTACACATTTTTATTCATGGGGTACACATTTTCGCAGATTTAGTCAGTATATGTAAACTTAAAATTTAAATGCTCAATAAAATATAAATTTTCTTAAGATTTGTAAGCAAACTTTGGCAAAACCATAAAATCAAAAATCTAAGAAAATACAATTGTTCCTCAATCCATGAAATTTGTACCCCAGAAAATAAATGAATCCACATAACTTGTTTTTCTCATGCATACCTTATCAAATGAACACATGTGTAATACAAATGTGTGATGCACATGTGTGATGTGAAATTTGGTATCATATGGCATTGTTTTTTTTTGTGCAAGAATTACCTTTGAAATTTTCTGTCCCTTTAATAGAAATTTAGAATCCTTTATGGCTGGATACATAGTTACTCAGTTAATGTTATTTATTGAGCTTTAAAAATCACTTTCAATATTCCATCTATAAGAATCGGCGATACCTAGTTACTTAGCTTAAATGTTAGATATTGAGCTTTAAAAATCACTTTCAATATTCCATCTATAAGAATTGGTGTCAATGAATAACATTACAAAATATCACTTTTTAAAAAGAAACAAAAGCTGTACTGCAATAAATCTTATTCTCCAATTCCAGACAAATATCCAAGAGACAATCCAAAGAAAAAAATTATCCAAGTCGGAGAAAGAATTAAATGTTACATTGGAAATATTTTTTAATCTGATAGCGAAATCGAAGATATGATAAATTGAACTTGAATAAACTGCAGATTTCTCCACATAAAATATTCTTTATATCTCTGGTATTCTTTTGAGATCTAAAGATTCAGAATGCAGGTTTACTTTGTTCGTAGAGTGTTAATTCCTAGATCATACATCCAACACAAACGTTTAACACATATTAAATTGTTCAATGAACCATGAAATTGTCTTTTTTCACAGTTCTTTGAAATATAATCCAGTGAATCTGTAAAATTAATCAACAATATGTTTCCTAATTTGAAATCCTGATTTAAAAAGTCAATTTTTCTGTCTGAATATCTTCTTGTTGAAATCAAATTAAAAAAAACTGGAAGCTGATGCAGTGCAAAACTAACACTAATCAATCGTTCTAGCTTGATGTATTAAACATGAAAAAGTTACAAACAAAAACACAAGTTTTGAGATTTTTCGTTGATATTTTTTTTTAAGGTTTAATCCTGTTAATGCAAACAAATAAATAATTCCAACAAAAATGCTGAAATGGTTGAAATTTAGATCGTCACTAAATATCACATATCTGTGATGAAAATTAAATATTTTCAAAACACCTTTCCAACAAAAATAATTAAATGAGAATATATTTCAGACCATTAATTTCCCAAACACAATATTTATATAAATGTGATAAGAGGGGACACAGGAGATTTTAGACAATATTCATTTAATACTTTGTATATCTTTTATTCTATTGTAAAAACAAATTAAACTGTTGAATTAGTTGTGATCAACTTGTCCAATTTGATTGGGGTACATTAAAGGAATATTGAATCTTTTCTTGAATTATTCTTATGGATTTGATAAAAATTTGTGAAGTTAATATTTTTTAAATTCTACAAATACACTGATTTTTTAAAATTTTCTAATAAGAGTGAAGTTGGTTCCGTATTTTTAAAATTATATATATTTTATTACAGATTCACGTGTCTTGAACCCTGCAGTATTTTCAACACTATAATAACTATATACATACTGTTTATACAACCAAACCTATACAGTATTGATATCAATCTTTATACAGTGTCATATACATACTGTTTATACAACCAAACCTATACAGTATTGATATCAATCTTTATACAGTGTCATATACATACTGTTTATACAACCAAACCTATACAGTATTGATATCAATCTTTATACAGTGTCATATACATACTGTTTATACAACCAAACCTATACAGTATTGATATCAATCTTTATACAGTGTCATATACATAGACAGTCAAATATATTCAACAATAACTGCTCCCTAAACAAAAGCCCATTTGTACCTTATTTCACTAAAAATCTGAATTCAGAGTTGTATATGAACTAGAGGCTCCTAAGAGCCTTAATTTCTCAACTATATTTCATGATCATTTTCACCCTCAATTCCAGAAACAATTTATTTATTTTCAAACATTCTGCTTTTTAAGAGGGTAGGAATGCCCTTTATCGTCAAACGTCTGTTTTTCACTAACATTAGCGACAAATGAGCCTTGTTTTTATCGCCATTCATCAAATCTCATTTTGTAGCTACCATTAGCATCAAATGGAGTAACATATTTATCATTAATGCTATTTTAACAAATATTTTACAGTCATTTGTCATGTGGGGTACCCCATTCCTACTCTCTTTTAAGGGCATCGAAATGAAATCATGGCCATTAAATTAATCTCTTCAATGCCAGGATCACAATATGTATTTCAGTCATAATGAGGGTAAGAATATGTGTCTATTTTAAGGACACCATGCCCTGCTTGCACTTTCACATTTCATACAATAAATGGTTCCTTTCATATTTCATATTTAATATATGTGTACTTAGTTTCAATTTGATACCGCAAACTACCTTTAATTAACTAAACGTTTTACCTGATATAGAACAGGACGGACCGACCAAGAGACTGACAGAAGAATAATAATACCCTCTACTATCTTGGGAGGGACACAATATCACACACCTATACCCCCAAAAAAAAAAAAATTATCTTCAATTTTGACCCCCATTTTAAAGAAAAACCCTTTTACATCCAAAATAAAATTTTACCAACATTTTTGTGTGATTTTAACTTCAAAATTAAGAAGAAAAAAACACACTTTTCATTTATACCCCATAAAAAAAATAAAACATTTTTTGTAAAGAGCACACAAAACCTTAATCCTGGGTTTTTATAAAACTCATTTTTCCCTAAGGGAGTAGTATAGTACTTGTACTTTTTATAAAAAAACGTTATTAAAACACCCAAAAAAAAAAAAAAACAACAAAAAAAATTTCAAAAAAACAAAAATAAAAAAGGTCGGGAGAACACACAAAAAAATTCTGTTGGATTCAAGAGAAAAAAATTTTTTAGAACCCGAGAAATGGTAAAGATAGTAAAAAGCTATTTTGAGTTCCCATAATCCTAGGTAACATTTTGTAAAATTTCATCCAATTCTGAGCTGACTTTTCAATGCTATATTTAGAAACGGTTATGCATAACCGGGTAGTTTCTAATATGATTATTATTGTTTTTAGGTCTTACTTTTTGTAAAAAGTCACTTTGCATCGTCTTTGTCATCAGTTTTTGTTTGTCGTCTGTAGCGTCGTTTTTAAAACTTAGTCATTTGTAATTCTTGTTCATAGAAAGAACCTGTTATTTCTTCGCCTTTTAAATCAATTATTTTATAAGTAAAAGGAATTGTATTTAAAACTTTTCAATTACAAATATTTCTTTAGTCCAACGAGTAGTATAACCCTTTTCAAATTTACCCTTTTTTTGTTATTCTTACTCTAGTACCTACTTGAATTTAGGTTTTTAATTTTCTCTTCCTTTTCTGGATATAAATTTTTATACACTGTTAATTCATTTTTAATTTACTTGCTTGAACAGGTGTCATTTTAATTGAAGAATGTACTGTATTATTATAATTTTAACTAATTTATCTAATATATCATAATATTTTAAAGTTTCATTAGCAGTAAAGTATTTATACATATGTTGTTTCATTGTTCCTATCCATCGTTCCACTACACTGGATTTTCTTCATTCTCAGTTGAATATAACTTTATGTTATTATCTTTTAACAATTCTTTTACTTGTCGATTATAAAATTCGGATCCTTTATCTGACCAAATATATATTGGTTTTCTTTCTTTAAATAATGTTTTAAATGCTTCACTCACTGCTACTCCTGTTTTATTTTTAAAGGGCTTAACCAACCATATTTACTAAAACATCTATAACTGCTAATAAATATTTATAGTGTTTATTTTGTTTTGAATATGGTTGCATATCTATTAAATCAACTGCCCATGTTTGATCTATTGAATGAACATAAACACGTCTTTTAGGAAAAGATTTTACAACTCTATGATGTAGTTCATCTGCTAATTTATTTGTTAGATTTGTTTTAGACATTTTGAAGTAACTAAAATGTTTTCTTAAAAAATGGAGGCAAAAAAGGATAAAATTTTATCCAAGCGAGGAGATTCATATAAACTTGTTTTGACAAAAGAATATAAACATAAAGCAAGTATTTATGTATTTAATTATAAAATTAGTCTAAAGGATGAAAAACCAGAAACATTTACAAATGCTTTTGATCACATGATAGATTATTCTATAAAAGATTACCCTAATGGAAGAATTAAAATAGTACCTATTCATGAAATCATAATTGCTAAACATAAAAGCTGGCCTATAAGAACATATAATACAGTTAAAAGTTATTCATGGATCAAATGGAAAGATTATTAAATAGTGCTGAAGAATTAAATTTAGAAGAAGTTATTTTTGAAGTTACTATTATACCCAATAAAAGAGGAAAAGGTAAAGCTTTAAAAATATTAGATGTCATAAATAAAAGAAGTATTATCAAAATAAAAATGATGATACAATATGTTTATCAAGGGCAATTGTAACTTCTTTAGCTTCAAATAAGTTATTAAAAGATTTTACAGATTCTCAATTAAAACATATCAATGAAAGTAGACCATTACAAAAAGATTAGCTGAAGATTTGCATAAACAATCAGGAGTAGAAATAAAAGAAGAAGGAAATGATTTGGAAGATTTAAAAATTTTGAAAATTATCTTAATATGAGAATAATTATTTTACATCAAATAGTACAGAACATATTTTATATAATGGTAATGAAGAATACAACGAACAAATATATTTATATTATCATGATGAACATTTTGATACAATAACAAACATAACAGGATTTTAGCAAAACGTAGATTTTGTAAATTATGTTTAATTGGTTATACTGAACAACATACATGTAAAGATAATACAGTAACAACTATTAGAAAACAACTTGTTTGTGAAAATGTAATAAAACATATACAGGTAAAACCATAAATGTGGTGAAAAATATGTTTAATATGTTACGAAAAATACACGGAAAGTAATGAAGAACACTTATGTTATATGAAACCATCAGTACCAAAACAAGTAAAAATAATAAATATATATATTTTGATTTTGAAGCAAATCAAGAAACAGGAATACATATAATGAATTTTGTATAGCTTACGATTTAGAAAATATTTACTGTTTTAAAATAACTATGTAAAAGTATTTAAATGTGATTTCAATATTGATAATTTAAACTTGTTAAAATTAGACATAGATGATTGTTTTAGTGATGTAAAAAAATTAAATATGAAACCCTATAGGAAATTCTGTAATAGACAACTTTTGTAAATATTTCATAAGAGACAAATTTAAAGACTACACTTTTATTTCACATTATGGAAAAGGTTATGATATGCAACCGATTTTAGGATACATTGTAAAAATAAAATTGAACATAACATAATTTCTTCTGGACTAAAATTAACAGCTATGTTTATTAAAGGAATAAATTTAAGATTTATAGATTCAATAAATTTTACATTGTGTGGATTAGCTGCTTTCCCAAAAACATTTGGTTTTGAAGGTAACAAAGGATACTTTCCACATTATTTTAATACAACAGAAAACCAAAATACAAAGGTAAATATCCTGATAAAAATATTATGGTTTTGATACTATGACTACCAAAATAAAAAAGAATTTGACAAATGGTATGAAACAAAAAAGATAAAAATTTAAATTCTATAAAGAAATATTTTATTATTGTTTTTGGATGTTTTAATTTTGTCAAAGGTTGTACATTGTATAAAAAATTATTTTTAAATATAACCAATAATTGTATTGATCCATTTCAATATATTACAATTGCTCAATGTTGTACAAAAATATTTAAAACATTAATGTTAACAAATGAAACAATTGGAATTCACAAAAGATGACAATTAAAGAAGTACATTCACAAAAATCAATACAATGGTTAGAGTATATTTCTTTAGAATATAATATAATGATTCAACATGCTAAAAAGGAGGTGAAAAGAAATTATTCATTAATAATAAATGTTATAAAGTCGATGGTTATTATTATGATAGAGAAAATAAAATGCGTAATGTTTATGAATTTTTGGATGTTATTGGCATGGATGTACAAAATGTTATAGTCCTGAAGAAATATGTAAAAAGATAGAAATAAAAAACTATGAAAGAGTTATATGACCAAACTAAAGAAAGACTTAAAACTATTGAAGATTATCTAAAACCAAATGTAAAATTCATACAATATGGGAATGTGAGTTTGATCAACAAAATATCCTGAAGTTGATCCACATTTAAAACCTATTGATAAAAGAGATGCATTTTATGGAGGAAGAACAGAAACTATTCAATTATACAATAATCTTTCTGATTTAAAAGGTAGATATGTAGATTTTTGTTCTCTGTATCCATCAGTAAATAAATATTGTAAATATCCTATAGGACATCCTATTACATATACAGATATTTCTGTAGATGATTATATAAAAATAATTATTTCGGAATAATGAAATGTAAAATATTACCACCTAAAGGATTGTATCACCCTGTTTTACCTTATAAACAATTAACTAGTGATAATACACATAAATTACTTTTTGGATTATGTAGAACATGTATGAATAAAATATCTTTTAAATGTAAACACATAGATGATCCTACTTTAAATAAACATGATAAAATACATGAAATAAAAGATGTAAAGAATGTAAAATATTAAAATGAAAAATGTATACATTCTAATGAGGAAAGAGTTATAGTAGGAACTTGGTCTACAATAGAAATAGATAAAGCAATAGAAAAGGTTATAAATTACAAAAATATATGAACTAGAACATTTTGAAAAACATCTACAGATATATTTAAACTTTATGTAGATACGTTTATGAAATATAAACAAGAAGCTTCAGGATGTAAATGTGATCCTAAATATTGTAAACCTGATTGTGAGAACGATAAAGAATGTAAAACCAAAATACAATATATCATAGATAATGCTGCTTATAATCTAGATATTGACAAAGTTAAACACAATTCGGGATTAAGATTTATAGCTAAAATATGTTTAAATAATTTATGGGGACATTTTGGTATGAGAGATAATTTTACACAAAAGAATATTGTTTTACTTTAGAACATATAACTAAAATAGTATTTAATGAAAATATAAAGATATAAGTACCATGATATTAGATGAAAATATTGTATTAACTGAATATAAAGAAAAGAAGAATATTCTAAACCTAATCCAAGTGTAAATGTTTATATAGCTTTATTTACAACAGCACATGCTAGATTAAAATTATACGAATTATTAGATATTCTACAAGAAAGAGTTTTATACATGGATACAGATTCTTGTATTTACAATGATGATGGTTCTGAAGCATGTAAAAAGTAGAAAATATGATGGGAAGTAAATTAGGTGATTTAACAGACGAAATTGTTTCAAAACACAATGCTAATCACATAAAACAATTTATATCTGCTGGTCCAAAAGATTATTCAATGAAACTAGATACAGAAAAACTAGTTAGCTGTTGTAAAGGTTTTAGATTAAATGCTGAAGTTGAAGAAAAGATTACATTAGATAAAAAATAAAAATAGTTACTGATGAAAATGAAAAATATGAAACTGTTAAATATGACAACATAAAAATAGGAAAAGATCATCAACTTAAAACAGTTAAACAAGTTAAAGCTTATGATTATATGTTTGATAAAAGAATGGTATGTTATGAAAATGAAAATCTAATTAGAAGTTTTCCTTATGGATATTAAAAATATATAATTTAAATTTTATTTTAAAATGATTGAAGCTTATACCGAGAAAGATGATCCTTATGCTAGAGTTATATTAGGAAAAATAAAATTATCAAATTATCAGATATGTTGTTTAAGAGATGATGGAGAATGTCCTTTGACATCAAAACAAATGGAAGTAATGGAAAAGTTTAAAGGTAAAAGTTATCTAAGTTTCCTCCTGGTTGGGATGCTTTCATTAGACCTGACAAAATTTATGAATATGTTTTTGAAAAACCATGTCCTGAAATTTAATTTATTTTGTTATTTCTTTATAACCCTCTTTAAAAACTTTAATCAAAGGAATAATATTTTTAGATTTAAATGTATCATCGCTTCGCTCGCTTATTTTAACTTCCAAACAACAAAACCTGTTAAACCATACCACCAACAACAAATGCAATTTCTCTATTTTTTTGATCTTCTGATGGTGTATAAAAATCACTTAGTTTAGGTTTGGGTGATAATGGAGTTAATTGTTTACTTGTAATGTAATAGTATTGTTTCATTGCTTGGTCAACATCTTCAAAAGTCTGAACCGCATGATGTTCCTTTTGTAATTGTTCATTGATAAAATCTAATCTTTGTATTCTTCTTTTATTCCAATCTGCTTGTGCTTTTCTAATTTTTCTATAGCTTTATCATGTCTTATTTTCTCTTCATTTGCATTACTACCCATATGTGAAAATAAATAATTACTCCCGAAAATGCAAAAGCATTTGTTATTGCCCCACCAAGCATCATTGCTAAAGCACTTGCCATTTTATAAAACAAAATAAAATAAAAATAAGTAAGCAATCAGTTTATTACTTCATGATATCAGCAGGTATAATACCTTGCTTAATCAACATATCTTTTGTTGCCATTGCAAACAATATATCAATGGATAACATAAAATATCATTCATGTTAAAATCTACTTTTGGTGCTGACCTTCTAAATACTTTTTTACCTATTTCTGCATATCCAACTGTTAACAATGTTTCCACTCCAGCATGATATAACATATTTGCTATTTGTTTTCCGTCTTTTGGTGTTGACATTTTAATGCACTAAATTTTTAAATTCTCACTTTGCTCTTAATTAAATTCAAAAGGATCAATTTCTTTCTTTTGTTTTTCTGGTTTTGTTATTTCTTTAATCATTCTTTCTGGTTTCTTACTTTGGTTGTAAAAAAACAATCCCAATCCAACAATACTTATAGGAAAAAGTACAAATTTGTAATCAACTAGGGAACTGGAGTGTTTCTTGGCAGAAGGGATATGTTCGTTTGATTCATAATCTGTTTCTGTATCAGAATCTTTTGTTATTTGTTTGATTTTTGAATTTTCTTTTTAATTTTTCCACTTCTTTTTCTCAATTCTGCATTTCTTATTCTTACTTCTGCACCTTTCTTACCAGCAGCTACTCTTTTGGGTCTTTTGGTTTGGGTTTTTAAATACTTTTTTTTCTTCTTTGTTTTCTTTTGTTCAGGATTTTCATTCATCATTTTTATGTCATTATTTTCATCTTTTTTCGGAAATCGAGCGAAGCGAGTGGTTCGATATGTCTTGCTGTTGTTAATATTGCAGTAAAAGGAGCAAGATACATTCCATATCTATAGTACAGTTCACAACATGTATTAGTTAAAGCATTATTGATAAAAGGATCTTCCTCTAAGTCTTGTATTAAAATTGGTGGATTAACAACTTTGAAAAACTTTGATACACCCATGACATATAAATTTATAAAAGAGTTTCCTAATGTCTTGGTCATACTAGCTCCCAATCTTGCTTCATATTTACAGTATAGTTTGTTTATTTGCTCTGTTGTCATTTTATCAATATCTGACAGTTGTAATTCTTTACCCAGATATTGTTTACTGTTTCCACCAGCAACAACAGATGATAATCTTTCGCGTTTTTTTCTTGAAGGAACCGTTCACTTCGCTCGCTTCATCATCAATATTTATGTTTTCCATAATTTGCTCGCTTAATAATTCTTCAGCATTCATTTTATACGTTTCAAAAACGGATATAATTTATTTTAACTTTAAAAAATTAAATACAACATATCCAACCAATGATAAGACTGCAGTGTTTGTTGCAATTGTTAGTATTTCCAACAGCATTGCTTTTTTTATTGCTTATTTTGGTTAAATTACTTAAGCATTACTTAAGCATTATTTTGCTTATTTTGGTTAAATTACTTAAGAATTACTTATTTTGGTTAAATTACTTAAGAATTACTTAAGCATTACTTAAGCATTACTTAATCATTACTTAAGCATTACTTGAGAATTGCTAAAAAAAATCAATTAAGTAACCAATAATCAGTAGGTTGATCTGTCTTTAATATTAATTTACGATGTTTCTTTTTTAAGTTCTTCCTTTATTCTTTGTCTTTCTTCCAAAGTAGGAATAACATCATTTCTCTTAGGCAATTATCAAAACTATCTCTATCTTTTGTGTAGAACATGCACAACCATTTTGTTTGTTCTCTTAAATCTTTAAAACAGAGTTGTATCTCTGTGAAATGACCCACACTGATTGTTCCGCATGTCTTCCTGAAAATGCAAGCTCTGACAGCATATCTTTTTCTTTGTTAGTTCTTTTGTTGCACTGCAGTCATCAATGATATATAATGTTGGATGACCAGCATATTTTTAAAGAACATTCTTAGTAGTTCTTGTAGCTTCTCTTCTTCATAAAGGGAACCGTTCGCTTCTCTCACTTCAACAATAGGATTAACAATTATTAGATTTTTGTTTTGGTTTTCTAACATCACCAATCCATTCACGATTTTGTATGCTTTGTTCCATTGGATGGTTGGGCAAAGTATGACTATATATTTGAAAACTCCACTATATTCTCCTTCTAATAAATCAAGAACAAACTCTGTTTTCCACATCCTGTTTGTCCACATATAATAGCACAATGGGGATATTTTGGTAATTCATAAAGGGAATCGAGTGTATTTCGCTCCGCTCGTTTGTTTCCATTTTTAAGGGAACCGCTAGTAATTAACTTCTTTAAATCTTCCATCTTCAAAATTAATTTGTGCATCTTGTATAACAAACAGATAAACATTTATTGATTTATTTGCTCCTGCTGTTTTAGTTATTTGGATTGTTATACCTTCAGAGGCATTTTCAATTCTTCTACCTGAACCGTGTAATGAGTTATCATCTGTTGAACGTAAATCTAACCATAATGCATAATTAGTTGTAAGATATTTTTCTAATGTTGTATAGGATAAATTTAAATCCTTTAAAACTTCTTCTGTTGTTTTATTTCTTTTGAATTTAAAGCAAAGAATTTATTTATTTCATCCCATTGTTGATATGCTTTCATTCCTTGACTGTATAGTTGATTTGGAACACCTTCTATTGTCATTTCTACTTTTGTTATGTTAGGATTATAATAAGTTTCGGTACTTGTTCTTTCAGGATCTTCGAACAACATTAGAATTCCTTTCATACTTCTAGCTGGAACATTTAAATTGATATTCCACAATGTATCAGATTTGTTTTGGTTATTTTCTATGTCTTAGTATTCTATCGTACAAAATAACCATCTTACCATTAACTTGTTGTCTTATCTGTCTTGCTAATTCTGCATCGGAAACCATATCAAATTCTAAACAAATGTTTTGATTGTATAACTTGCAGATGTATCTGTTGATTTAATAACATTGCTATAATTATTAAATGTAAGTTCATATTCAAGTCTATCACCAAGACCTGCTTGATAAAAAGGCATATGAGTTTCTAATAGTTCAAAATCAAGTGGGATACAAAATCTTGCACCATATGCAGTTGCAATTGCTTCATCACCTATGTCTGATGATTTATCATCCGCACCAACTCTGTGTTTTAACATGTTTGTTTCACCAATTCCTTGGTATGCCATATTTAAACGTTCAGATGTAGATTTCCATAAATCAACATAACAATGATAAATATCACTATCATCAATTGACATAATTTCATTTCCACTTATACGAATTGTTGTTTTTTTAACTATTGTTCTTCCTATGTTTTGATATATAGTTGCATTGTCGTCTGTAGATGTTAGTTCTATTTCAAATGCCAATCTGGTTGTTCCAGGAACAATAACATCATTATTGCTTAGATTAGGAATCTCACTAATAACTGTTGATTTTGATCAATAGTTGAAGGATTATTTGTTATTGATACACTTTGACGAATACCTTTCACACCACGGGGTTCTCTTATTTTCTGTAAGGATTTAATTTGTTTCCGTATGCTGACATTTTTAAGGATTAAATTTGTTAAAAATAATTCAATTACCACTGATACTAGAGTATTGATACATAAAGGATTATTAGTCATACTAATAAAACTTATGAAATCTCCAGCCTTAACTTCAAAAGGTGTATAAAAGTTATTAAAACCGTGTGTAACACCCTTATCCAAACTCATTTTGTAACTAGTTGACTTATCATTAACCATCATCTTAATGGTTATAATATCTGAGCTTGTTCTTAAACTTACTAAACTAATACCCAATATTTGTCCTGGAAAGTTCATTACATAATAACCACCACCAACACCAAAATTAAACTTTTGATTTCCATGTATTGGACCATCAATTCCAGCATATATACTTATTATTTTTCTGTCTGGTTTATTTTTAATATTATCAACTATATTTTCAACATTTAAAACTCTGATGTTTAGGGCAGCGACACTCCGATGTAAATTTTATCCTTAGTATCCATTGTTTGAAGCTCACTCTTCATATTTAATATTTCCTTTTTATTTCCGATGTATCTACGTTTTTTTTTGACACCAAGTATGCTCATTTTATTAAATAAATTATATAACTTCTAAAACACAATTAATTGGTAAATGATTAATTATCTTGTTATTATTTTCATCTCTTATTTCTAATTTCAATTCTGTTATAACATCATTTACTAAACACTTATATTCTGGATGCTCAAATCTCGCTGTTATAACTTCACCAAACTCTTTATTCTCGACTGGAATAACAGCCAATAATGTACTTGGCTTACCATCAAGATAATTATGAGAAGTGCTAACTTGTTCCAAATGGATATATAATGATTTATGGATAGCAAAATCCACAAATTTGTTTCCATAATGTAATTCATTAGGTTCAATTTACGTTTATTATTAAATCCTAACATATTTTTCAAATCTTCATTTATCTTTAACTCAATAGGAGTGTTTAATGACTAATACCATTTGTTTCATTTACGGATAATACAATATCTTTTTTTAAATTCATCCGCTATTTGTTGGAAACTATAATAACCATCTTTAATCCTATGAACTCTTTCTCCTGTTGGTCTTATAACTCCATCATAAACATTATACCAACCTACACTATATCTTATAGATTTTAAACCAATACGTTTATTTCCATCTCTGTTATCAATGTATTGTTCTAAGTTTATTGTATTATCAATATTTGAAATAGTATGAAACATTTTAATATAAAAAATGATAACAAAAGAATTTAAATATAATCCTAATGTTTCATATAATCCAGGTATTAAATATTCTAAAAAGATATAAATCTTGTCAATCAAATAATATTTGTAAATCAAAAGAAAACTTTAAAACAGCTTTCCCGATTTATTTCAAAATATCAAAACCCATCATTACACACCAACGAACCATGGAATACATGGATTCATTCTTCGTTTGATTGGTGGCAATGTCAGTTAAACTTTGCAGTCTGGTGTGCAAGTACAGGATGTGGTGTTTCTTATAATGATCATATACAAAATACTTCAAATCTTACTAAATCACTTTATATGTTTCATTTATATTATTGCATTGTCAGAATTTTAAAAGAACTTAAATCACCTTTACCAACAGATTCTTCTTTCTGTTATTACAAAACCCATATGACAAAGCTGCATATCAAAAATTATGCAATGAATTTGATGTTTCTCCAAATACAGATTGGAGACAAAAGTAGAAACATCATCTAAAGGATTAGGAACTTTTCTGAATATTATAAACCAAGTGGTGAATACAGATATCATCATTCAGGGATGGTCCTTCTTTAATATTCATGATACAATTCGTCATACAAAAGATATAAGTATGGCTTGGGCAACATTTATATTAGATAAATCAGAGGGTTTTACAAAAGCAGGTATTGAACGTATCAATGAAAGTATTAGAATGTTTGTATGGGCATTATTAGGGCACAATCTCAAACAAGGGTAAAATATTAAAAGTAGGAACAGGATTTGATGCACAAAACAATTCTTAGCAAATGTACAAGATGTAATAAATAGTCCTATCGATTTACCCACCCAGATATCGAATTATGAAAATGTTTTAAAATATGCAAGAAGTAAAGTTGATTATGCTTATGGACTTGGTTTATATATGTCTCCCAGTGATATGGTATTACAAATTGGAAGTATTGTTGGTTATAATAATAAAATTATAATTGCAACAGAAAATCAAACACTCGGTTTAAATGATGATTTAAATAATAAAATTTTGATTTTACCGGTCTCGATCCTGTCGATTTCCAACCGATTCAACAATCTCAATCAGAACCAAAAAATCAAAACCAGTTCAAATAGAACCAACACAAAAAATGAATATGACGAACACGAAGATAATAAAAAGCAATAATATTTGGAAGTATTGTATTAGGTATTACAGCACTTATTATTTATAAAATTTATTAATTTATTTTTAAATATTCCTAGCAGCAGCATACAATAAACCAACAACCAAAACAAGCAAAGCCCATAAGTTGTTTGCAAACCAATTTACTACGTCTTTTGTTACAGACAATAACCAAGATACAATAGAACCTATAATACCTGGTAATGCAGCTGCTAATTTTCCTGCAAGAAAAGATAATAGTTTTCCAAGATTTTTAATTGTTTTTATCCAGTCTTGTACACCACCTTTTGATGGTGGAGGAGGAGGAGAAGGAGAAGGAGAAAAGTAGTTCCACCAGTAAATGTTTCTACTATAACACCAATAATCATTCCAAAAGCAGTTAAAATACTAACTATTGTAATTCCTTGTTCTCTAAATAATGTTCTTATTCTTTCACCTAATGTTGTGTCTTCTTTTAATACTTTACGTATTGTCTCTTTAATTCTGTTTAATTGACTACGTAGTTTTTCTTTATTAATATTAATTACTTCTAGTCTCACACTTCTCTCAGATTCTAACTCTCTTATTCGACTACTTATTCTATTTATTTGAAATTCATCATTATCTTTTTTAGCTTGTTCTAATTTGGTATTTTCTTTTGCTAAGTCTTTTTTTGTTTCATTCAGTTTTGCTAATTCATTTGTAATCTCTTCTTTTATTGATGTCATTGCACTGATTACACCATCCATCTCTCTTTTTGTCATATCTGTTTGTGTTTCCATTTCTTTGTAAGTTACTCCTTCTTCTATAAAAGAAGTTTCTATTTCTTTCACAGATGTTTCGGTATTGCTTGCTGTTTCTAATAATTCTTGTACTTCTTGTTGTGTAGATATTTCTTGTAATGGAATTTCTATATTATCGAGTTCACAAGTTGTTGCTTCATTTAACATTCTCTGAAACTCTTCTCTACTTTCTATTATTCTATCAGATATTTTATAATCGTCTACACCTAAAACATATCTAATAAAATTAACACCGTATTCTCTTTGAAGAGTGTTAAATTTATAAAATTTTAATACTCCTTTTGATAATATGTTAATTCAATTTCCTACCATATTCATCTTTACACATAAGATTTGTCTTTTATTAGTATTGTATAATAAGATATCCGTCTTATTAAAATCTTCTTCTTTGGTAAAAAATCTTTGTAATTTTGTTTGAATATAATTCATTATTTTGTTATAAAATCTTTTATCATTTTTTCGGTAATTTCTTTTTCGCGAATTTTAGTGTCCTTTTCTGATAAATATCTTAATTTTTCAAATTCCTTATTTATATTATTTTGAAACTCTTCATCATCTTGAAAAGACGTTTCTTCTTCTTCTTCTTCATCATAATCATTATTTTTAAACTCAGGATTATCAAACTCATAACCTCCTTCAGCCATTTTATTCATCTAAAATATTAGATAATAAACAATAAAAGAACCTGTTAAAACAACTTAAGATAAAAATAATTAAATTTTTATTTAACATTATTTTTACATTTTTACTAATTTTTCTTTTGTTTCTTCATCCATTTATTTAATTAAAATTGATTCATAGTTTGGTGGATTTCCGTTATCAACTAAAATTGTATAACGATTTTATTAAAGAAAATCAAAGATTTTCCATTTTTTTTTAATTCGTTTTTACTCTATTTTCTGTTTCCTCAATTAGTTTTTTCTTTCATCATCTGGTAAACTTTTAAAATTACTTTTTTTTTTTTTTTTATCTCATTAAATTTTTCTAATTCATCTAAAATAAGTTTAAATTCATCTGCACTTATCTGTCCGTCAGTTAAAGATTTTGATATTAAATCTTTTATGCTGTTTAACTTGCATTCTGCCATTGTTTTAATTTCATAATGTTTTTTGATTTTGTTGTCAACTTTCTTCTAATTAATTTAACTAGACCTCCTAAACTTCCACATACAACAGCTGCAATTTGTATGGGAAGAAAGATAGGAAAAGCAATTCCTATACCAGCTAAAACAACAGATGTCGAAATTAAACTTGTATCAACACCATCAGTAACATTAACTCCGCGTTTATATTTTTTGTATAGTGATTTTCGTTTATCTCTCTCATTTATTAATGTTTTTTCTATTTCTGTTATTTTTTGTAGTCTATAATTTTGTCCATCTTCTGTAGGTAATTCTGGATATAATGGTTTATCCATTGATAAATCGGGAGCTGTAGGTTGTTTCATTTTTTAAAGTAAAAATTGATTTTTTTTTTTTCTCCAAAATCCAACAGAATTTTTTTGTGTGTGTTCTCCCAACCTTTTTTATTTTTGTTTTTGAAATTTTTTTTTGTTTTTTTTTTTTTTGGGTGTTTTAATAACGTTTTTTTTATAAAAAGTACAAGTACTATACTACTCCCTTAGGGAAAAATGAGTTTTATAAAAACCCAGGATTAAGGTTTTGGTGTGCTCTTTACAAAAAATGTTTTCTTTTTTATGGGGGTATAAATGCAAAGTGTGTTTTTTTTTCTTAATTTTGAAGTTAAAATCACACAAAATGTTGGTAAAATTTTATTTTGGATGTAAAAGGGTTTTTTCTTTAAAATGGGGTCAAAATTGAAGATAATTTTTTTTTTTTTGGGGGGGTATAGGTGTGTGATATTGTGTAGGGGTGGAGCAATATATATAATACCAATATAATCATCTTAATTTCCTTGTTTATCAATTCAAGAAACAAATTAAAATAAATTCCCACAAGCTGTTGAGCATTGCTGTCTACACAAAAAAAAATAGAAAAAAGTTTATTGTACATGTAAAATGCAGAATCAAATGAAATGTAATATTGATTCCCCTTTTCTGTACCCCTTCCTAATAAGTAATATTTTCACAGCTTTAATTTAATTGATAACACAATGTTATCTGTTTTTGGATAATCCACAAAGAAGTTACACATTATTACACACATGTGTACATTTAAACAGACAATACAAACATAATCTAGACCTTGCTAAATAAATACGATTTTATCCTGCTGCCAAAAGGTCTGTCCATGAAATAACACCAGAGATGACTTATCAACTTATACAAATATTCGTTGCTAAATATGATTAATAGAAGAATTGGGAATGCACCATTGCAAAAGCAACCCAACTCTACAACAAAACCAATAAAATGCTCTGTGGGGTGCAGCTTGATACGACCTCAAAGGTCGAACCCTGAACAATTGGGACAAGTATGGACACTACATTCAAGCTTGATACAGCTCTGAATTTGGATTGTGATTACATATTTGACACAGCATAGGTTTCTGGCACAGAATAAATGTGGTCAAAGAACTGATTTTTTTTTAAATTGGACTATTATGGTCCAATATCCAAAATCTAAATACATGGTTAGATCATGGAAGTAATATTGAAAGGAATAAAAACAACGCCAGTTCAAAGGTTTCATCTGCGTTACCGCCTATCTTTCAATTACTCGTTAATTAGTTTACGATATGGAATGGTAGTTGATTCTCCGCATGTGATCGATCAAATCACTGACTCTTTTCGGTCGTTTTCGTGTTCATGGAAAATTACGAACAGACAAGTTGTTGTCTAATATACGTGCGAAGTAACCCGAATAGTCCACTCGTTACGTTCCGCTGATGTACGCTGCCAATAGAGTAAATCGTTCAATGTTGATTTTAGTCTTATTTTCCTATTTCTGTTTATTTTGATCTTAAAAACTGGAGAACATGGGTGGATCGTTTTCAATTTTAACATTTACAGACAGTTAAGATGCCATTTCTTAAAAATTAAAGTATATGATTGTACAAAAAATATGTTTGAACCCCCTTTTATTAAATATGAATAATCCAAGTCATGCTTGTATACCAGTCAATTAAAATATTCACAAACGTTTCTATTCTTTAAACCAGAGATATATATACATATAAATGAATTTGTGGTTAGGCAGATCGGGTCAAGCTCATTTTGTCTGTTTTATTTTTCATGTAGCGTGTTATATTAACTGTATTAAAACACTTTTTAAAATAGATATTTACAAACTTATTATCCTGATTTTAGTTGTCCAGTTTCAATAATGTAATCAATGACATTTATTACATATACATAAATTTAAAATACTTGAAAGTAAATATACTTTTTAAATCTCGATAAACTTTGCACATTTCAACAGTAAAAAATGTCTGTCTTCATTATTTTGTTAAACATCATGTGAAACCTGATCCCTTGTCTGTATTACCTGTTTTACTCGGGATCCGCTTTCAATCGGAAAATACTTTTAGATCAGTTTAAAACGAACAGTAAATAGCAAAAATATGCAAAAATAAATACAATTTTCCATGTTTAACTACTGTAGTGTAAACAATTCTCGTCCGTTTTTCAAGTTTTTTACATCATTCGATTTCTTTTTGAAGGTAGAAGTTTTATATGATACAGCGCCTACTTGTTAATTAATAAACTAGGATTTCACACAGGTGCTTTATAATTACCGTACTCGATAAAATCACGTGACTGATAAGAAATTCCAGATGCCATTTTACAACCGTGGTATCACAGATAGTAACCAAAGGGGTCTTACCACTGAGACTATACTTGGATAAAATCATATGACTTTAGTACAGAGCTCTGCATGCCATTAATACATGCTAAGAACTTAAAAATTTGAAATTGGACATTTACCTATTATGGTCCAATATTCAAAATCTAAATACATGGTTAAATTCAGCATATCAAATAAACAGCTGCGCCATGAGCGCATGATACGCCCGTTGTCTTGTGTGTGAATTTTTATGCAATAATTACAAATAGTTTCTGACATACGGCCTGACATGCGAAAACCCTCTTTTAAATAAAAATCAATATCTCTAAAATAAAATTTTGAATCAAAACCAAAAGTATACAGATCTTTAGATTAATATAACTAAGAAATGTGTAAAATTTTAAGCAATAATCATAAATCGTTTTTGAGATATGTGTGACGTGAAAAACCCTCCATTTTTTACAAAATACTCAATACCTCAAAATAAAATTTTGAATCATCACCAAAACTACTTTTGGTTTTGATTCAAAATTTTATTTTAGAGATATTGAGTATTTTGTTAAAAAGGAGGAGGGTTTTCACATATCGCTACCGTATCTCAAAAACAGTTTATGATTATTGCTTAAAACTTTACACATTTCTTAGTTATATTAATCTAAAGATCTGTATACTTTTGGTTTTGATTCAAAATTTATTTTGAGTTATTGAGTATTTTGTAAAAAAGGGAGGGTTTTCACATGTCGCCGTATCTCAAAAACGATTTATGATTATTGCTTAAAATTTTACACACTTCTTAGTTATATTAATCTGAAGATCTGTATACTTTTGGTTTTGATTCAAAATTTTATTTTGAGATATTGATTTTTTTTTTTTAAAAGGGGTTTTCACATGTCGAGCAGCATCTCAAAAACGATTTATGATTATTGCTTAAAATTTACACTTCTTAATTAGCAATTTATACAAAGTATTAGAAAAGTATTGTTTGGCCCCTTTTGCCTAAATGGTTAGGGCCATAACCCCCAAAATATAGATCCATAGACTTATTCTCAAGTTATTGTCCGGAAACCAGAAAAATGCTAGTTATTTTGCCCCTTTTTGGCCCCTAATTCCTAAACGGTTTTGGCCATAATCCAAAGATGGGAGATAACTCTAAACTTCAAGGGAGATTACTTCTCACCAATTTTTCTCTTAATAAAAAATCCCTCCCTTTTATGATTTGTTTATTAGTCTTCTTGTCACCAAGGGGAGAAAGCTACTCACCAATCTTTCCTGTTCATTGATGAATTCCTCAAGCTGTGACATAGCAGTATCAGCCTCTTTCTCAGCCTCTGTCTGTAATTTCTGGGCCTGTTCTACTTGGTCTATGAGAAGTTTTCTTTCCTGAAGAAAATATTGAATTCTGAGTGTATTCTATTTGTAAGGGAGATAACTCTGAACTTCAAAAGAGGAATTTTAATGACATTGAGGATTCCGAATGTGGTAAAAACTTTGGTCGAAAGGAACTTAAGTTTTGAAAACACAATGGACCTAAAATTCAAACAGACATGTGAACTATAAATCAAAACAAGCCAAAGCATACTGTAATCTCAGAAATTATTGTCTGCATTTATTATTGCGGTTTTTGAAGAATGGAAAAAAAAAATGGGAGATTATTGCAATTTCAATAAATGCTGCATACAAATTATGCTATAAAATTTTAAATACAAGTTTTTATACTTGCGACGCTTTTTCCATTACAATTATAGCAATAATAATAACATCACAAAATTCTGAAATTACAGTATTGAGAGACTATGTAAAGGTACCTTAACATTTATACATATTCTTATATCTTTTCTTTCCATGTATAGAACTTTCTTTTTTCAATTGTATATTGGTTGAATAAGTTCAGGTCTAGTGCAGTCATAATATTTTTTTAAGTTTTGATCTCAGGGTTTTTAACAACATATGATACCAGTTTATTTACGAAGATAATTTTGTATTTATTCTTTTCAAAATTTTTCATAAAAATTAATTTTTCTTTACTTACTTAAGTAATGGACACTCCTTGGAAACAAGTCTAAGTATTAACTTACCGATTCCCATTTATTTTTATGTTCCTGGAACTGATGTTTAAGATTGTTGACTTTCCTTTGTGTTTTGGCCACAGTCACTTCCAGCTGATCTTCAAGCTCTTCCAATTTTTCTTTAGTCTACAAAAAAATAACAGAGTTATCTCTCTTTAACCAGAAAAATAATATTTACTGCAGTTTTGTCAATTAAGTCTACATAAAAAGTAAGTCTCCAACAAAAAATTCATCAAATACTTAATAATTATTCAAATCTTATTTAAAAATTACAGTTTACTCATATTAATTTGTGTCCTCCAAATTTGTCTATGTAAGGACTTCCCAGAGATATTTTCTCTCAGTTTCCATGTGAGCAAATTTCAAAATCCAAAATGCATCAGATATTGTTGAATTCATTTTATTCTGTTGTCAATTTTAAAAGCCTCCATGGGTGACACTTTTAAAGTATTGTAGATTTTTTTGTGGAGACCAATTTTTCATGGATTGAGGAACAATTGTATGTTGCTTAATGCTTGATTTCGTAGTTTTACCAAAGTCTCCATACTAGCCCATAAAAATTATGTTCTTTGTTGAACATCTAATTTAGTTGTTCACCTATTCCCAAGAAATTAATAAAAATAGGTATCCCACGTAAAGAATGAATCCACAGTTATAAAAATAAAGGTCAAGGTTGAATTAGTTGTAAATTGGACTGAAATTGTTCATCTTTCAGCAAGGGTTGGATTTCTAGTTTTAAAGATCAGCATTGTTACATTATAAGTGCTCAGCCAACTTAGTTCTCTTCGGAGCGAATTAGTATGTTTCAAAATTTTTCACTGTTTCCTTGATGTAAGACATAAGATAGACAATTATAAATCCGGATTATGCTGACTGTAAGAATTGTGGTATTAAGACATACCAGTTTTCTGTACTGTATATATCTACTTTGCATCTGTTCCACTGGTAACGTAGACTGGAAAATAATAATCAATAAATTTAAATTATATTTTTCATATTGTTAACTGTTAATAAAACATTTTGTTATAATTGATTGATGATTGGGGAACGTTTTTAATAACACCCAAGAACACAATGGCTCCAAGAACAAGTTTTATCAATGGCGTAATTTAAAGAAGGTCTGTATAAAGGCCCTGTATGGTGACAGTTTTTTTTTAACAGCACCTCCATCACACAATGTCTATGTAGCAGCAAAGGCAAGTTTTACTTTTATCGGGAGACAGATTTATAGAAGTTTTTCCAAACTTGTTTCCGTATCCCATATTTGAATTCTATGTAAAATTGTACCTTTTCATTGTTATAATTTTTCTTCATAAATACTGTTCAAACTAAAGCAAGTTTTAGCGATAGCACAATTTAAAGTAGGTCTGTATAAAGTCCCTGTATTAGCCCTTACATGCATTTATATCATAACCCTTTATTGATTGATGATAGATGGGAGTTTTTTAACAGGACCTCCATTACACAATGACTACGTAGCAGCAAAAGCAAGTTTTATCAATGGCGTAATTTAAAGAAGGTCTGTATAAAGGCCCTGTATGGTGACAGTTTTTTTTTAACAGCACCTCCATTACACAATGTCTATGTAGCAGCAAAACCAAGTTTTATTTTTATCGGCAGACAGATTTATAAAAGTTTCCGTATCCCATATTTGAATTCTATTGATCTGTAAATTCTAAAACTCTCCCTCCCGTAAAGACTCCAGTGACCCATGACCCCAACTCACTCTATCAGCAGACTTACCCAAGCATCATTATCCTTTAGATCATACTGATCTGTGAATTCTATAACTTCTCCCTCCCGTAAAGACTCCAGTGACCCATGACCCCCACACTCTATCAGCAGACTTACCCAAGCATCATTATCCTTAAGATCATACTGATCTGTGAATTCTATAACTTCTCCCTCCCGTAACGGCTCCAGTGACCCATGACCTTGACACTATATCAGCAGTCTTACCCAAGCATCATTATCCTTGAGATCATACTGATCTGTGAATTCTATAACTTCTCCCTCCTGTAACGGCTCCAGTGACCCATGACCCCGACACTATATCAGCAGACTTACACAAGCATCATTATCCTAAAGATCATACTGATCTGTGAATTCTATAACTTCTCCCTCCTGTAACGGCTCCAGTGACCCATGACCCCCACACTATATCAGCAGACTTACCCAAGCATCATTATCCTTAAGATCATACTGATCTGTGAATTCTATAACTTCTCCCTCCCGTAACGGCTCCAGTGACCCATGACCCCCACACTATATCAGCAGACTTACCCAAGCATCATTATCCTTAAGATCATACTGATCTGTGAATTCTATAACTTCTCCCTCCCGTAACGGCTCCAGGGAGGATTTATTTTTCTTACTCTGTCTCGTCTCTACGTGGGCTGTATTAGGATCGCCTCCTTCATCCTGTATAGAAGTATCGGCCAAATCTACAGAAACCAAATCATGTTAGAGTTATGTTCCATTACTTGAACTCATATGGTTACGGTTGTTTTTCTTGAAATTGAAATTGTAGTTTGGACTTTTTATCAGATCAATTAATGTTTATTCCTTTTTTATAAAATGTTTCAGTTTGACTGACTGTAATGTTAAATGATTGTTTTTGGGAAGTTTGCTAAAGCAATACTTTTCTTAGGCGTCGGCCTCAAACTTTCGGTGACAGACTATCGTAAATGTTCTGCTCCAAGATAATGTAGTACTAGTGTTTGAATACTGATTGTAAGAAGATTCTTTTGAAATTTTGAGTCCTTTTGAAAGATTACAGCTTGAATAAAAAGGAATGAATGTTCACCGACAGTTCAGATGAATTTAACTTCATTTTGAAAATAACTATCACAAACATTACTTGCGGATCTTCCATGCGCTGAAGAGAAAATCAAAGAAATCTACGCGAGACAGCGTTTAATTCATTCATGAATATTTCATGAATGAACATTTTCCGCCGCTTTTTTACTATGTACGATATTTACAAATGTTTATTATTAAATAAGTAAAAGTCCGAGTGTATCGAAAGAATCCTGTATGGCTGACATTACTGATATGTTTTAACCAAGCCTTCGGATAATTGACAAGTGATAAAAGTTTGATTGAACAATTATACACAGGTGACAGAAATACTCGATAATCATATGGCTTATGTCACACGCCATCAATGAGTAAAGGTAAATACCGCTATGATAGAAAGGTGCATGTTTTGTTAAAACATCGATCAGAATGTTTTGATGCCAAAACATTTGAAAACTTTTAAATTCCGCTATTTAAATACTAGCTATTTCACATTCCAATGTGGATTTAAGGACCTTCACTCGTCCAGCATGCTCAGTCACGTGGGTCAAACTGACAGCTGAAAACATTGACTGAACGACAGTTCGTACATATCGCAGCCTCCTCAGCGTTACGATTAACAATTACATTTGTACACAAATCGTTACAAGGATATATAAGGCAGACAAGTCAGCTTCTACTTAGAATAACTCAGTGTATCAAGACAAGTGCTGTAGCAATTATTTACATGATTAAATAAAATCTGTCCATGTAATAGGAAAATGACTTTCTTTTTCTTAGTGCTACTCCAAATAATTATGACAAACCAAAATCTCAAATGTTATTGTCTCAATGCTAAATTTCACAGCATCAACTATAAAATGTGTTACAGCCGGGTTATTAGCACCTCTATGAATCTAGTGTATATAAACTTTTTATTCATGTCGTCATACTGCTATTGTTATGTCTCCACCGTATTAAGTTTTACCCTTTTCTTCTGTAAGTATTTACGTCCCTTACTTGTATGTACGTCCGTACATCCCATCTGTTCTCTAACTTTAGTTTTCCTAAACCAAATTGTATGAAACTTATACTCAATGCTTATTTCAACAAAACACAGGTCAAGTTGAATTTTGGTGGCGTCGATTTTACAATTCTAGAGTTATGCTCCTTAACAAATGAAAAAGTTGCTTGAATTTTTGTTTACGATCTCTAATTTTAGTTTGTCTCAACCAAATGTTATGAAACTTATACACAATGCTCATTATCACAAAACACTGGTTAAATTTGAGTTTTAGTGGCGTCAGTTTTACTGTTCTAGAGTTATGCCCTTTACAGTTATGCCCTTTACAAATTTAAAACTGATTGTTGTCGAGCCTTTGACTTTTGTCGAAAAGCGAGACATAACGATCCTACATTTCAGCGGCGGCGGGCATCCACAAATATTCACTCTGTGGTTAAAGTTTTGAAATTTTAATAACTTTCTTAAACTATCCTGGATTTCTACCAAACTTGGACAGAAGCTTGTTTATGATCATACAATAGTACCCAGAAGTAAATTTTGTAAAAAAAATCCATTTTTTCAGTATATTACTTATAAATGGACTTGGTTTTTCTGCCAGGAAACATTACATTCACTCTATGGCTAAAGTTTTAAAATTTCAATAACTTTCTTAAACTATCCTGGATTTGTATCAAACTTGGACAAAAGCTTGTTTATGATCAAAAGCTAGTATCTAGAAGGAAATTTAGTTAAAATTTTGTTCTTGCTTTTCCGTATTTTACTTAATGGACTTAGCTTTTCTTCCAGTTAACATTACATCCAGTCTGCAGTTATTTTTAAAACATTTATTAGATTCATAAACTATCCTGGATTTTACCAAACTTGGACAGAAGCTTCTTACAATCAAAAGATAGTATAGAGACGAATATTTTTATTAATTTTCCTCATTTTGTTGAGCCTGCGATTAACAGCAAAAGTAAGCGAAACACCGGGTTCCGCAGAACACTTACGATTTTTTTAGTGTGCCTCAACCAAATATTACAAAACTTATACAAAATACTTTTAACCACAACACCAAGATCAAGTTTGAATTTCGTGCCATCATTTTACTGTTGTTGTTAGGGTTATGCCCAGTTACAAATGGAAAAAATACTATAAAATCACAGGCCCTAGATATGGCATGGGTACATAAAGAAATTAACAGAGCTTATTGTATATTTGATTATTTTAGAACAACAGTTCAAGGTTGCAATAGAAAATATCAAAATTTTATATGACAAACTTTTATGAAAAAAGAAAATGGTTTAGTTAAAAATATCAAAGCTGTGATTGAATACATATTTAAAATAATACACATCTATAACCTATTTGAAATAATACACATCTATAACCTATTTGAAAAATACACATCTACAGTTGCAAACTTCCCAGAGGTGCTATCCAGCACTTTGATTTTTAATGTTTTGTATAAATGAAAGTTATTAAACATGTTTAACCCCACCACATTCTTTATGTTCCTGTCCCAAGTCAGGAGCCTGTAGTTCAGTGGTTGTCGTTGGTTCATGTATCTCACAATTTTTTTTGTACATTGTTTTTGTCTGGGCCTTTTATGGCAGACTATACAGTATGGGTTTTTCTCATTGTTAAAGGCCATACAGTAACCTATAATTGCTCATATCCACTTCAATTGAACTTTGGTGGATAGCTGTCTCATTGGCAATCATACCACATCTCCTCATCTTTAAACTGACCTTGGATTGTTTATGGCTGTACTGTGTAGGCATGTTTTATAATTTTGGTTTTACAAACTTTATTCTGTGAGTACCTTATGAAGGTATTTTCAGAAAGATGTGCCATGCCCACAAGAATCAATATCATACTTGTTTTTAATGAAGCAGAAAACTTTATTTTGCACTCAGTCCTTTAATGCTAATTTAGCAGCAACTTATCTTTTGCAATTTTCTTAATTTTATGTATTTCTATAAGTAATTATTCAAGTTTTATATCTTCTGACACTTTTTTTTTCCACCTGTGAAAAATTCCGAAAAAAAATAAATCACTACTAAACATTAGTTGGTTTTATTGATATAACATCCCCTTATTTTTGTTTACTCACCTTTCCCTGATTTTCCCTAAAATTAGAAAAAATTTATTTAATATTTTACTGAGTGGGAAATTAAAACATGCAATACTCGCCATACAATTACAAATATTAAAAAACTGATGATGAATCATTGCCAATTTAGTATATTTTTAAACATTGCACAGGTTCTTTGTTCAAGTGATTTTTCCAGAAATTTACCAAATTTAAACAAAACTAAGAAATTCAATACATTATTGAAAAAAAATAAAATAAAAACAAAACTGATCATTTGTAGAAAATTGATACATATAGATTACACCTTTGCATTCAGTGTGATGCAAACTTTCTCCACTCAAAACAGTTAACTTTTCAAATTTGAATTTATTTTTTTTTTTTTTCATAGGAATTATTCTACATGGTTTCCATATTTTAATCTAATGAATAATATCAATCCACAAAATAAAGGAAATTTTGTATCAATGAAAATTTCTGTTTTTACATTAATCCTGAACTTACATCACGTTTAGGAGACTTTGTAGGGAGTTGCTTCCCTTTGCTAGACTGCCTACTGTTCTTTGTGCTAGGTCTACTGTCCTGAAATAAATAAATACAAATTGTTAGTAAGGAAAGTTAAATTGCTCACTTGTAACTATTCTGTGGGCTTTCTGATAGCAAAAGTTTCTTAATACATAATTTCTGGATGACATAACAACAATTAACTGACCAATCAGACAAACCCAATTAATTAACTTCTGTTATCAGACTAGGCATGTATAACCAAACCCCTTGAATTTTGAACAAGTGTTAATACAATGTTTAAAGCAAGGATTTGTATACAAATCCTTGTTTAAAGCAATATATAATTTGACAGAAATTATATTTTTCATTTGATATAATTTTTCATTTCAATTTTTCTATTGGGAATTTGAGTGTTTCATTTAAATATCTCATAAGATTTTTTTTAGATATAGAAAATAAATTGTGTTATAGAACAGTAAATATCACCTAGTAGAAATTTAAAATGCCAGGATGTTGGCCTCGGAATTGTGTATAACGAGCTGCAACCTTGAATGGATATAATTACAGATAAACAATGATAATAATATTTACTTGATCTAATGTTATTCAAACTAAAGAGATTTTAAAATAACAATTAAATATTTTCCAACTGAGAGGGTGACAAAATTGCATATCTACAAGACAATTAAAGGAAGGTAAATGCATGCCAACGAGTCAAGTAAAGGGAGGTAAATGCATGCCAACGAGTCAAGTAAAGGGAGGTAAATGCATGCCAACGAGTCAAGTAAAGGGAGTTAAATTATCAAAAAGAAAAATGAAACACTGTAAAAAATCACTATAAAACAAAAATCAATTTAAAAATCAATTAACCAATTTTTAATTGAATCCTAATGCTGACATAGAAGAAGAGTTTTTCCTGCCTCTCACAAAGTTTTTTGTTTTCTTATCTGTTCAGTTCAATAAAGAACAGTGTCATCCACTAATCGATCTTAAATCAGATTTATACCTTAATTATATCCCTAATTGGAATTTACACTAATATGAACTTTGACAATATTAGGTGTTAAGCTTTCATTGTAAAATCTCTTTTCAGATTTATGATGTAATCAAATAACACTTTAATGATGAAGAACTTTGTTACCAAGGTGATAAGGATTATTCTCTTACTGGTAAACCAGGTCTAAACAAACAAAATTACCTGTTATAATTTGATAGGGCCAACATTAAAAATATCTTTGATTCCCCTTCCCGACTGAGGTTTTCAGGATATGGGTAGGTAGGTAGGCAAATTATTTTATTTTATTCCTTGATATGGTTTTCTATATTGAATTTGTACAAAATTCAAAGTAGCTAGATTTTAAAGCATGATTCAGACCATTTTCACTGATCGTCAATTTGGGGCGTATCTTCAAAAACTTTCTTACTAACGATATTCTTTACAAATTATGGTCATTGATCACCCTTCAATGTTCCAGCTTGAATCTCAGGGCAAAAGGGCATTTAGCACATTAACCCAGATTGTAAGGGCACTGTTGGACAGTGTATAAATTACCTTTAATATTGCTAGGCTCAGCTGGAGAACATTAGTTGTATTTCAACCTTATTTGGAAATTATTGTGTTCTTGATGTTGGTTCCAGTAAGATTTTTTTTATCAAAATATCATACCATGAAGCAAAGCATAATATCATCTTGATTTTAATCTTAACAAACTGTACATTTGGTTAGGAAAAATAATCATCAGAAATATCAATGTTTTATAACTGATACAAGTCTATAAAAATAAACAAGTAGTTTTAATGATGGAGGTATACATGCAAAATTGAATTTTTTATGCAATAAAATTATCTACATTTAAAGCACTTGTTCAAAAATTAAGTAAATGTTACTGAAAGTTAATTCTTATCTAAATTGTTACAAAATAGTTTTTTTAAGAGCACATCAAAGTGCTCCTTAGAAAGGAGTTTTATAAATATCACAGGTGACACAGGAGATTATAATATTATACTGATGCAATAATACATTGCAGAAGGCATTAACAATTACTTTCTTCTCCATAATTGTTAAAAAATAAAATCATTTGTTAAGTGCTCCTATATAAGGAGGATTATAATTAATATAACGAAGTTAAACAGGAAGTGGTGCAATCTTGTTAATGTTCAAAATACAAATTTCTTTAAATTCATACTCAGGGTTTATATGAAACATAACATTGTTTTACCGATTTATTCAAAACTTTGTATGTCTTTAAAATTGTGTAACATTTTATTTTTATGTAATAGAAAATGAAAGGATATGGAGTAAATGTACATGGGACAAAATCGCACACAATACATAGAAAACATAGAAAATTATCAATGAACAGGGCTTTTATTCCTGTTCTTCATCTTGACAGTTGATGTAGGGCCTTCAACAATGAACAAATCATTCATACCCTACAACTACGCTAGCATTGACTTAAGCGGTACTATTGATAAAAATAAAGTAATTTTGAAAGACATCGATCGCTGCTAAAATATGCCTTGAAGTTACACATGTCGGGAGCGGTCAATGAATTACATAATTTATAATTACGGGCGAGGTTTTTGAACATATATTTGTCATACATTGCCCAACAAAAGACCAATAATTTCGAAACAACAAACGATAGACAATACATATATAACTAAACAACAAATGATAGACATGCCTACTAAAATAAAGTTTTTCAGGTGTACATGCTGTACCATAAACATTTCAAATTGATAACACGTGGACATTTTCATTCTGTATTAAATATCTAGTATTTGTTCAATTATCTTAACCCCCCTAATAAGCAATAAACAAACATTAACAGAGGTCTCAAAACTGCCAAAGGCAAGGTATTTTAATTTATCCCATTGTCAGTTAATTAGAGTGTTACAAAAAAAGTAAATTTTATCGGAAACGCCGATATATAGGCATGTAAATTGAAAATTTTATTTTTTGAAAAGGCAGTTTAGTGCATTTTTTTTTTGCTGCAGAGGGCAGAAGGGCGGGCTGCTCTTCTATTTAGGGCAGACAGGAACACTGCCCTTGCAGACACACAAATTGTGTGACCAGCCATTTTGTTTGTTTTTCTCAATTCCAAATCATTTAGACGCTTCAATGAAAAAAAGCCTTGAATTAAATTCTTGAGGACTACAGCATCGGAAAGGTATCATCAAAAACCAAAATAGCAAAAAAAAAAAAAATATTGGACACCAACGGCCAATAAAGTTTTTCGGGTCGCTGTGATTTTAGCGGGTCGGTCGTGGGAGGGGAAACAAACATCATTTTATTTTTGGCCTAGAATTTACTCTTAACCAAAACCCCTTGTAGTTCTGTTAAAAAGAATTTGATTTGGTATAAACCAATGAAAAATCTGCTATAGTGAAAATAAAGTTGTCAGTACATATAATTGACCAATAACCTCATTTTAATATCAGTTGTTTCAAAACACCTATCATTAATACTGTAAATTCAGAAATTATTGCGAGGTTTTTATTAATGCGAATAATGCAACTGGTTGAGTATCACAATAATAAAAACTCGCATTCTGATATTTGATGCATATATCTGTATGCAGCTTTTCCCGAAATCGCAATAATTAATCTCGCATTCTGATATCTTATGCATTTATCTGTATGCAGCTTTTACTGAAATCGCAATAATTAATCTGGCATTCTGATATCTGATGTATATATCTGTATGCAGCTTTTCCTGAAATCACAATAACTGATCTCGCATTTATGTCCATTCTTCAAAAATCACAATAATAAATGCACGCAATAATTTCTGAATTTACAGTAGTAATAAAAACATCCACCACAAATATAATAAACCAACTACTGGCTAATTTGATCAGATAAAAAATGCTATCGTACTGTCCATGATCGATACAAAAATAATTAAAAAAAATCCACAAGAACCTTTATAACCAAACTACTTTCTTATTTGACCATAATATAAAAACATACCGTCCATGAATAATATCGCTCAAAATCTTCAAACTAAAATTCAAAGGAAAAACCATAAAACTTCCTTATTTCTGTACAAAAAAAATCTTAAGCAAATAGAGGCTTCAGCATCATGATTGTTGTGTACATGTAAGTCATGTGACTTTGATGTATATTTGATTGTTGTGTACACGTAAGTCATGTGACTTTGATGGATATTTGATTGTTGTGTACATGTAAGTCATGTGACTTTAATGGATACAGCATCATGATTGTTGTGTACATGTAAGTCATGTGACTTTGATGTATATTTGATTGTTGTGTACACGTAAGTCATGTGACTTTGATGGATATTTGATTGTTGTGTACATGTAAGTCATGTGACTTTGATGGATATTTGATTGTTGTGTACATGTAAGTCATGTGACTTTGATGGATATTTGATTGTTGTGTACATGTAAGTCATGTGACTTTGATGGATATTTGATTGTTGTGTACATGTAAGTCATGTGACTTTGATGGATATTTGTTACAATGCCATTGACATACTACATCTCCTTATTTTAACTAAAATAAACTTAAATTTGTGCAAGGGGCTCTTAGTGTTAGTTTAAACATATTTTATTGTTCAAAAAGGACCAACGGATTATACACAAGTTAGTGTGCGCTTTTGCTCCCTGTTGAAGGCCACAGTATGGCTTTGAGATGAAGAACAGCAATAAAAGCTCTATTCAATCACCACCTGTTTAATCTCTATCCTACTTTGTATTTTTTGGTTGCTCTTTCAGTCACATATACTGTACATCCCATTCTATTATCGGGTTGCTGTCTCTCAGTCACATATACTGTACATCTCCTTCTATTATCGGGTTGCTGTCTCTCAGTCACATATACTGTCGTCTCCTTCTATTATCAGGTTGCTTCTCAGTCACATATACTGTACATCTCCTTCTATTATCAGGTTGCTGTCTCTCAGTCACATATACTGTACATCTCCTTCTATTATCAGGTTGCTGTCTCTCAGTCACATATACTGTACATCTCCTTCTATTATCGGGTTGCTGTCTCTCAGTCACATATACTGTACATCTCCTTTTATTATCGGGTTGCTGTCTCCCAGTCACAAATACTGTACACCTTCTATTATCGGGTTGCTGTCTCTCAGTCACATATACTGTACATCTTCTATTATCGGGTTGCTGTCTCTCAGTCACATATACTGTACTTCTCCTTTTATTCTGTACTTCTCCTTTTATTATCGGGTTGCTGTCTCTCAGTCACATATACTGTACATCTCCTTCTATTATCGGGTTGCTGTCTCTCAGTCACATATACTGTACATCTTCTATTATCGGGTTGCTGTCTCTCAGTCACATATACTGTACATCTCCTTCTATTATCAGGTTGCTGTCTCTCAGTCACATATACTGTACATCTCCTTTTATTATCGGGTTGCTGTCTCTCAGTCACATATACTGTACATCTCCTTTTATTATCGGGTTGCTGTCTCTCAGTCACATATACTGTACATCTCCTTCTATTATCGGGTTGCTGTCTCTCAGTCACATATACTGTACATCTCCTTTTATTATCGGGTTGCTGTCTCTCAGTCACAAATACTGTACATCTCCTTTTATTATCGGGTTGCTGTCTCTCAGTCACATATACTGTACATCTCCTTTTATTATCGGGTTGCTGTCTCCCAGTCACATATACTGTACATCTCCTTCTATTATGGGGTTGCTGTCTCCCAGTCACATATACTGTACATCTCCTTCTATTATCGGGTTGCTGTCTCTCAGTCACATATACTGTACATCTCCTTCTATTATCCGGTTGCTGTCTCTCAGTCACACGTACTGTACATCTCCTATTATCGGGTTGCTGTCTCTCAGTCACATACACTGTACATCTCCTTTTATTATTGGGTTGCTGTCTCATTGATGTGCTGTATACCACACATCTCCCTCATTTTATGAACTGTTTGCATAATTTAAGAGCTATCAAAATTTTCTCAATTAAATAAGGCCAAACTTGGAATAATGACCATACCTGTATCAATAATCCTCCTACTGAATTCAAACGATTTTTAATGGAACAATGAATAAATGATCGACAAAATTTCCATTATAAAAATGATCAATTTTAAAATAAAACCCAGTCATTCTCCAATAAAGCTCAATCAGAACTACTGATTTCAAACTGTTTTTAATAGAAAAATGAATAAATGATCACCAAAAGTTTCATAATAAAAATGAAAAATCTTAAATTAAACCACAGTCATCCAATTAAGCCAAAATCAGAAATCTAGAATATCACACTGTTCTCGGAGGATTGATTCTCGATAATCTGTTGTAATATACACAATCTCTTCCAAATAAAACAAATTTCTTTGATGTGGGATAATAATGGTCCAGCAGTAAAATCATTACTTTTAAATGGATAACGGTAAAATCATTAATTTTGAATGGATAACGGTAAAAACAGCATCAATACAATAATTATTTAACATGTCTGTTTTAACGTTGAAATCAATGATTAATCAAACTGTCTCATTTCATTTCTAACTTAAATCTGGACTTTTATTACAATAATTGAAATTTGGACTATCATAATAATAATTGAAATCTGGACGATCAGTACAATAGTTTGAATCCGGACATTAATTATAATTATTAAAATCGAGACTATCAATAAAATTGCTACAGCATATTACTAATAAAGCAAAAATAATCATAAAAAAAGGTTTATAGAACTGTAAGTGATCTCACAATAGTATCCCCCCACAGCTTCTCAATACATTTGTACTATATTATTTTAAACAGAAAAATTGGAAAGTAATTAGAATAAAAGTGGTCTAATTAAAATTATTGGAATTCACAAATGTTCAACATATCCTTCCTCAAAAAAGCTGTTTCAATGAGATGTTATCCAAATCTGAATCGTACAAGTAACAAAAATACCTTCGAGTTTGAGTGTTTTCATTCGTATAACCTCATGTCTCACCATGAAATTTAATGCGCCAAAATCATTCATTTAATTTCGTAGAATTTTATTTCATCTTGAACTTATACAAATTTTCAAGGTCTATTATGTATGTAACAGTTAAACCTGCTTAAGAGACCACCCCTATTAAGCAAAAGCCTGTGTTATAAGACCATTAATTTTAGTTCCCTCTGTAGTGCATTTCATATAGATTGAATCTGTATTAAAAGACCACCTGTCTTATGAGACCACTTTTTTACTCTCCCTTTAGTGGTCTCTTAAAACAGGTTTCACTGTATTTTAATTTTGCGATGCATTAAGATTTTGCCATGTTGACTTATTTGTAGATCTTGTCTTGATGATCACTTTTGCTTATGAAAAAATTTCATTATAGTATCAAGATGAAAGACGAAAAAGAAAAAAAATGACAATTTTTGGTTAAAAACAAAGTGGAAATTAATAAAAGACATTTGGACATAAAATTGACTATTAAGAAAGATCTGTCAATTATTGAAGATTTACTGATGATATACAGATTTAATGACTAAAATCAAGTTAAAATAAATGGACAATGTGCCCATGGGACACAGATGATGCCCCCGATTGCATATAACATTATAAAGGGGCATAACTCAAGAACAGTAAAAGTGATGCCACCCATATTCTAACTTGATCTGAGTTTTGTGGTAATAAGAATTGTGTATAAGTTTAATAACAATTGGTTGAGGCAAAATATCGGGACGTATGTGTGGACAGACAGACAGACAGACAAGGGTTAACCTTTATGCCTTTTCCGCTACAGCGGGGGCATACAGACCTTTATTTTTGAGCTAGAATAGTGTGTAGTTTTGCCATTTTACTGAATTTTCTGTCATTTTATAGCTGTATTACTCTTGAAAGGGTTTCTTATAAACTGAAACCACAATGTTTTATTAAAGTACATAGACTCAACTTTTGATTTTGCAAATCAGAGACAGTTTGAAACACTTTCATTAAGGGCCAATTTGGCATCAAATTGTATGAATGTAAGTGGTTCCTTTCTAAAATAAGGGATGAATGGGAATAAAAAAAAAATTTGTAAGGGTTCCACGGAACCCAGTGTCTCGCCTACTTCTGCTGTTAGTCGCAGGCTCAACAAAAATGGGGGAAAAATTATTAAAATTTTCTCTAGATACTATCTTTTGATTGTAAGAAGCTTCTGTCCAAGTTTGGTAAAAATCCAGGATGGTTTATGAATCTAATAAATGTTTTTAAAACTTTAACTGCTGACTGTATGTAATGTTAACTGGAAGAAAAACTAAGTCCATTTATAAGTAATATACGGAAAAACAGGAAATAAGTTTTTACAAAATTTCCTTCTAGATACTAGCTTTTGATCATACACAAGCTTCTGTCCAAGTTTGGTACAAATCCAGGATAGTTTAAGAAAGTTATTAAAATTTTTAAAACTTTAACCACAGAGTGAATGTAATGTTAACTGGCAGAAAAACTAAGTCCATTTATAAGTAAAATACGGATAAACAGGATTTTTTTTTTTACAAAATTTACCTTTGGATACTATCTTATGATCATAAACAAGCTCCTGTCCAAGTTTGGTAGAAATCCAGGATATTTAAAGAAAGTTATTAAAATTTTGATAAACTGCTTCGCTGAGCGCAGCTGGATACGCCCGCAGAGGTCCAACCCTGAACAGTTGGGGCAAAAATGGACACAATATTCAAGCTTGATACAGATGTGAATTAGGATTGTAATTAAATATTTGACATATTATAGGTTTCTGAATAAATGTAGTCAAAGAACTTGAAATTGGTTTTATGAATTGAATTTATATTCAATTAAAGATTTCTTGCTGTTGTGCAATACTTAGTAAATCTGTTGTCAGACTATAAACAAATAAAGTTCAATTTCTTCTCAATGTCATATTTGAAATTTATGAAAATCAATAGGGAGATAACATCAATAGCTATAAATAATTCACCAAAGTTTTATGAGAACTGCTGAAAGCATTTTTGAGTTATTGTCCAAAAACTGGAAAATCCCCCCTTTTTTGATGAATAAAACCCCATAACTCAGAAATGTAAAATCTAAAATTTATAAAATTCTAAAGGGAGATTACATCAACAGATATAAACAATTCACCAAAGTTTCATGAGAACTGCTGAAAGCATTTTTTAGTTATTGTATGAAAACTGGAAATAAACCCTTTTTTTATGAATAAAACCCTGAAACTCGGAAATGTAAAATCTAAAATTTATAAAAATCGAAAGGGAACTCATGTCAATAGATATAAACAATTCACCAAAATCCCTTGCAAGTTGGTGAAAGCATTCTTGAGTTATTGTCGGAAAACTGGAAAATCCCCCCTTTTTTAATGAATAAAACCCCAAAACTCGGAAACGGTAAATCTGAAATTTATAAAAAACGAAAGGGAACTCACGTCAATAGATATAAACAATTCACCAAAATTTCATGCATATTGGTTAAAGCTTTGAGTTAATGTCCGACATGTTGACGACGGGCAGACGGACAGACGGACAACGGTATACCATAATACGTCCCGTAAACGGACGTATATGAACTTTAACCACAGAGTGAATGTTATGTTAACTGGCAGAAAAACTAAGTCCATTTATAAGTAAAATACTGATAAACAGGATATTTTTTTTACAAAATTTACTTGTTGATACTATCTTATGATCATAAACAAGCTTCTGTCCAAGTTTGGTAGAAATCCAGGATAGTTTAAGAAAGTTATTAAAATTTCAAAAACTTTAACCACAGAGTGAATATTTGTGGCTGCTGCTGCCGATGATGCCGGCAACGACGACGGAATGTAGGATCGCTATGTCTCTTTTGTGACAAAAGTCACAGGCTCGGCAAAAACCTTCAATATAGGCCTAAGTACCAATATGCTTGATTTTAATCGTTATCTTTCCGTCAAAGTGTTTTAGGTGACGTTATTTGTTGGGCATAAAATATACGTCAGTACACCAAGCAAGGGATGAATATTCTAATTGGTAGATAAACATGTTAAATGATACAATTGATATATTTCTTTAGGAGGGTTTTTATTATGTTTATAAGAATTAAGACAAATGTTTAAAAAATGTCAAGCAGGCACTATATTAATGACGTTGTCAGTTCATGGATGTAGGGATCCAGTTAGCCTATAAAACATTTAAATGACGTAAGAAATCAGTGTGTAGTAAAAAGAATTTTTTCTAGTAATGGAAATGATATTAATTATACAAATCGCTGACAACAAATAAATGAGATTAATAACCTGGTACCCCTACCTTTATCTTAGTAACAGTCAGTTTGACCTTCTTTCCTTGTGTTGACATGGTAACAGAATTTGTCTGCGCTGATATTTCAAGAACAAATATTAAATGTGAAAAATACGGAACTTAATTCCATTTTGTCAAGCAATTAGCATGCAGAAAAATAAAATCTATGTTCGATCTCGATCTAGTAGTTTCCTATCATCCAATTAATTTTGGCGTAATTTTTGTCTTCATTGTTATAATCCCTGTCAACATCTCAGGATAATAAAACTGCATGAGAGTCTTTCATTACCTTTAAAACTGTCTGAATCAAATGTTTAGTATATGATGAAGCCTGCATGTCTCCTGTTTAATACTAGATACAAACTCAGATCTATTGACAATAAGGTTTTTTTTTATTGGTGAATCCAAACAAAATCGTCAAAACATTTGTCCTAGGAATAGTTTTGAAATATATTTTTTTTCCAAAGATTTGAATTAATGTCTCTGTTTGTAGATTAATGAAAAATTATCCGTCTTTCTTTCAACAACAAAAAAACAATTTAAAGATGACAGGTTCACAGTACATTCAATTTTTTGAAATATTGGTCATAAAAAGATGGATTAACTTCCAAAAACTGAATTCTTCATAAAAATGACAACACAGCTACTTAATCATCACTTATAAAAATTCTCTTAAAATGTTGCTTTTCTTTAAATTCAACAATAATGATATATCAAAACTGCCATGATACCTTATCGGTCTAAATCTGTCTCAATACTTCTCAAAAAAAAATAACTTAATCATGCAACAAGTTTTATCTATCAAGAAATATATATTCATCTCATCACCCTGCTAATATTGTTTTACGTAAATCTATCGTGAGAGTGAAATTTTCCGTATTCCAACGACACAGTATCTATTTCCTGAATAATAAGTTGATCTAACAGGTTATATAATGTGTATGATATCACATTAAAAAAGGCAAATTAAGATTCTAATGTTCGTCAATCACGAAAATCTTAAATTCCTGAAGTCTTTATTTACAATGAATATAAATTCGTACTCAGATTTAATTAAAAATCGAACTTTCTTTACTTCAAAGAATATTCTCCAGAATAATCAATCGTTGATTGAACCTTTAATTATTCCAGATCATTTTTTTCTTCTAAAATCAAAGGAAATTGTCAGTAATAAAAATCTACACAGCAGTTTCTGTATTATTACAATAAATCACAATTTATAGATTTTTTTTCTCGATTTTTTCCGATGACCTGATGATTATAATTTTCTCCAATGACCAGGTTAATAATTTTCTCTGATAGCAAGATTAATGATAAAGAATTTCCTCATCAGATAATAGTACAAACAGCTTCTTGCTCCTTTCTTTGCTACAATTGTTTCTAAATATTCATAATGATGATGTTACGTGGTAATCATTTAAATATTGTTAAAAAAAATAAAGAATTTCCATCTGTTTTGAATTTTCTTTATTTTACACACTCCTCTGTTATGGACGATGTAGTATTTCTTTTAATATATATATATATATTCATATTTGAATTTCAGATTTTAAGAGTAGCTGTTAAAATTCCATTCATATAACTTCATGAAAAATCACATTTTAAGTTAAATCCTATAATCTAACCAACCACATTTTTTCATACAATTTCAGATCATTTTTTTTATTATTTTTATTCTCTAGTACATTCCAATGATTTCTCCCATATTATATTCTAAATTTTCAGTTTGACAGAACACTTTTTACATGAAAATTAATAAAAATCTGTACGATTTTGTTTTACTGTCCAAAGATAAAAGTTTCCAAGTAACACAGAACACTCAAACATCAATATTTATTTGTTATCCAAAAAGCTTTTTAAACGAATCATTTCCTGTTAATTATAGTCACTTAATAATTCAATTTGTGATGAAACTAAAACTGTTTCTACATTCACAACAAACTCATTGAATTCTCCCTCCCGTCCAATAATCGAAGTTGTCAAGAGAAATGATTTAATACCGATCGGTAAACGTTACTAAATCTATTGTCAAGAGATAAAAGCCATTTTCTACACGAACTTGAATTAATCAAATATTAACTCTGTCTCTTTTCTAATTAATATTTGTTTGATTGGAACCAGAATAAAAAGTCTGTTTAATGTTACTGTCAGTCAAGGGGAATAACTCAAGGGCAACCATTAGAACAGGTCACAGAAAGAAAGAGTCTGCTTAACGTAACTGTCAGTCAAGGGGAATAACTCAAGGGCAACCATTAGAACTGGTCACAGAAAGAAAGTCTGCTTAACGTAACTGTCAGTCAAGGGGAATAACTCAAGGGCAACCAATAGAACTGGTCACAGAAAGAAAGAGTCTGCTTAACGTAACTGTCAGTCAAGGGGAATAACTCAAGGGCAACCAATTTAGAGCTGGTCACAGAAAGAAAGAGTCTGCTTAACGTAACTGTCATTCAAGGGGAATAACTCAAGGGCAACCATTAGAACTGGTCACAGAAAGAAAGAGCCTGCTTAACGTTACTGTCAGACAAGGGGAATAACTCAAGGGCAACCGTTAGAACTGGTCACAGAAAGAAAGAGTCTGTTTAACGTTACTGTCAGACAAGGGGAATAACTCAAGGGCAACCATTAGAACTGGTCACAGAAAGAGTCTGCTTAATGTTACTGTCAGTCAAGGGGAATAATTCAAGGGCAACCATTAGAACTGGTCACAGAAAGAAAGAGTCTGCTTAATGTTACTGTCAGACAAGGGGAATAACTCAAGGGCAACCATTAGAACTGGTCACAGAAAGAAAGAGTCTGCTTAACGTAACTGTCATTCAAGGGGAATCACTCAAGGGCAACCATTAGAACTGGTCACAGAAAGAAAGAGTCTGTTTAACGTTACTGTCAGTCAAGGGGAATAACTCAAGGGCAACCATTAGAGCTGGTCACAGAAAGAAAGAGCCTGCTTAACGTTACTGTCATTCAAGGGGAATAACTCAAGGGCAACCATTAGAACTGGTCACAGAAAGAAAGAGTCTGTTTAATGTAACAGTCAGTCAAGAGGAATAACTCAAGGGAGACCATCAGAACTGGTCACAGAAAGAAAGAGCCTGCTTAATGTTACTGTCAGTCAAGGGGAATAACTCAAGGGCAACCATTAGAACTGGTCACAGAAAGAAAGAGTCTGCTTAACGTAACTGTCAGTCAAGGGGAAAAACTCAAGGGCAACCAATTTAGAGCTGGTCACATAAAGAAAGAGTCTGCTTAATGTAACTGTCATTCAAGGGAATAACTCAACTCGCCATTAGTCGGAAAATTGGGAGTAAAATTACTAATCCAGAGAGGGTACCGACTAATAGACGAGATCCAGCGACCAGAGGAAAAACTCGAGAAAAGTGGTCAGGAGTGAATTTCCTGGTCAAAACTACATTGGTGATTGCCAAACCTAATAAACCCTAAATAAAAGTCTTTTGTTGAAAATAAATGACTACAATACTGTCTTTGTGTTTTATTTGGCAACCATTAGAACTGGTCACAGAAAGACTGTTTCTGGTTTGTGTTACTGTCAGTCAAAGGGAATAACTCAAGGGCAACCATTAGAGCCTGGTCACAGAAAGAAAGAGTCTGTACCAACTATGTAAAAGGATGTATTCAGCGGAGTTCAGATATCATGATATCAATTCAATACTTATAAATCATACAATAATCAAAAATAATTTTAAGATTCATTCCCAAGGCAACCATTAGAACTAAACACAAAATTACAAAATTGATTGAAATATAATCCATTGATCATGTTGATAACCCTAATTAAGAAGTTGTATTCACTAAAGGTGTGAAAAATATCAGTGATAGGTGAACAGATGACACTAATGAGGATGTATTTTAATATAAAGTTGATTAGCTTCACTTAATTTTTAATCCTTTAATCATCACAATATGATAAGAATTATGAAGTGTACATGCTCATTTAACACTGAGTTATGTGTGCTGTGAAAATATTGATTGACTTTTAATTTTTCAGGTTCATGTTGGTTATGTTCACTTTCTCAAACAATAGGTTGTTAGTCATACCCTACAAAATCATTGATGCATTACGTAAACAACACATGGCTAATCTGTAATCAAACAGTGAACAAAACAACAGGAATGAATACATCTTATTATTAACAGCAATATAAATTATCATAATCAACATCAACTAAATTCAAACCAAACAAACATTCATGAAGAAAATGAATATAACTGGATTTGCATTGGTTTTACCGGCGTTCAGTAACTGTCAGCTGCAAAAAATGTCAAAATTTTGTCCGACTTATACGAGGGTCAAGACTAAATCCTTAGAATCTGGAGAACTGGTCACAGACTAAGAAGTCGGATCGCTTAATGTTACTGTCAGTCATGGAATAACTCAAGGGCAACCATTAGAACTGGTCACAGAAAAAAAGAGCCTGCTTAATGTTACTGTCAGTCAAGGGGAATAACTCAAGGGCGACCATTAGAACTGGTCACAGAAAGAAAGAGTCTGCTTAATGTTACTGTCAGTCAAGGGGAATATCTCAAGGGCGACCATTAGAACTGGTCACAGAAAGAAAGAGTCTGCTTAATGTAAATGTCAGTCAAGGGGAATATCTGGGGCAACCAGGAACCAATATAAAAAGAGTCTGTTTAAATGTAACTGTCAGTCAAGGGGAATAACTGGGGCCACAAGGAACCAATATAAAAAGAGTCTTTTTAAATGTAACTGTCAGTCAAGGGGAATAACTGGGGCAAACAGGAACCAATATAAATAGAGTCTGTTTTAATGTAACTGTCAGTCAAGGGGAATAACTGGGGCCACCAGGAACCAATATTAAAAGAGTCTGTTTAAATGTAACTACCAGTCAAGGGGAATAACTGGAGCCACCAGGAACCAATATAAAAAGAGTCTGTTTAAATGTAACTACCAGTCAAGTGGAATAACTGGAGCCACCAGGAACCAATATAAAAAGAGTCTGTTTTAATGTAACTGTCACTAAAGGGGAATAACTGGGGCAACCAGGAACCAATATAAAAAGAGTCTGTTTAATGTAACTGTCAGTCAAGGGGAATAACTGGGGCCACCAGGAACCAATATAAAGAGTCTGTTTAAATATAACTACCAGTCAAGGGGAATAACTGGGGCCACCAGGAACCAATATAAAAAGAGTCTATTTAAATGTAACTACCAGTCAAGGGAATAACTGGAGCCACCAGGAACCAATATAAAAGAGTCTGTTTAAATGTAACTACCAGTCAAGTGGAATAACTGGAGCCACCAGGAACCAATATAAAAAGAGTCTGTTTTAATGTAACTGTCACTAAAGGGGAATAACTGGGGCAACCAGGAACCAATATAAAAAGAGTCTGTTTAATGTAACTGTCAGTCAAGGGGAATAACTGGGGCCACCAGGAACCAATATAAAGAGTCTGTTTAAATATAACTACCAGTCAAGGGGAATAACTGGGGCCACCAGGAACCAATATAAAAAGAGTCTGTTTAAATGTAACTGTCAGTCAAGGGGAATAACTGGGGCCACCAGGAACCAATATAAAAAGAGTCTGTTTAAATGTAACTACCAGTCAAGGAGAATAACTGGAGCCACCAGGAACCAATATAAAAAGAGTCTGTTTTAATGTAACTGTCACTAAAGGGGAATAACTGAGGCAACCAGGAGTCAATATAAAAAGAGTCTGTTTAATGTAACTGTCAGTCAAGGGGAATAACTGGGGCAACCAGGAACCAGTATATACCAGGAACCAACATAAAAAGTGTCTAAGTGTAACTGTCAGTCAAGGGAGAATAACTGGCACGACTAGGAACCAATATAAAAAGAGTCTAAGTGTAACTGTCAGTCAAGGGGAATAACTGGCATGACCAGGAATCAATATAAGAGTCTGTTTTAATGTAACTGTCAGTCAAGGGGAATAACTGGGACCACCATTAGAACTAGTCACAGAAAGAAAAAAAAGAATGGACACACAGGAATGTCTTGCCTGTGTAACTGATCAACAAACAAATGAAATGATAAAAGATTGTGAGGTCAAGATCAAAATCAAATGACAATCCTAAGATAACATTATAGACAATAGATATTTGACAGTATTAAAGCATCAGACCTATTGATCCCTAAAGTTATCAGGTGATTTTGGTCATGAAAATAAATGCAGGCATGTCTGTATGAGCTAGCCAATAACTGAATAGGATAAAATCTGAAATCCAATAATAAAATTCATTTCTGAAAGTTGATGAGAATCAAAAGTCTAGAAAAGTCAGGTCTATACAAGACATCTTAAGAGATATATATTTTTGGTCATTGTTTTAGATATAAACATTTTAATTTGTACATAAACATTTCAATGAAATCTCAAGACCCCTGTGACATGTATTACAAGATTCAGTATCTGGCATTTCTTTGTCCAGTGCTGAGGATTGACAAGGAAAAATTGTTCTATAAAAAATTATACATTTCTAATTAAAAAAAACAAAATATTAACATTGACATGCAACTTTCAAATAAATTTACATTCAATAAAATGCGGAAAATAAGTTTAAGCATAAAAACAACAAAAATTCATTAAAAATTAAATATACAATTAATCAAAAAAAATAAAACATTGTTTACATTGGATACCTACTCTATTGGACTTTCTCCCTCTCCACTGAGAAGCATGAAAATAAACTAGAGTTATCTACCTTTCACTTATTTGTTGCTGAGACAGGAGGCAGGGTATGATCCAAGAATTTCATTTTGAGTGCTGTCACTGCTGTGTCACCAAATTTTTTGCCAAGCATGACTTTTTTATTATAAAAGTAAAATTTTGTTACATGTTATCAATTTTTTTTTTATTCAATTGATTACTTCGACAGTTTTATGTCAGTGTAAGTTATTGATGGTGAAAAGCCCATCTGGGAAGTATTACATGTCTTTAGTGAGTATCTGACAAACTTTCTACATACAACAGATAAAGAAGAAAAAAATATCATAACTTTAAAACAGTGATAACCAGTAAAATTAACTGTACAAGTCTATTTATGTTGTTATTGACCAACAACATGGTCAATTCGGCCACAGAGGCCCTCACCGTTTCAGTGTTATCAAACAGAAATTTTATTTATTAACTTTGTATATTCTGTATATTTTTGCATAGTAATTACAAAAATGGTTATCACTCAGTGATACTATTTGAAAATTTTAATTATTTGATAAACTTTATTGAGTACCTGTTTGTTAAAAAATCTTCAATGAACATCATGAAACTCACTGAAAGTTTCAGACCACAACTGTCTCTTCTCCCCTTATCCCCCCTCCCATCCCCACCCACACACACAATTTCTCACAATATAACAAACCTGCTGTGAATTGAGCCGAGAAGGATCCTCATCTAAGTCTGCTAGCTCACTATTTCTCGTCTCAGCAGAGGCAGCCTGAAAATATTCAAATAAATTTGGTAACTATGGAGAACACTGTATTTCAGAATGGAGACATAATAATAAATTTAGCTAAATATTTTTCATATATTATCTTGTTTCAATTTTTCTTTTTTGTTTATTATCTGAAAATGAATTTACAAATTATTCCAAGAATTGTCTTTCTTTAGTAATAAATTACAATAGAAAATAAGAATTTCCTTAGAAATATAATAAGTTTATAATAAATATTTGCAAAATATATTGAAATATAATAAGCATATACAATATCAAATCAATATAAAATATCATACACTAAATTATTATTAGTAGTATTTGTGACTACGTAGATAAAACTTATTTAAAAAAACTTGAATGCAAAGTACATGGATATATAATTGGGTAGTATTTCATAAATGTATTGTTTATGAAAAGTGTATGCATCTGAATATAAAAAAATTATATAATATTGTAGCTTTTATACTTCTTAAGATACAATCAATAAGTGGAACTGCGAGCTACTGCTCACTGATGATACCCTCGCCGCAACTGGATAATTTTAATAGTGTAAAAATATGTAAGTGTTCGGTAAGCAGGAAGTTGTTGAGTGATGAATCTGAAAACGCATCACACGGTATAGCTGACTTATATAAACCCTGAAACCAAATTTCAAAAATCCTTATGATGTAGATCCTGAGAAAGATGCAACGAAAAATATTCATGGGACGGATGGACGGACTGATGGATGGACGGACAGACGGACGGACGGATAGACAGATGGACGGACGGATGGACAGATGGACGGACCGAAGGACAGACAGAGGTAAAACAGTATACCCCAACTTTTTTAAAGCAGGGTATAATTAGAAATTCATGAAAAAGACATATAAAATTATAAATCATAAAATACAGATTTAAGGTGCCAAATTAGAAGGGATTTCTTTACAGTTTAAATTCCATGTAAAAAAGCCTTCATGTTATACAAATCTGAAAATGTTCAAAATACGTTAATTTCTTCTTTGATTTTCCCAAATATTGGTTGTTTCTGGTGATTATTCATAATTTTGTCTGTAGAACTAATACTGTTGACCTCAAAACATATATCTTTATGAATAAACTAGTAGTTATAATGTGACTAACGAGTAAATTTTGAAAGCAACGAATTATAAAGGACGTAATTCTGACCACATGATTACAACAAAAACCTAAGGATGTAAATTCAAAATTGTTACAAAGTCATAGTCTGGTCCCTGTTATATATAAATGTGTATTCAGAACGCATACATTGAAGCTGTAAGAAGTTGTGTTTTTTTTTTCTGGATGAGGTTGGAGTCACTTAAATAACTGAGATTAATTGCATGTTCTGATATAATATATATAGTTTTAAGCTGAAATAATAATAAAACAATCTTAGTGAGTGTCACACCAAACAGTTAGAATATAAAAAGGGGAGGTAAATCAGTTTTGATTAGCTTGTAGAAAGGGGAGGTAAATCAGATTGGATTAGCTTGTAGAAAGGGGAGATAAATCACTTCAGATTAGGACAACACCAAGCATTATCTTACAACAACATTCTTTTTATCAATTCAAAAATCTTAATTAATCCAACATGATTTTGGACAAAGCTTTGAATAAACATGACTGATGATCATCTGACTTCCATTATCCCTAAATTGCTACTAGATGTTAAGCAAGAAACACAAACCAGGAACCAGAAACTTAGTGTAGTTTTTACAATTAGATTTGTTTAATTTGATTTTTGTTGACAAGTATAACACAGGATTAGCATCAATATTGATATCCGAGAAATTTTTAAATAATTGTGTATTTCTCTCAGGGAACAAAGAATGCAATAAACAAGAATTATTTAAATCTGGAATAATTTTAAATTCTGGAAAATTGATGAGAAACTTATGATGAAAACTAACCCAACTAAACAGGGTTAGCCATGGCTAACGGGGGTTAGTTAGTTCATACTGAAATGATAGTAAATGTAAAATTAACCTTAGCCATGCGTGCATGGCTAAGGGGTTAGTTAGTTCATCATACATTTTTAATCAATTTTCCAGAATTAAAAATTATTCCAGATTCAAATAATTCCTTGTTAATACAATTTTTTTGTGTAGTAATTAATTACACATTATTTTATATTTCTTTTAACTAAGTGTGCATGATTTTGATAAATATCTAATTCTGTGTGTAATAATATTTTTCATTTTTTGAACAGTGGACTGACCTTACAGTGATATGGGTGGCATGGCAAATGTTAAGGAAGTAGTCAGGTCAGGTTTAGGAATTTTTGTCAGATGTTCAAACTCCTTGGGTTTTTTCCTACGATACAGGGTAAAATATTTTGCCCCATTAATATCACCCACTTTTCTTTTCATAGAAGACTTCAATAGCTCATAAAAGGGTCATTACCAAAATTTAAGCAGATTCTAGATATTTTTTCTTACAATTTGAGACCCAAATAATGCCAATGCTAAATATAAGGTAAAAGTCCAAGTTGGCCTTTTCCCGCCATTTTTGTAAAATGAAATATCTCAAAAAGGAGTTCCATAACCTATCAATATTTTCAGCTTATTTTGTTCCTTAACTAATGCTCTTCTGACGTATAGTATCAATTTTAAATTCTAGATTTTTTTTAATTTCACCGAAGTACATCCTTAAATTTTAAATCAATATTTTATTGACATGCCTTTTCCTTGTAAGCTCACAAATAATTTGCATATCTAAAACAATTCATGGTGAATTAAATTCTTAATACTTAAAATCCACTTTCCATAAATGATCTAAAATACAAGTTGTCTTATATAATACTTATGAGATCAAACGATTTTTCGACAGATTTCTAATATGGGAAAATGTAGTTAAAAGACTCAAAGAGATTATTTTGACTCCATCTTTGATGTTGTTAATCCTTAGTTATGTAGTTTGGTTCATTTCTTTCTATCTCTAAGAACATTATGATGAGATACATTGAATTATTTACATAAAGGGCAGAACTTGATTTTTGAGTTTCCCATTACTTACTATGTATACTGATTTTAGATATTGCAGCAACATCCAATACCCATTAGTTACATTGTACAAATGCTTAATTTACAATCTATGCCTTTCAAGCTTTTTTCGAAACTTTTATGGATGTTGATAATAACAAATTTGCAATTCAAATTTTAAAGGAATTTCACTGAAACAGAATACACTATAGGAATCAGAGGATCTCTTGCAGGTGTTGGAACCAATTTCTAATAGGCTTTCAGATTTCTTTTAATAAAGGTACAATCTACAACACGAAAATTAAAAAAAATCCCCATTTACCAGATGGTCCTCCACTTTTAAATTTTTCGAACTCTTAAACTGGAATTAATAGAAGACATATTTGCATTTTTAATCTTAATAATGTGCCGTTTGACCTCATTATTTGTCAAGACTGTCTGATTGGTGGTGACCTATGTACTTTAAATATTTCATACAAATTTAAAATAATGACTTGTTAGTAAGGATGTGCTTGGGATATCATCTGCAGACTGAATAATGCTTGGTGTTGTAAGGGGAGATAACCTACTCGGAGCTGTAATTCTATCAGATTATGACGGAGGCTATCTGCCTCTTCTTCTGCTGCTTTTGCAGCCTGTTCAGCTTCGTCTATTTTTTTCTGTATTTCCCCACTTTCTGCCTGTTAAAGCAAAGTTAATTATGCTTCCTTTAGTCATCGACATACATACTGTAACCTTTCAAAACTTACACTTCAAAAGACATCATTCAGGGTTCATTTCTATGACAACAACACATCAAGTGGTTCCACAGGGACTTATTTCACAAAAAAACTTACAACAAAAAAATTGAGTACTCCTAAATTTAGAACATTTCAGTTTAAATAACTTGCGATCGATCAATCATTGTCATAACATTTTATGTGAAAAAAATCCCAACATTTTTAAGGCATTCAATAACCAAATAAATGGTAATCTGAGTTTATCCCTTACAAATGTAAGGGGGGATAATCTCCACAATGCCAGGATCTACTAATAATACTGTAAATTCAGAAATATTCCGAGCAAATGTCAAAAAACATATTATAGCTTGGTTGTAACAAAATGTAAAGCTCATCACCATTATTGATTTATTTTCATAGCTGAAGAGGCTTTTGGTTTAAAAGAAAAAGCATGATCTCCTCTGTATAAAGAATTAACCGATTGTTTATGGTGCTTATAGGAAAATAAGCAAAAGAGCCAGTATAGCAAATATTTGTTAGATAGCTTGAATTGTAAGTTTAGCACTGTTTGTTCTCTCTTTCGAATCAGTTACATGTACTATATATTTTTATTATTTCTGGACCATTTGGCGATTGCATGCAAACAGACCTGAGAATCAATCAGTTCTTAAATTAGGAAAGCTAACTGGTTGACAACATACTGTTGGCATTGCAAGGCACATTATTAGTAGCTAATTTGAATATCCATACAAACCTTCATTTTCAAAACTCTAAGCCCGATTGGTTAGCATAATTCATAAGCCAAGTTCTCATTGGCTTATTCACTCACCATTTGAATAAAGAAGAATTATGATTGGTCAGTTGTCTTACCTGTATCTGTATTATGTGGTAACTTGGTGGATTTATATCAATGGCTTGTCTCAGATCCATATACTGAACTAACTGCACGGCCATTTTGTACTATATGATTCTTATCCAATCAAATCACAAGTTTAAAGAACAACCATCCAATAAAATTCAACACACAAAATTCATTTGTTCTTTTTCACTAATATTTGTTTATAACTCCTTCATGTCAATTAAAATGCACATAATTCATCAAAATGGTCACATTTCTGTTTCTCTAGCTGTTTTGAGTACGTAAATTATATACGTGTATAAGTTGTAAGAAATTTGAGTTTAAGTCTGAGATAAATAATGTCAAAATGTCATGTAAACATAAATCTCACAGAAAATCACTTTTTATAAGAAGTTTCTGAAATCTTCTGTGTAACAGATCACTACAATGGAAATATGGGGTTAAAGTTCACAAAGTTATAGGTATAAATCAAACCATTTTAAAAATATTATAAATATGATACATTTTGGATTTTAATTTTGTATTGTGTTAGCACATAACATTATTTAACTGCTTACAAATATTCTTTATAATTTTAAAAAGGAATGCACACTTTTAATTTATCTGGTTTGAAGTATTTCAATAATGAGAAAAGTTAATATTGTTGGTTAATTCATTTCTTATTTTTTATTCAAAAGTTCTTAACTTAAAATGTTGATCTCACAGATTTAGTAATCTTGAACTGCTTACATTTGTATATATAAGGTGGTATTCTAATAGATATATTAACTCACAGATTTAGTAATCTTGAACTGCATAACATTTGTATATATAATGTGGTTTTTAATAGATATTAACTCACAGATATAGTAATCTTGAACAGTATACTTTTATCAAGATAGATGATTGATATTCAATTTTCCAGGATTTCGTGGGTATACTCAACAAATTTATTTTTACATTAATTTTAACTAATGGAGTTTGTACTAAAAGTATGAAACACAAGTTTACTAGTCTGTTAGGTGAACCATGAAAGTTGTAACACTGGCAAAATAGGTTACTTTTATTACCAATTTTAAAGAAGCAGTTAAAACAATGGTTATATTAGATTGCATTGTCAAACTTTATTACAAGAATGTAAATATTACAGTAGATCAGCTATAGATTTTGGGTATCACTTGTACATGATGTGGTATTTTAAAAGATTAACTCACAGATTCAGTAATCCTTAACTGGGTAACATTTGTATCTATAATGTGGTGTTCTGATAGATACTTACTAACAGATTAACTAATCTTGAACTGCTTACATTTATATATATATACTGCGGTATTCTAATAGATATATTAACTCACAGATTTAGAAATCTTGAACTTCATAACATTTGTATATATAATGTGGTATTCTAATAGATATTAACTCACATATCTAGTATTCTTGAACAGTATACTTTTATCAAGATAGATGATTGATCAAAAAATGCACTGTTACATCACACACATGCTCAACTAAAGCATACTGTAAGATTTTTGTGAATATTTTCTTCTGTACGATTCCAGAATACTTTTACAAATACAATCAAGTTTATCCAAAATATAGATCAAACTCCCTCATCTCTTTACTAAAAAACTGGCTCATTCCCACCACATATAAAACTTTCTCAGTCATTCTAGCTGTTATATCATAGTACTTTTTTGTCTTTTAAGAACTTGAATCAAATGAAATCATTTTAGTCTGTTAGATCTATTGACAATATGTCAAGACTATGGGTAATTAATAGAGCTTGATTTAATGTATGAAATCATATCTACTGTTAGGAACCAAAGGTCAAGTTTTATTTTGTATTCTTGGATTGCTGACCCTTGGTGTCTACACTTTATTTTCTTTAATTCTTTATCAAATTCATACCAAATCACCCCAATATACAATTAGTCATACATTTTTAAATAAGGCCCTTAATCATGTATTTTCGTATTTAGTACTCTATCAGCCTACCCCAAGCAAATTGACCCCAAACAGTAAATAATTCACTGCCATGTATATAATAAGACCAAGTCTGTCTTTATTCTTCATATCTTAAATCAACACAATTTAAAGTGCTATTTCAACTCAATTTTATGTAGAAATTCTCCATGACAAAGTTCACCGTCAGAAGTTTATTCAGAAAGGTGTTATGTCAATATATAACCATTTAAATCACTGTTTAATTTTAAAAAACAATATTTGTAGACTTAAGATCTGGCTAATAAATCAACATCTAAAGAGCTTACATGGCAAGCCTAGGGACAGGTACATAATTGTAGACCTACATACAGGTATATAGCAGTCCTAGAGAAATGTACATGGCAGACCTATATACAAGTACACAATAGTCCTAGGGACAGGTACATTGTAGACCTACATACAGGTATATAGCAGTCCTAGAGAAATGTACATGGCAGACCTATATACAAGTACACAATAGTCCTAGGGACAGGTGCATTGTAGATCTACATACAGGTATATAGCAGTCCTAGAGAAATGTACATGGCAGACCTATAAACAAGTACACAATAGTCCTAGGGACTGGTACATTGTAGACCTACATACAGGTATATAGCAGTCCTAGAGAAATGTACATGGCAGACCTATATACAAGTACACAATAGTCCTAGGGACAGGTACATTGTAGACCTACATACAGGTATATAGCAGTCCTAGAGAAAAGTACATGGCAGACCTATATACAAGTACACAATAGTCCTAGGGACAGGTACATTGTAGACCTACATACAGGTACATAGCAGTCCTAGAGAAATGTACATAAGTACACAATAGTCCTAGGGACAGGTACATGTAGACCTACATACAGGTATATAGTAGTCCTAGAGAAATGTACATGGCAGACCTATATACAAGTACACAATTGTCCTAGGGATACAGGTATATAGCAGGGCAGTCATAGGGACAGATACAAATCTTAGAGGCAGGCTTAATATTAGCTATACTGGGACTTACAGTGGGTTAATTCAAGAATATATCTGATCCTTGAAAAATGGTATCAAGTGAGGTGACAGAAAAGCTCCAAAATAAAACATTTTCCTGACCCAATATATACCTGTATGCAACCTGTGAGTCATAAAAAACTAAATTTATGATGATTTTTTGGAGGGCATGGGAGTACAAGAGACCCTTTCGTTGTTGTTATTAAAGCAGAGGTCTATTTTTTTATAGTGTAAATTATCAAATAGATTTCATGCCAAATTATTTACATGGAAAAGAACAGATATGGTGTAGAAATTAATACGAATAAAGGAGATGTGGGGTATACCTCAATGATGAGACAGCAACCCAAAAACATAAATAACCAAAAGACATCTCGAGGGCAACAAACAGTCTATAAAAATGGACAAGTGACATACAATCCCTACACACACTTAACAAAATACAAAGCAAAGGACAACAGATTTTTTTCTTCCTATTCTTCATTGCAAAGGTAAAGTGAGACCTTCAACAAGGAAGAAAAAGTTACAGTGTGGGTTTATGGCAGCCCCTATTATCATTTCAAATAATTTGAAAATACTTTAGATGTTTTACCTCATTACCACCAGATGTTACTCCGTCAGTGAAATCAATAAGTGAACTTAAAACTTTCCCATAGAAAGGCAATCAAAGGAGGCTACTCAGTCAGTGAAATCAATAACTGAAGTTACAACTTTCCCATAGAAAGGCAATCAAGGGAGGTTACTCAGTCAGTGAAATCAATAACTGAACTTACAACTTTCCTATAGAAGGGCAATCAAAGGGAGGGTACTCAGTCAGCGAAATAAATAACTGAACTTACAACTTTCCTATAGGGCAATCAAAGGGAGGTTACTCAGTAAGTGAAATCAATATCTGAACTTACAACTTTCCCATAGAAAGCCAATCTATTCCAGTGAACTGTTCAGTGTATACTGTACTTGTAAATTAGTCTCCACAATGTAGAAGTTGTAGATAATGAATACAGCAAAGAAAATTAAATAAGTCCATTTAACAAATGATTGAACTTACAACATTCTATAATTGATGAAGAAATTGATTTTATACCTGATCCTTGTCAGTACTAACTGACCAGCATTCAAGTGGCAGATATTTAATAGAAAAATCAATGGAGAACAAAATTCTCGTTCTCCTATTATTTTCAATGAAAGTTCAATCTTAGGCTTAAGAGATAACTTTCAGACATATAAAAGAGTGCCATTATCAATCTATCATTTAGTACCACGGACCATGCAAGACCCTCATGGGAAGTCCAGGACATTAAAAACCACCATCATTAATCTATCATTCTGCCTCTGAAGAAGGTCTGGTCAGGCTATGAATCATCATCAGGAGCTGTTAATTATGTGTTTTCCGCATCAACTATACCTTTTTTTCTTTTTGGAAAGTTCAATCTCATTTTGGAGTTTGGACATCATAACAAAACAGATTAAGCTCGCTAATATTGCATGTCTAATATCATAATAATATTATCTTGATCAAGATGGAATAGCATTGACTTGAATACAAAAATCACTTCTTTTGTACTTTTTGTCCATTTATTCATAATAGAATAGATCTAGAAATCACAAACAAACATGCAGCACTATGAGTCAATATTATAATTCCATGGTCTGAGAACCAACTAGTTTATTTTGAATGGCCTTTAATTAATACTCTCTTATTAAAACCAAATTAATTCTATAAGACTGAGGCAACTGAATGGTGTAAAAGTTGTATGTTAAATGGTGGAAATATTGATGAAAATCAAATCAATGAGAAGGTCATTAGGCACAAATGTTAAAACGGAATCAGTGTATTATTTTCTGGTTCAAACTACAAAGCAACTATGAAACTCAAATTGTTTTTCTTTTCTTCAAATATCCAAATGAGGAAAATATATGGATGATTATACTGTGAACCCCTATTAAGAGAGCCTCAGAGGCAAAGATACCAAGGGATATTCAAACTCATAAGTTGAAAACAAACTGACAATGCCATGGCAAAAACAAAAATGACAAACAACAGTACACAAAACACAACATAGAAACATAAAGACTGAGCAACAGGAACCCCATCAAAACAGGGGGTGATCTCAGGTGCTCCTTAGGTCACCTTACAGCCTTCAACAATGAGCAAAACCCATACTATAGTCAGCTATAAAAGGCCCAAACATGAGAAATGTGAAATAATTCAAATGGGAAAACTAACTGCCTATTCAAATACTTATTTAAATGGTACCGTGTTATATGTAGTAAGGTAATTACTTTCATTATCTTTTAATTGATTTCTTTGATGAAATACTGATAATTTCTTTATAATTGAAAGACAGAATTTCTTTTAATCAATTTCAAGGTTTCCTTCCATAAAGTGCATTAAGTAATGATTTTGTCTATTTCTAGAGAGTATAACCAATATCTAAACTAGAACTTAAGCTTAAAGCTTTTCAGTATAAATTTCAATATCTAATTCATCACAGTCCTGGTTATACCATTTTAATTATTAAGGATTTACTAATTTAATAAAAGAACAGAGTTCCAATGTCCCCGCATTGCACATATTTTATCTGTCCAACGGCAATAACTAAAACTGATTGATCAGCACTGATTTTTGAACTCATCCGAGACATTGCTGATATAAACCTACAACAAAAGTTTCATAAAAATCTGGCAAGAATTGTACACATGAGAGTGCTAACAAAGCAATTTTCCATATTATTAATTTTTCTAAGGGCCATAACTCTTTTGAAAATTATTGATCGGCACTGATTTTCGAACTCGTCCGAGCCATTGCTGACATAAACTTACACTATAAGTTTCATAAAAATCTGGAAAGAATTGCATGTACACATGAGAACGCTAAATATGCAATTTTCCATATAATCAATGTTTCCAAGGGTCATAACTCTTTTAAAATTAGTTCATCTGCACTGATTTTTGAACTTGTCCGAGACATTGCTGACATAAACCTATGATATAAGTTTGATAAAAATCTGGCAAGAACTGTACATATGAGAGCGCTAACAAGACAGGACAGACGGACGCCTGGTATTTCTATATCCCCTGCAATGTGTTGTGCGGGGACAAAATAATCTCTCAAATAGCAGTACAGTCAATTGAGAAAACCAAGAATATCACCATTAAATGTGTCTTATATTGTGCTGTTACCCCACTCTTTCAGGTTAGGGGAGGGTTAAATGCTCACAAACATGTTTAAACCTGCTGAGATATTTCTGACTATCTAATTTTCATGTCTTATTTCAATAGAACTCTGTGATTTCAGTAAAATGTATCTATTTTAACCCCTAATGTTTAAACTATCAACTTGCTTTTTTACAGAAATATAAAGTATATCAGTATATTATCAGAGTGATGTCCCCTTCCATCTGACAGAGGTAACCATAGAAAATGTCCCCTACGGTTTTGCGGAGCAGGGGGTAATAATCGTATGTCAACAGTTAAAACTGTCACCGTTTAAATGATTTGATATTCTTTTAAAAGTAATAAAATTAAATATGTGTATAATTTATTCATTAGTTTTAAATGGCCCTCAAATGCCTATAACTGCTGTGTTTACTCTTTTCTTATAATTAGCATTTAAAATCGGTCTTTGACATTTAAAACCACTTAAATGGTCTAATAATTATCATTGTAATTATATCAGACAGTTGAATATTTAATGATTTCAATAGGAAAAATATGTCCCTTTGTGAATATACTGCATGTGTATAATGACAATAAAATGTTTGGTGTACAAGCTTTTTGTTAGTGTGTGATCTAGCAGAAAAATACCAAGTTCCTGGAGAATTTTACTTTAAAGTTTTACTGCATAATACTCATTCTTCCCATTTCTTACAGGCTATACAAAAAATATAAATGATGGAGATCAAAATAAAATTTCAATTATGCATTTTGAAGAATGAACTGCAACCATATGACAGGACGATATAAAAAATATTTATAGGGCCATGTCAGTTTATCCCATCAGGTTTTATGCATAATAATTATCCTAGAATGAAAACAACATAAATACTATATTGTCACAGAATTTTTCTCTTCAAGTTTACTTTTTGATGAAAGTAATAAAAGAACCATCGAACAGACTAAATAATTATACCAAGCATGAAATTGACGAATTATAATTATGAGATATGACCACCGCTGATCAATGTCTTTTGTACTTAACACTTAGCAATCGCTGAGTAAAAAGAATCGGAGAAAACTTTTTTGTCATTGTATTTGCTTTTATAAAATATTAATTATTTATGTTCTGTCGTCAAACCCTATTCTTTCTTTATGTATATAATTAATGGGAAAGAATGAGCATTATATATATGGTTTGCTTTTATGTCTCACATGTATATTAGTCAATATGATTACATTAGATTCATAATCTATCTTTTTTATTGGTAAATTTTATTTGCATTGAAAACTAATACGCAGATCGAATCAAAGAAATAATAAATAAAAATGTCCATTGACTAGCCCGTTGGTGGAATCATTTATAAACATGACATAATCGGTGAAAAGGAGAGTAAATTCAAATATTCTCAAACAACAATTAATCTTCAAAAAGTTTTTGTCAGAGTGGGTTCTTGAATAAAGTACAAATATTTTTTATCAGACATGGGGTCTACATTTTATTGTATACATAATAAAAAATAAATTCTACTTATGTAATAGAATAAATTGATTTCACAACAGAAAATGTAATAAATGCAGAAATTAAATTTACGACTTTCAATAAATTTAACATGCATATTGTTTCAGTAATCAATATTAACATATATAGTAGTATAAATGTCCCTGCATTTATTTAGGGGTTGTGAAAGGGGTATTTGCACTTATGAACACGAAATAAAATCGCCATTTCATTATGGACAAAAATTAAGAATTAAAACTTACACATTGCTTTTTTACCAATTTGCACAAAACACGTTGAATACTGATACAATAAGTTGAAATAAAAATTGCAAACATTTTGCATGAAAATAGAGCTTTATCACCCTAAAAAAATCAGATATGCTAATATGTTACAATGTAACAATTGTTCTGTCTATTAATTTTGTTTAATTCGATCTGTATCCCCATTAGTACCCCCCTCTAATATGAGGGGGTTTTGTATTAAAGGGTTTATTTCGTGCATTATGTTTGCCAGTTTTTATTTCATTTTCTTTCTTTAGCTGTTAATTCACCATTTCATCCCTATAGGTAAGAATACAATATTGAAGCTTAAAAATTATTATCCAATGAAAGGATTTCTTAATTTCATGTTCTCTAGTGCACATAGCCCATTTATGGTCCAAATATAAATAATGACTGCCATGGAAGGCAATTTAAATTTTTGCTTAGATTCCTTGCTTAGGTCAATGAGTGATATATAAAATTCAAAATGTAAAATACTCTTAAAGCAGACTATATGATTATCTAGACTTTGATTAAAGAAACAAAATCTCACACCCTATTACCACCTAAACCTATGGCAGATACAAAAGGTTACCGATTTCCATTCAAAACAATTGTTTTTGCTATCATGTACAGCAAATTTTAACTGCCATTTGGTATATGGATTGCAATTGTGTTCAACAGATTTTGATCTGTGTCACCTATTGCCCCTTGAGAAATGTGGCCATTGGGTTGACCATGTTTAACCATGGTTGAAACCTTAAACATGGTTGACCACCTGTAGTACGAATTGCTGGCAGTAGTGTGTGATTGCCCCCTGAGAAATGTGGCCATCGGGTTGACCATGTTTAACCATGGTTGAAACCTTAAAAACATGGTTGACCATCTGTAGTACGAATTGCTGGCAGTAGTGTGTGATTGCCCCCTGAGAAATGTGGCCATCGGGTTGACCATGTTTAACCATGGTTGAAACCTTAAAAACATGGTTGACCATCTGTAGTACAGATTGCTGGCAGTAGTGTGTGATACCTTAGAATTTCAGTAGTTGTAGATTGCTCTGATGTTTGACAGCTGTTTTGGAGACTACTAAGGATTCATTGTACAGGCCAATATAACATTAAAGCAATCTCACACTACAATTCCAGTTGAAGTGTGGCTAATTTAACCCACTGATTTTATTTTGGATAAAAGACCATAAAATGGACTCTCTACAAACTCATCAATGATTAAAATATCATTTTGATAAAAAAAAAAAAAGAAGAAATTCCACATACCAATATTGTCATATACATTTAAGCTCCCCTTAGATTTTTGAGAGATTATTTCTAGTGTGGGGGATAAGATTACCCACTGATTTCTGACAGATTATTACTGGTAGCTTGGATAGTATTACAAGGGTCCTACTGTCAATCGAGAAATCATTAAGTCACCTATCTTATCCATTTGATCTTAGGACATTGATGGTATACTTGGATATTTAAAGAAAATTTAAGATATCTCAAAATGACAAGGCACTGATCTTGTCTTGTGAAATTTATTGGAAAAAACTTAGTCCTGAAATGAACTACTTTTGGGGAATTTTGCAATTTACAGGCCTAAGGAACTGACCATTAGAAAGGGGGGTTTATTGTGGAATTTATTGGAAAATAATCTAGTCCGAAATGAACGACTTTATAAAGCCTTTTTTCATTTCGCTTGTTAACAGGCCAAAGGAAATAAGCATAGGGAGGGAGATTTATTGGAAAAAAACCTAGTCCTGAAAACAACCACTTTATAAAACCTTTTTTTCATTTGGCTTTTTACAGGCCGAAGGAAATGACAATTAATTCATTTTTTTTTGGAGGGGACGGAGCTCACATTAGGAAAAAAAAATCAAAGTCAGAAAAGTTGATTCTAGGAGGGGCGAACTCCTGGAGCAAAGTTTGTAAATCATTTTGGGAATATGGATTCCTGATGACAAGTTTATACCATTGGGCAAAACAATGATACTGGGAGGGGACACTTAAGGGTTAAAACATGTTTCTGAGTTGACAGTTTATTAATGTTGCCATGGTAAACTGTGAAATGTCTTTAAGCTTTTCTTAGCTCCTTTTATCTAAGTATTGTTGGGAAAATCTATGATCAAATATAGTAACTTTAAATTTACTAATATATGACCTAAGGGGTCATTTCTGGTGGTAAATTTGTGTCATGGAATCTTAGTAAATATATGACTTAAGGGGACATTTCTGGTGGTTAATTTCTGTCATTGAATATTGGTAAATATGTGACTTAAGGGGATATTTCTGGTGGTAAATTTATGTGTAATTGAATATAAGTAAAAATATGACTTAAGGGGACATTTCTGGTGGTAAATTTGTATAGTGAATATAAGTAAATATATGACTTTAGGGGACATTTCTGGTGGTAAATTTCTGTCATTGAATATTGGTAAATATATAACTTAAGCGGACATTTTCTTGTAGTAAATTTGTATCATTGAATCTTGGTAAATATATGATTTAAGGGGACATTCCTGGTGGTATATTTGTGATATTGAATATTAATAAATATATGACTTAAGGGGACATTTTCTGGTGGTAAATTTGTGTCATTGAATACAAGTAAATATATGACTTAAGGGGACATTTTCTGGTGGTAAATAAACTCATCATAAATACCAGGATTAAATTTTGTATTTCCGCCAGACGCGCATTTCGTCTACAAAAGACTCATCAGTGACGCTCGAATCCAAAAAAGTTAAAAAGGCGAAATAAAGTACGAAGTTGAAGAGCATTGAGGACCAAAATTCCTAAAAGTTTTGCCAAATATAGCTAAAGTAATCTATTCCTGAGGTAGAAAAGCCTTAGTATTTCAAAAATTCAATAGTTTTGTAAACAGTTAACTTATAAATATGACCATATCAATGATAATTCATGTCAGCAAAGAAGTGGTGACTACTGGGCTGGTGATACCCTCGGGGAATTAAAACTCCACCAGCAGTGGCATCCACCCAGTGGTTGTAAATAAACTCATCATAGATACCAGGATTAAATTTTGTATTTACTTTGTATGTACTTAAGGGGACATTTCTGGTGGTAAATTTGTATTATTGAATCTTGTTAAATATATGACTTAAGGGGACATTCCTGGTGGTAAATTTGTGTCATTGAATATTATTAAATATATGACTTAAGGGGACATTTTCTGGTGGTAAATTTGTGTCATTGAATATTAGTAAATATATGACTTAAAGGGACATTTCTGGTGGTCAATTTGTGTTATTGAATATAAGTAAATATATGACTTAAGGTTTCTGGTGGTAATATTGTGTCATTGAAAATAAGATTTAAGGGGACATTTCTGGTGGTAAATTTGTGTCATTGAATATTGGTGAATATAAGACTTAAGAGGATATTTCTGGTGGTAAATTTGTGTCATTGAATATTAGTAAATATATGACTTAAGGGGACATTTCTGATGGTCAATTTGTGTTATTGAATATAAGTAAATATATGACTTAAGGTTTCTGGTGGTAATATTGTGTCATTGAAAATAAGATTTAAGGGGACATTTCTGGTGGTAAATTTGTGTCATTGAATATAAGTAAATATATGACTTAAGGGGACATTTCTGGTGGTAAATTTGTGTCACTGAATATTGGTAAATATATGACTTAAGGGGACATTTCTGGTGGTAAATTTGTGTCACTGAATATTGGTAAATATATGACTTAAGAGGACATTTTCTGGTGGTAAATTTGTGTCATTGAATATTAGTAAATATATGACTTAAGGGGACATTTTCTGGTGGTAAATTTGTGTCATTGAATATTAGTAAATATATGATTTAAGGGGACATTTCTGGTGGTAAATTTGTGTTACTGAGTAAAGTCTATGTGATTTTCAGGGGTCATTTCAGGTAGAAAGTTTATGTTATTGAATAGAAGTCTATGTGATTTTCAGGGGTCATTTCAGGTAGAAATTTTATGTTATTGAGTTAAGTCTATGTGATTTTCAGGGGTCATTTCAGGTAGAAAATTTATGTTACTGAGTATAAATCTATGTGATTTTCAGGGGTCATTTCAGGTAGAAAGTTTATGTTATTGAATAAAGTCTGTGTGATTTTCAGTGGTCATTTCAGGTAGAAAATTTATGTTATTGAGTAAAGTCTATGTGATTTTCATGGGTCATTTCAGGTAGAAAGTTTTTGTTATTGAGTAAAGTCTATGTGATTTTCATGGGTCATTTCAGGTAGAAAGTTTTTTGTTATTGAGGAAAGTCTATGTGATTTTCATGGGTCATTTCAGGTAGAATGTTTATGTTATTGAGTAGAAGTCTATATGATTTTCAGGGGTCATTTTTAGGTAGAAAGTTTATGTTATTGAGTATAAGTCTATGTGATTATTAATAACATGACAACCATATGTTAACTGATCTTTTTAATTCTGAAAGCTGATATCTCAGTCTTTTATTAACCAAGGACAATTTTGCTACTCCATTTAAAGTTTGATATTATGAAATAATCTGACAAGTTTTATTTTGTATCCGTGTGTAACTTGTCAATAGACTAAGGACAAAACCAAGATTCTAAATCATAAAAATATATCTCAAGTCAATAATAAAATATAAAACTTTCAATAGATATTTTAAATTGATTATAATTTCATTTAAGAAAATACAAGGTTCAAGAGATTTTTAATTTTAAAATTAGCACCATGCCAACTCCTATTATTATCAAAAGTTTGGTATATCTCTATATTAAAAACCTTCAACAATGAGCAAACATATATACACCAACATGGAGGCAAAAGAAACTATATTTGCAATACATTTACCACAAAGCTTAATTTTATTACTGACAGATGACTTCGTGACAAGAAATCACAATTCATCTGGTCAATATAAAATTAAGGAAATCATTGTGACTTTGAGATGATGAGCAGCAATAAAATTGCTGTTCTTTTGTGTGTTTTTTGCTGTGCATGTACTGATTTTGTGTCATGGATGGATACCCCATATCCTTTGTTTTTCTATTAAATGATGATTGTCACCGAATTTGTGAGTTTTTATTTATGATGGTGGACTGAGTTCATTCCATCACTGAATCTGTGAGTTTTTACAGTTCATACCATAAGTATCAACAAAGAATCTGTGAGTTTTTATCTATGATGGTGGACTGACTTCATCCCATAAGTCTATCAACAAAGAATCTGTGAGTTTTTATCTATGATGGTGGACTGAGTTCATCCCATAAGTCTATCAAGAAAATATACTTACTGGATGAGTGAACCAAACTAATGACTGCTATTCAAAGCGATAATATTTCTTATAACTTTTTTATTCACAATCATTTTTTTAAATGCAGATTAACTTAACTTTTTTCCTGTTTTTCAAACATTCATAATTTTAACTATTGTTTTTTCGAATGATTTTATTGGTCTAGACTATTTCTTGGTCTACCAAACTGAATCTGTGAGTTTTTAGCCTTATTTATCATTTTTTAATCACAATCCTATTCATCATTTTCCTGAATTTCAAACATTTTTTAATTAACTTTTTATGATCTATTTTATACAGTTATCCTCATTTATCACTAATTTTATTTGTTTTAATCTAAATATTTCATCTTTTAAGAAAATAACTTTCCTACATCTAACTTTTTCTTATATTTTGTCCTATAATTGAACTTTGATAATTTATTTACTTATTGTTTTTTACCTGTGGTCCTGTATTAGTCACACTTCAATGAACACAAAAACTTATATATCCAATACAGAATTTCTAATTTCCATGAATATTTCATCCATATATCTGAGCTGAAATCCAATTTGTCAATCAATCACAGTGAAATCTAATATTCCAAAAGTACACTCAAGAATTCCAATATCTGATCTGTGACTAAATTCCAATCTTTCTCAAAAGATAATAATTTTGCATAAAAATGCAAACAGGTCGTTCATAATATTATTAAAAATAGATTATTCAAGTAGTCACTGATTAAAACAGAAGACTTGGTCTTTGTCACAAGAATGTTTGTATAAAGCCACTTATAACTGACAAATTATAAATCTTCATTGATCTGAAGATTTTAACATACGGACAATCTTAATGTGTTTTCCTATCGGATTAAGGTACAATGAAAATGGATCTAATCGATGATACGGTTACATGCAAACTCTCGGATATGATCAAATTGCTCTTTCCATTAATGGATGTTCCACAAACAATAGTACCTGCTGGTGCACTGTGTACTTAATTAACACTCTGGGATCTTATATGCTTGGCTGCATTCATGTCTTTTTGTTAACTGTTAAAAATTATGAAAAAAAATCTTTAAAGTTAATCGATTTGATTATTTAATGCTAAAAATCAAATTTAAACGGACCATACTATTTCACATTATTCATTAATAACGATAAAATTCAAAGAAGTTATCTAATGGTCAGCTATAAAGTAAATTCAATATTTCGTTGTCAAGAGTCAACGATCGGATTATCATCACAGAATTAGTCCTTTTGTTTGTTGTCTATTGATAAAAACCAAGACTTTTAAGATTTGGTTAAATATAAACTAACTTAATGAGTCGAATCCAATTAAAATGTGCTACAATCACGTAACGGGAGAAGGACTCATTGATTAAACAATCACTACAAGTACATTTGGAAAGACGATAACTTATTTGCATAAATATAAAATCATTATTGTTATGGCATTAATAAACTGGAATACGAATCTGCCAATTACTCAGAGAAATTCTGCAGAAATTGTTATGATGACTTTAGTAAAATTAATGATGAATTAATTCAATGACTTTAAATGTAACTTCTGCTCTTAGCAACCAAGCATGTAAAAGATTAGGATCTATATTTAGCCTCTGTTGAATGTTTTTCTTTCTAATAATAATTTTAGCATCAAAAATTGTTTCACTTAGCAACCAAGATTTTCAAATTTGCAATATTTGTTGAACACTTTTTCTGTGAACAAAAAACATTTAATTAGTCCTGGTTAGTGTCTATCTTATTAGTCTGTAACTATGGTGATGACAAACTGGCAGTCCATCAACCAATTTTCTTAAATTTGAACAGAAATAACAAATTAATCCATAAAAAATAGTTGAATTTGTAATGGTTGCTGACAAAGTATCAAATAACAGACCTAAAACAAACACGGGGTAATTCCTGTGTAATCACAATGTAATCCCAAAGTCTGGGGGGTGAATATGACACGATATTTAATTCTTCTTCTTTGTCTTACAACACCCAAAGTATGAGTTATTCAAATCTCAATTTTTTTAAATCCGTGTAAAGAATATCAGCCAGATTTTGGGTTTTTAGACTAATTATGCAAATCAAACTTTAAAGTTCTAGATATACCTAATAGGTTAGAATGTTCTCCCTCTAAATGATTTATCATACGAAAGGACCATTTGTTTAGGAATGATTTCAAGTACTCTTCAATACTGGTCCGATGTAAACAGCTTATTACAGCACCGAGTCATTTATAATATTAGGTAATCTGTCTTCAATACAGCTATATGAAGTCAGACTAACGAAGCTTGATTCTGTAATATTTGCACTTGAATCTGTTAACTTAAAATGCACTTAATTCTGTAAACTTTGCACTCAATTCTGTAAGCTTTGCACTTAATTCCCAAAAATCTCCAATATTACAACAAATTCATGGCAATAATTCTTAAGGATTGTTCAAGTACCTTTGTTACTAAAATAAACACCAATTGATATTCAGTACAAATCTATCCTCGCTACAATTCCCAAAAATCTGCCCATAGTCAAATCCTGTTTCATCAGGGAGAACCACTTCAGCATCTATTTATATGGTCTTTCCCTAAAGTCCTAGGACTATGCATCTCCTTCCTTAAGGCAATACTTATACTGTAATGTAAGATTTAGTATACCCTCCTTTCCATATGAAATGCTGGGATACTAAAATTAAGATTAAGTATATCTTTAACACCAATATTTTACTTGAACTTGTCTCGTTACGACATCGTCCTCCCAAATTATCTTGTAGTTTGGCCGTGATTTATTCTTATTTAAATTAGTATTTAATTTAACATGTAAACATACAGTTAAGGTTTATTCAAATTATTCTTTAAATATTTGTTGTTTGTTACAATAGATATTTTATACTGTAAAGAAAACAGGAATCAGTCAAGACATATACAACATGTATTGATTTCTTACTGAATAGAATCTGTCATTGTGATAAGTGTGGGGTACACAAAAAGGGGGAGAGGTTCTTATATATAATGATTTGGGTACACAAAAAGGGGGAGAGGTTCTTATATAAATGTTTTGGGGGGAGAGGTTCTTATATATAATGATTTCAGATATATAATGTTTGGATACACAAAAAGGGGGAGAGGTTCTTATATATAATGTTTTGGGTACACAAAAAGGGGGAGAGGTTCTTATATATAATGTTTTGAGTACACAAAAAGGGGGAGAGGTTCAGATATATAATGTTTTGAGTACACAAAAAGGGGGGAGAGGTTCTTATATATAATGTTTTGGGTACAAAAGGGAGAGGTTCTTATATATAATGTTTTGAGTACAAAGAGGAAGAGGTTCTTATATATAATGTTTTGAGTACACAAAAAGGGGGAGAGGTTCAGATATATAATGTTTTGAGTACACAAAAAGGGGGGAGAGGTTCTTATATATAATGTTTTGAGTACACAAAAAGGGGAAGAGGTTCTTATATATAATGTTTTGAGTACACAAAAAGGGGGGAGAGGTTCTTATATATAATGTTTGGGGTACACAAAAAAGGGAAGAGGTTCAGATATATAATGTTTTGTGTACACAAAAAGGGGGAGAGGTTCTTATATGTAATGCTTTGGGTACACAAAAAGGGGGAGAGGTTCTTATATATAATCCAAATGTTATAACTTTATTTCATTTAATTTTACCTTAACTTAGTATAATCAAAAGATTTATATGGGAATAGAAATTAATTTGTCTACAAATATTACTATTTTCCGAAAACCTTTTCTTAAATGTTAAAAGTAATTTAAATATACAGAATATATATATATATTTATTCATAAATCCTATACAATTTATTCATAATCCATCATCAAGATACTACACTCCTCCCCCAGCTTTGTTAGGTAAACATGAAACTTTGTGCTGGCCTAATCACAAGTCTGAACACAATATGAAAAGTTTCCCAACATCGTACCTCAGAAGGTTTAAATAGACAGTTACAGATTAATCTTTAGTCAATTAAATCCATTCAAATAATATCAAAAAGGTCTATCAAGCCTAAAGTGATTAGCTAAGTATTATCTTTCCCAAATATAGTTATCTCCCCTTAGTAGCTTTAGCCTGGAGTCCATAAAATTATATTTTTTTATTCAAAAAAGTAAAACAATAAAAAAAGAACCCACTGTTGAGTTACTCAATCAATTATTAATGTTAATAACAGCAATTGAAATTTTCACAAAACATTTTAAGCAATAAATAAAGAGACCTGGCTTTCTACGGACCTCATTTAACAATTTCAACAAATCAAAGAGCTGATAGCTCTGAGGTGGAAGAAGGTGAATAAATTAAAGGTAACTTGAATTACCATAAAAGCAGCCCCACTAACCCAGCCTGCTTTGTTCCATTATCGCTATGATGTATTTTTTTCTTCAAACAAGAATGTGTCATAAGTACATGGATTTCAATCATTTTCTATGTTCAGTGGACCGTGAAAATTAGGTAAAATCTTTAATTTGGCAGTAAAATTAGAAAGATCATATCATAAGGAACACATGTGTACTAAGTTTCAAATTAATTGGATTTCAACTTCATTAAAACTACCACGACCATAAACTTTAACCTGAAGCAGGACGGACGGACAGACCAGTAAACATAATGCCCATAAATGGGGCATAAAATAGTGACTTGTTACATACCTGCCAACTTCTGAAATTTCCCATGGGGTTTTAGTGTGCGACAACAATTTTAAAGGTTACAATTTTAGCGAAGTATTTTGCACGATCTGGATTGTCTTGAAAAAGTGTCATATTTGTATGATGAGCTTACATGCCTTTTTCTTAAGTCTGTTTGCATGATTTAAGTTTTAAATCAGTAGAAAAGATGAACATGTAGCTAGCAGACCAGGGTTTATTTTCTTGTGTAAGAATATTAGATGCTTGTTGAAATTTCCAATTTTGAATTATGCAAAGATGTGTCACCCTCATTAGAAGAACATTACAACCCACTGTAAATAAAATGCTCCGCAGGGCGCAGCTTGATACGACCGCAGAGGTCGAACCCTGAATCAAGTATGGACACAACATTCAAGCTTGATACAGCTCTGAATTTGGATTGTGATTAAATATTTGACACAGCATAGGTTTCTGACACAGAATGAATGTGGTCTAAGAACTTAAATTTTTTAAATTGGACATTCACCTATTATGGTCCAATATCCAAAATCTAAATACATGGTTAGATTCAGCATATCAAAGAACCCCAAGAGTTCAATTTTTGATGAAATCAAACAAAGTTTAATTTTGGACCCTTTTGACCTCAATGTGGACAAAGTTGATAACGGGGCCCAAAAATCAAAAATCTAAATACATGGTTACATAATGTAGATTCAGCATATGAAAGAACCCCATATATTCAATTTTTGTTGAAATCAAACAAAGTTTAATTTTGGACCCCGATTTGGACCAACTTGAAAACTGGGCCCATAATCAAAATCTAAATACATGTTGAGATTCAGCATATCAAAGAACCCTAAGAATTCAATTTTGTTTAAATCAAACAAAGTTTAATTTTGGACCCTTTGGACCTTAATGTAGACCAATTTGAAAACAGGACCAAAAATAAAGAATCTAAATACACGGTTAGATTCGCATATCAAAGAACCCCAATAATTCAATTTTGTTGAAATCAAACAAAGTTTAATTTTGGACCCTTTTGACCTCAATGTGGACAAAGTTGATAACGGGGCCCAAAAATCAAAAATCTAAATACATGGTTAGATTCAGCATATCAAAGAACCCCATATATTCAATTTTTGTTGAAATCAAACAAAGTTTAATTTTGGACCCCGATTTGGACCAACTTGAAAACTGGGCCCATAATCAAAAATCTAAATACATGTTTAGATTCAGCATATCAAAGAACCCTAAGAATTAAATTTTTGTTAAAATCAAACTAAGTTTAATTTTGGACCCTTTGGACCTTAATGTAGATCAATTTGAAAACGGGACCAAAAATTAAGAATCTAAATACACGGTTAGATTCGGCATATCAAAGAACCCCAATAATTCAATTTTTGTTGAAATCAAACAAAGTTTAATTTTGGACCCTTTTGACCTCAATGTGGACAAATTTGATAACAGGGCCCAAAAATTAAAAATCTAAATAAATGGTTAGATTCAGCATATCAAAGAACCCCATATATTCAATTTTTGTTGAAATCAAACAAAGTTTAATTTTGGACCCCGATTTGGACCAACTTGAAAACTGGGCCCATAATCAAAAATCTAAATACATGTTTAGATTCAGCATATCAAAGAACCCTAAGAATTCAATTTTTGTTAAAATCAAACTAAGTTTAATTTTGGACCCTTTGGACCTTAATGTAGATCAATTTGAAAACAGGACCAAAAATTAAGAATCTAAATACACGGTTAGATTCGGCATATCAAAGAAACCCCAATAATTCAATTTTGATGAAATCAAACAAAGTTTAATTTTGGACCCTTTGGACCTCAATGTGGACCAATTTAAAAACAGGGCCCAAAATCCAAAAACTTAATACACGGTTAGATTCAGCATATTAAAGAACCCCAAGAGTTCAAGAATAAAACCCCACTGAAATTGGTCAAGAAATAAGCAATTTATACAAAGTATCTTCTTTTGCATAATACTGTGCAATTGAATATTTCTTGCAATTGCGCAATACTGTGCAATTGAATATTTCTTGCTATTGCGCAATACTGTACAATTGACAATTTCTTGCTATTGCGCAATATTGTGCTATTGGATATTTCTTGCTATTGCGCAATACTGTGCAATTGAAGATTTCTTGCTATTCGCAATACTGTGCAATTGAAAATTTCTTGCTATTGCACAATACTTATTATATAATAATTTACACATCCTGTTTGGTGTGTATCTCCTGCCATATCATTATTATTTGCTTTTAAATATAAATCAGAAATAACCAACTTAAAATGGAAAATTTTAAAGAAAAAAAGGAAAAAAGGAAAAAAAATCCCCCATTTTTGAACCCCTTATGATTCATCACCCCAAACTCAATCCCAGCCTTCCTTTGAGGTATGGTACCTTGCAGTACAATTTCAGAGATCCATACACTTTAACACAAGTTATTGTCTGGAAACTAGAAAATGCTTATTTTGGCCCCTTTTGGCCCCTAATTCCTAAACGTTTCAGGCAATTACCCCAAACTCAATTCAGCTTTCCTTTGTGATATGGAACCTTGTAGTACAATTTCAGAAAGATCCATACACTTACACACAAGTTATTGTCATGAAACTAGAAAAATGCTTGTTTTTGCCCTTTTTGGCCCCTAATTCCGAAAATTTTGAGGCAATTACCCCAAAAATCAATCCCAGCATTCCCTTGTGATATGGAACCTTGTGGTACAAAGTCAGAGATCCATACACTAACACACAAGTTATGTCTAGAAGTTACATAAATGCTTATTTTGGCCCTTTTGGCCCTTAATTCCTTAACTGTTGGTACCATAACCCCAAAATCAATCCTAACCTTCCTTTTGTGATATTGAACCTTATGGTAAAATTTCATAGAGATCCATTCACTTAAACTAAAGTTAGAGTGCGAAAACCAATGCGTCTTCGGACGACGACGACGACAACGACGCAGCGCTAACGTCATACCAATATCGACCACAAAATTTTTGCGGTCGTATAAAAATGAACATCTCTATATTCATATTATTTGATGAAACTTTTCCCCAAGAACTATGCATCTATCAAGTATTAAAGTGTCAAAACATGTCAAAAGAATTTTGTGATGTTTCTAAACTTATATCTTCTTTATTAATTTGACCCTCATTTAGAAAAGTTGTTCCAAATATAATGAATTTTCCCACTTTTGAGTTAAAAATCTTAAAATTTTCTTTCTTTTTTTCAACAGTAAATGACCCTTTTTTAGGGACAGTCCTCATTTAAGGGACACCACTCATAATGGGTGGGTGGGGGTGGGGTCCCAACCTGTTTGTTTGTCTTTGTGAAAAAGAATAGTACATTGTGCTTTAAATGATTTAATTGAATACAAAATAACATATGTTACAAAAGTATAATGTCAATAAATTAGTGAAAAAATACTATTTATCATCTTTATGGTAGTACTGCATCATTGAATGTGGTCAATCAGTCATGCTTTTATCCTTAAGCTGTGTAAGAACCTCCTTGCAGATGAAAATTCACATGCCATGTTCACGATTTTACAACTTCTTCTTCTTCTTCGTATTTCCTTCCAATTAGGAACACCAAGTAGAAACGGAGTTGTTTTCACTTGTATTATTTAAAAGTATTTTTTAAAGTACTAGATGAAAACAACACAAGTTCAAAATCTAGCATGTTAGAATAATCTTCAGAGAAAACGTTTTTATTGGCTTATTAATTTGATCATGAGAAACACAGAATTTGATTGGCTGAACACTATTGTCTTACCTTGGGAACAAAATAAGGAACAGATGATTTTCACTAAATCGTGTTTTAGAGCTTTTTAACGATACCCTTAATATCAATATTTTTAATAAATGCAAGGACGTATTATAAAACGTTGTGTAAGATAAGAGTGAAGAGAATGAACACAAGGTGAAGCGTACTATACGGCGAAAGAACTCAGGACTAACAGACCAAGGCGAACATGTAAACAGGGCGAGTTGTCCCGATACCAAATTCACGCATGGGTACTACAAATATCTACATTAAAACATCCGGTTACAAGTACACAAATAACGTTCATGTAGATGAGATGAAATCTAATAAATTACATAAATAAAAGGGTAAATATTAACGATAGTGATTGTTTTCAATCTAATTTACAAATTAAATGATTCAGATGCTTAATCATGTGTAAAAATCGGTGTCAAGAATCGGAAGTTGTTATGAAATTGTAATACAGAAGCGGATGCGGCATACGGAGGTGGTTCAATGATTTTAAAGTCGGCACCATAGGCCTTCAGAAGACTTGAAGTCTTCTTCCACCAAAACGACTTATGTCATTAAGTTATAAGAACCCCATTGCTTTTTTATGGACCTAACTACTTCTAATATGCCGAACAACGATACAAGAACCTTACTTTTTGTGGAGGTGACTTCTACAAAAATCCATTTCTTTTTTTATGGACCTCAATTTTAGGTGTCAAATCAGTTCTACAAGACCCTTTGTTTCTAAGATGTCAAATCAGTTCTACAAGACCCTTTGTTTCTAAGATGTCAAATCAGTTCTACAAGACCCTTTGTTTCTAAGATGTCAAATCAGTTCTACAAGACCCTTTGTTTCTAAGATGTCAAATCAGTTCTACAAGACCCTTTGTTTCTAAGATGTCAAATCAGTTCTACAAGACCCTTTGTTTCTAAGATGTCAAATCAGTTCTACAAGACCCTTTGTTTCTAAGATGTCAAATCAGTTCTACAAGACCCTTTGTTTCTAAGATGTCAAATCAGTTCTACAAGACCCTTTGTTTCTAAGATGTCAAACAGTTCTACAAGACCCTTTGTTTCTAAGATGTCAAATCAGTTCTACAAGACCCTTTGTTTCTAAGATGTCAAATCAGTTCTACAAGACCCTTTGTTTCTAAGATGTCAAATCAGTTCTACAAGACCCTTTGTTTCTAAGATGTCAAATCAGTTCTACAAGACCCTTTGTTTCTAAGATGTCAAATCAGTTCTACAAGACCCTTTGTTTCTAAGATGTCAAATCAGTTCTACAAGACCCTTTGTTTCTAAGATGTCAAATCAGTTCTACAAGACCCTTTGTTTCTAAGATGTCAAATCAGTTCTACAAGACCCTTTGTTTCTAAGATGTCAAATCAGTTCTACAAGACCCTTTGTTTCTAAGATGTCAAATCAGTTCTACAAGACCCTTTGTTTCTAAGATGTCAAATCAGTTCTACAAGACCCTTTGTTTCTAAGATGTCAAATCAGTTCTACAAGACCCTTTGTTTCTAAGATGTCAAATCAGTTCTACAAGACCCTTTGTTTCTAAGATGTCAAATCAGTTCTACAAGACCCTTTGTTTCTAAGATGTCAAATCAGTTCTACAAGACCCTTTGTTTCTAAGATGTCAAATCAGTTCTACAAGACCCTTTGTTTCTAAGATGTCAAATCAGTTCTACAAGACCCTTTGTTTCTAAGATGTCAAATCAGTTCTACAAGACCCTTTGTTTCTAAGATGTCAAATCAGTTCTACAAGACCCTTTGTTTCTAAGATGTCAAATCAGTTCTACAAGACCCTTTGTTTCTAAGATGTCAAATCAGTTCTACAAGACCCTTTGTTTCTAAGATGTCAAATCAGTTCTACAAGACCCTTTGTTTCTAAGATGTCAAATCAGTTCTACAAGACCCTTTGTTTCTAAGATGTCAAATCAGTTCTACAAGACCCTTTGTTTCTAAGATGTCAAATCAGTTCTACAAGACCCTTTGTTTCTAAGATGTCAAATCAGTTCTACAAGACCCTTTGTTTCTAAGATGTCAAATCAGTTCTACAAGACCCTTTGTTTCTAAGATGTCAAATCAGTTCTACAAGACCCTTTGTTTCTAAGATGTCAAATCAGTTCTACAAGACCCTTTGTTTCTAAGATGTCAAATCAGTTCTACAAGACCCTTTGTTTCTAAGATGTCAAATCAGTTCTACAAGACCCTTTGTTTCTAAGATGTCACAGTTCTACAAGACCCTTTGTTTCTAAGATGTCAAATCAGTTCTACAAGACCCTTTGTTTCTAAGATGTCAAATCAGTTCTACAAGACCCTTTGTTTCTAAGATGTCACAGTTCTACAAGACCCTTTGTTTCTAAGATGTCAAATCAGTTCTACAAGACCCTTTGTTTCTAAGATGTCAAATCAGTTCTACAAGACCCTTTGTTTCTAAGATGTCAAATCAGTTCTACAAGACCCTTTGTTTCTAAGATGTCAAATCAGTTCTACAAGACCCTTTGTTTCTAAGATGTCAAATCAGTTCTACAAGACCCTTTGTTTCTAAGATGTCAAATCAGTTCTACAAGACCCTTTGTTTCTAAGATGTCAAATCAGTTCTACAAGACCCTTTGTTTCTAAGATGTCAAATCAGTTCTACAAGACCCTTTGTTTCTAAGATGTCAAATCAGTTCTACAAGACCCTTTGTTTCTAAGATGTCAAATCAGTTCTACAAGACCCTTTGTTTCTAAGATGTCAAATCAGTTCTACAAGACCCTTTGTTTCTAAGATGTCAAATCAGTTCTACAAGACCCTTTGTTTCTAAGATGTCAAATCAGTTCTACAAGACCCTTTGTTTCTAAGATGTCAAATCAGTTCTACAAGACCCTTTGTTTCTAAGATGTCCAGTTCTACAAGACCCTTTGTTTCTAAGATGTCAAATCAGTTCTACAAGACCCTTTGTTTCTAAGATGTCAAATCAGTTCTACAAGACCCTTTGTTTCTAAGATGTCAAATCAGTTCTACAAGACCCTTTGTTTCTAAGATGTCAAATCAGTTCTACAAGACCCTTTGTTTCTAAGATGTCAAATCAGTTCTACAAGACCCTTTGTTTCTAAGATGTCAAATCAGTTCTACAAGACCCTTTGTTTCTAAGATGTCAAATCAGTTCTACAAGACCCTTTGTTTCTAAGATGTCAAATCAGTTCTACAAGACCCTTTGTTTCTAAGATGTCAAATCAGTTCTACAAGACCCTTTGTTTCTAAGATGTCAAATCAGTTCTACAAGACCCTTTGTTTCTAAGATGTCAAATCAGTTCTACAAGACCCTTTGTTTCTAAGATGTCAAATCAGTTCTACAAGACCCTTTGTTTCTAAGATGTCAAATCAGTTCTACAAGACCCTTTGTTTCTAAGATGTCAAATCAGTTCTACAAGACCCTTTGTTTCTAAGATCAGTTCTACAAGACCCTTTGTTTCAGTTCTACAAGACCCTTTGTTTCTAAGATGTCAAATCAGTTCTACAAGACCCTTTGTTTCTAAGATGTCAAATCAGTTCTACAAGACCCTTTGTTTCTAAGATGTCAAATCAGTTCTACAAGACCCTTTGTTTCTAAGATGTCAAATCAGTTCTACAAGACCCTTTGTTTCTAAGATGTCAAATCAGTTCTACAAGACCCTTTGTTTCTAAGATGTCAAATCAGTTCTACAAGACCCTTTGTTTCTAAGATGTCAAATCAGTTCTACAAGACCCTTTGTTTCTAAGATGTCAAATCAGTTCTACAAGACCCTTTGTTTCTAAGATGTCAAATCAGTTCTACAAGACCCTTTGTTTCTAAGATGTCAAATCAGTTCTACAAGACCCTTTGTTTCTAAGATGAATCAGTTCTACAAGACCCTTTGTTTCTAAGATGTCAAATCAGTTCTACAAGACCCTTTGTTTCTAAGATGTCAAATCAGTTCTACAAGACCCTTTGTTTCTAAGATGTCAAATCAGTTCTACAAGACCCTTTGTTTCTAAGATGTCAAATCAGTTCTACAAGACCCTTTGTTTCTAAGATGTCAAATCAGTTCTACAAGACCCTTTGTTTCTAAGATGTCAAATCAGTTCTACAAGACCCTTTGTTTCTAAGATGTCAAATCAGTTCTACAAGACCCTTTGTTTCTAAGATGTCAAATCAGTTCTACAAGACCCTTTGTTTCTAAGATGTCAAATCAGTTCTACAAGACCCTTTGTTTCTAAGATGTCAAATCAGTTCTACAAGACCCTTTGTTTCTAAGATGTCAAATCAGTTCTACAAGACCCTTTGTTTCTAAGATGTCAAATCAGTTCTACAAGACCCTTTGTTTCTAAGATGTCAAATCAGTTCTACAAGACCCTTTGTTTCTAAGATGTCAAATCAGTTCTACAAGACCCTTTGTTTCTAAGATGTCAAATCAGTTCTACAAGACCCTTTGTTTCTAAGATGTCAAATCAGTTCTACAAGACCCTTTGTTTCTAAGATGTCAAATCAGTTCTACAAGACCCTTTGTTTCTAAGATGTCAAATCAGTTCTACAAGACCCTTTGTTTCTAAGATGTCAAATCAGTTCTACAAGACCCTTTGTTTCTAAGATGTCACAGTACTACAAGACCCTTTGTTTCTAAGATGTCAAATCAGTTCTACAAGACCCTTTGTTTCTAAGGTGTCAAATCAGTTCTACAAGACCCTTTGTTTCTAAGGTGTCAAATCAGTTCTACAAGACCCTTTGTTTCTAAGATGTCAAATCAGTTCTACAAGACCCTTTGTTTCTAAGATGTCAAATCAGTTCTACAAGACCCTTTGTTTCTAAGATGTCAAATCAGTTCTACAAGACCCTTTGTTTCTAAGATGTCAAATCAGTTCTACAAGACCCTTTGTTTCTAAGATGTCAAATCAGTTCTACAAGACCCTTTGTTTCTAAGATGTCAAATCAGTTCTACAAGACCCTTTGTTTCTAAGATGTCAAATCAGTTCTACAAGACCCTTTGTTTCTAAGATGTCAAATCAGTTCTACAAGACCCTTTGTTTCTAAGATGTCAAATCAGTTCTACAAGACCCTTTGTTTCTAAGATGTCACAGTTCTACAAGACCCTTTGTTTCTAAGATGTCACAGTTCTACAAGACCCTTTGTTTCTAAGATGTCAAATCAGTTCTACAAGACCCTTTGTTTCTAAGATGTCAAATCAGTTCTACAAGACCCTTTGTTTCTAAGATGTCAAATCAGTTCTACAAGACCCTTTGTTTCTAAGATGTCACAGTTCTACAAGACCCTTTGTTTCTAAGATGTCAAATCAGTTCTACAAGACCCTTTGTTTCTAAGATGTCAAATCAGTTCTACAAGACCCTTTGTTTCTAAGATGTCACAGTTCTACAAGACCCTTTGTTTCTAAGATGTCACAGTTCTACAAGACCCTTTGTTTCTAAGATGTCAAATCAGTTCTACAAGACCCTTTGTTTCTAAGATGTCAAATCAGTTCTACAAGACCCTTTGTTTCTAAGATGTCACAGTACTACAAGACCCTTTGTTTCTAAGATGTCAAATCAGTTCTACAAGACCCTTTGTTTCTAAGATGTCACAGTACTACAAGACCCTTTGTTTCTAAGATGTCAAATCAGTTCTACAAGACCCTTTGTTTCTAAGATGTCAAATCAGTTCTACAAGACCCTTTGTTTCTAAGATGTCACAGTTCTACAAGACCCTTTGTTTCTAAGATGTCAAATCAGTTCTACAAGACCCTTTGTTTCTAAGATGTCAAATCAGTTCTACAAGACCCTTTGTTTCTAAGATGTCAAATCAGTTCTACAAGACCCTTTGTTTCTAAGATGTCAAATCACTACAAGACCCTTTGTTTCTAAGATGTCACAGTTCTACAAGACCCTTTGTTTCTAAGATGTCACAGTTCTACAAGACCCTTTGTTTCTAAGATGTCACAGTACTACAAGACCCTTTGTTTCTAAGATGTCACAGTACTACAAGACCCTTTGTTTCTAAGATGTCACAGTACTACAAGACCCTTTGTTTCTAAGATGTCACAGTACTACAAGACCCTTTGTTTCTAAGATGTCAAATCAGTTCTACAAGACCCTTTGTTTCTAAGATGTCAAATCAGTTCTACAAGACCCTTTGTTTCTAAGATGTCAAATCAGTTCTACAAGACCCTTTGTTTCTAAGATGTCACAGTTCTACAAGACCCTTTGTTTCTAAGATGTCACAGTTCTACAAGACCCTTTGTTTCTAAGATGTCACAGTACTACAACTGCTCAAACAGTTCCAACAAAACCTGATATTTTTGTTCTATTGTGTTAGATGGTTATAGAGAACCCATTGTTTCTATGGACCTCACTTCTATTGTGTTAGATGGTTATAGAGAACCCATTGTTTCTATGAACCTCACTTCTATTGTGTTAGATGGTTATAGAGAACCCATTGTTTCTATGAACCTCACTTCTGTTGTGTTAAACCATTATAGAGAACCCCCTCATATAAGTGAAAAAAAGTACGGGAAATGGGCACATGCTTTTCTGCAGGGATATTGTGTTGATGACTCAGATCTTTGCTAGTCTCTGTTGCATTTATTCCTATTTTTGCCCCATCTACAACTAATAGTAGAGGAGCATTATTTTACGGTCTGTGTGTCTGTCTGTCCATATGCTTTAAAGTCTTTCTGTCCATATGCTTTAACGTCTGTCTGTCCATATGCTTTAACATCTGTCTGTCCATATGCTTTAAGGTTTGTCTGTCCATATGCTTTAACGTCTGTCTGTCCATATGCTTTAACGTCTGTCTGTCTATATGCTTTAACATCTGTCTGTCTAAATGCTTTTAATTTAACATTTGTCTGTCCATATGCTTTAACGTCTGTCTGTCCATTGTCTGTCCATATGCTTTAACGTCTGTCTGTCCATATGCTTTAACATCTGTCTGTCTAAATGCTTTTAAATTTAACATTTGTCTGTCCATATGCTTTAACGTCTGTCTGTCCATTGTCTGTCCATATGCTTTAACGTCTGTCTGTCCATATGCTTTAACGTCTGTCTGTCCATATGCTTTAACGTCTGTCTGTTCTTATGCTTTAATGTCTGTCCTGTTTGAGGTTAAAGTTTTGGTTTAAAGTATGTTATAGTTTTGGTTTGAGGCAGTTTATGGTCAAATCAACTTGAAACATTGTAAACATGTTCATTATGAAGGGGACTGTTAAATAGACATGATATTTTAAGGATTTTGACCTAAATTTTACAGTTTATTGGACATAGAAATGTGAACGGCATGCGGGGCATGGTTTATATTGAGCCATATTCTTGTTTTAGTTTTAGAGATATTTAGAACTAACATATTGTTACCATTAAAACGTTAAAACCCACTGCAATTGTTTGCACCTGTCCTAAGTCAGGAATCTGATGTTCAGTAGTTGTCGTTTGTTGATGTGGTTCATAAGTGTTTTTCGTTTCTTGTTTTTTATATAGATTAGGCCGTTGGTTTTCCCGTTTGAATGGTTTTACACTAGTAATTTTTGGGGCCCTTTATAGCTTGCTGTTCGGTGTGAGCCAAGGCTCCATGTTAAAGACTGTACTTTGACCTATAATGGTTTACTTTTATAAATTTTGACTTGGATGGAGAGTTGTCTCATTGGCACTCATACCACATCTTCTTATATCTATTAGGAAAGACACTAGTCTATTGTATAAGACTGAACGACCTCTTATCAACATAATAAATAGATATCTTGGACTTATTTTGTATAAGACTGTACGACCTCTTATCAACATAATACATAGATATCTTGGACTTATTTTGTATAAGACAGTACCACCTCTTATCAACATAATAAATAGATATCTTGGACTTATTTTGTATAAGACAGTACCACCTCTTATCAACATAATAAATAGATATCTTGAACTTATTTTGTATAAGACAGTACGACCTCTTATCGACATAATAAATAGATATCTTGGACTTATTTTGTATAAGACAGTACGACCTCTTATCAACATAATAAATAGATATCTTGGACTTATTTTGTATAAGACAGTACGACCTCTTATCAACATAATAAATAGATATCTTGGACTTGTATAAGGTTACTGTCTCATTGACCTACAACCCAACAATTTCTTTAATTCACATCAGAATTTTTCAGAATCCACACAATCAAGGTTATCCATGATTCGTATCCAAATAATTAAATATCAATCGTGCACTGCTACTATGGAATCGTTCTAATATTAGGATTATAGACATCCTTCAATTATTGATTACCGATATTTAATATAAAATACAGACTTAATAAAGAGATTCTAATAACATAGCGTGCACAAGTGCTATGCAATGATACAATGCAAATTACATATCGTAGGCATTTCGCAAGTACCAAGGCTGATTGATATTATCAATAACATTACATATTTTTTTTGATTTTTTTTTTTTTTTTAAATTCAAAGGACTTTGACAAGTTGTCAATAAACAGAAATGCAATGAATTTGTTCTTTTCTAGTTCCATTTTAATAATAGTTATTTTACACATTTAATTTTGTTTGATAACAAAAGTAATTTGAAATCGTCTGAGTTTTCAATTGGTTTAAACACATGGAGTGTATGTTTTATGTTACATATTTGAACAAGATTAATGTCATGTTTTTAACATAATAAACATCTCTGTAACTAATAGATATCTATACTTTTCAAAGGATGGCTTATATCAATAATACAGTCGTCATATTTAGACCACTACAATGCCCTTGGCTGATATCAATACAACAGTCGTCATATTTAGCCCACTACAATGCCCTTGGCTGTTATCAATAATACAGTCATCATATTTAGCCCACTCAATGCCCTTAGCTTATATCAATAATACAGTCATCATATCTAGCCCACTCCAATGCCCTTGGCTTATATCAATAATACAGTCATCATATTTAGCCCACTCCAATGCCCTTGGCTGATTTCAATAAAACAGTCATCATATTTGGCCCACTCCAATGACAGTATGGCTTATCCTGATTGGTCGTTGTGTGAACCTGATATTTATTTATAATCTTAGACCCCTCATGAACTCTTTTATTTACCAAAGGCAAAATATTTTATTTTCCTCAGCCCTTAAATAAGTGAACTCAGAAGTCATTTCTAAACTGTGGTGAGGCATGTATCTATAAGTGCAACTTTAATAGACAGTGATAAGTGAAAATTGTGTACAGTTTTAGCAACAACAACCTATAGTTTTTGGAATAAAAAATATTGGCCTAATAATTTTTTTAATCATAATAAAGTTTCATTTTGTAAATCCAATATCTTAAGTCTGTATCTCAAAAAATCATTCTCTTTGTTGCCTTTGGTAAAAACAAATGTAGTTTGCAATCTTAAAATGAAGCATGTTTTAATAAATAAGAAAGAGTTATCTCCCATTGTATATTATTACAAGTCTACTTTATCTCTATATCCTTTTTTTCCACAGACATTTAATTTTCCTTTTTATAATATATAGCATTGTCTATATATTTTTGTATTCTAATGTGTAACGCATAATTCCCTTCAAACATTAAATGAAGGCAATACTAGCTTGTGCTGATGATAAGCTATAAAACACACTAGTTTCCTAACTTTTACCCATGTTATTTCCTTCCACTTCTGAAAGAAAGGATGTTCAGTGTCTTTATTAACATGGTAGTCCAAAGGACTATAGAACAGCATAAGTCCAAAGGACTATAGAACAGCATAGGTCCAAAGGACTATAGAACAGCATAGGTCCAAAGGACTATAGAACAGCATAGGTCCAAAGGACTATAGAGCAGCATAGGTCCAAAGGACTATAGAACAGCATAGGTCCAAAGGACTATAGAACAGCATAAGTCCAAAGGATTATAGAACAGCACAAGTCCAAAGGACTATAGAACAACATAAGTCCAAGGACTATAGAACAACATAAGTCCAAAGGACTATAGAGCAGCATAGGTCCAAAGGACTATAGAACAGCATAGGTCCAAAGGACTATAGAACAGCATAAGTCCAAAGGACTATAGAACAGCATAGGTCCAAAGGACTATAGAACAGCATAGGTCCAAAGGACTATAGAACAGCATAAGTCCAAAGGACTATAGAACAGCATAGGTCCAAAGGACTATAGAACAGCATAGGTCCAAAGGACTATAGAACAGCATAAGTCCAAAGGATTATAGAACAGCACAAGTCCAAAGGACTATAGAACAGCATAAGTCCAAAGGACTATAGAACAGCATAAGTCCAAAGGACTATAGAACAGCATAGGTCCAAAGGACTATAGAACAGCATAGGTCCAAAGGACTATAGAACAGCATAGGTCCAAAGGACTATAGAACAGCATAAGTCCAAAGGACTATAGAACAGCATAGGTCCAAAGGACTATAGAACAGCATAAGTCCAAGGACTATAGAGCAGCATAGGTCCAAGGACTATAGAACAACATAAGTCCAAAGGACTATAGAACAACATAGGTCCAAGGACTATAGAACAGCATAGGTCCAAGGACTATAGAACAGCATAAGTCCAAAGGACTATAGAGCAACATAGGTCCAAGGACTATAGAACAGCATAGGTCCAAGGATTATAGAACAGCACAAGTCCAAAGGACTATAGAACAGCATAAGTCCAAAGGACTATTGAACAGCATAAGTCCAAAGGACTATGGAACAACATAAGTCCAAAGGACTATAGAACAGCATAAGTCCAAAGACTATAGAATAGCATCAGTCCAAAAGACTAATTAGAACAGCATAAGTCCAAAGGACTATAGAACAGCATAAGTCCAAAGGACTAATTAGAACAGCATAAGTCCAAAGGACTATAGAACAGCCTATAGCTGATAATTAAATCCTATGAAAATAGAATCTTCTTTTATTGCTTTCTTTATTTTCATTTGATCAAGATAAAAACAAAAAATGACCTGTCATATTGACAGCAAACTGTATTTTGAAGGCACTTCCAGGCTTGTTCGACCTGAAAATTCTGTCCCTATTTCCAATCTATCAAGAACAATAACTCCTGAACAGCAAAAGTGAAAATCGTCAATATGCATACAACCTAACCTCCATTTTGTCATCAGTAACAACAGATTAAATTTTAAAAAGCATTAGTTAAATGGTTAATAAATTATTGCACAGAAACAACATAAAGTGCAATTTTCAAATATATCAGGAAACATAACTCTGCAATGGTAAAAGTGAAATTTGTCAATATTGAACTTGAGATCTAAAAAAAATGTATTAACCCTGCCAAGATAACATTCAAAAGAATGAACCTTAACTAAAAACAAATGCCGTCAGGAATTAAGGGGTCTGCCAGCTGCACTTATTTTGAGTGAACAGGTTTATTTTATTGGTAAAAATTTTGATGAAATAGGTCAAAATTTCTGTTCATTTGGATCAAAAATCGGATTATTAAGTGAATGAGAACCAACCTTATTGTTCAATTCCATTCCTTCAACAATCAACATTTTAGAGAAGTCGACCACACGGACTCGTGGAATTGAGGGTATGAATGTCTCCTCAGTTGGCTCTCGTTTAAATCTTTCTAACGTTGGCTCTTGTTTAAATCTTTCTAACATAAGTTCTTGTTTAAACCTTTCTTCAGAGAGTTCTCTCTTAAACTTGTCTTCCTTTAATTCCTGTTTAATCCTTTCTTCCATTAATATTTCTGCCGTTAGTTCTCGTTTAAACCTTTCTTCAATAAGCCTTTCTTCCGTTAGTTCTCGTTTAAACTTTTCTTCTGTTGGATCCATCTTATTGTAATTCAAACTACAATACTTTTTCCCATACTTTTTTGTGGGTAATCCAAAATGTGGCTTAACCCAAGAACGTTTTACGTTTATTTTATTTCCATGACTACTCATTTCACGATTTATTAATTTTCTTGCTAACAAAATTACTCAATTAATTTTCTTGCTAACAAAATTACTCAATTTAAATAACATGTGTCAAGTTATTTAAGAATCACTTATTGCTACATAAATACTCCATCAAAAAAAGAAAAATTTGAATCCAACATCAACGATTTTGAGATACTTGGTTTGTGATGATTATGGTAATAGCTTCTGAATAATGTGTTTGATTAACGTACACTTCCTTTACATAAGTAAACTCTCAAAACTGCATGAATTTCTAAGAGACAATTTCACAATTTTTTATCCATGAAAATTTCTGCAACAGTTTTTTTTTTCAAATGTAACCCTCTTTAAAACCAATTTTCATTATATGAATTATTAATTCTAATTAAATTACCAAACAATGAATATTTCTTTAATCAATGAACTATTTCATTTCTTAATATAAGTTGTAAATATCAAAATCTATATTCTCTTTGTTCTCTCTATTTACTTATCAGTAAATAAAACCAAGTTGAGATATTTTATCGTGTTATTTGAAATATTTCTAATTTTTTTTCCAATACATTTCACAAAAAGAAAGACCTATTAAAGGTAACAAATACAAGGGAGATAATACTGGAAAAAGTCACTACAAAGTCTAATGTGGCTTCTACTGCACACTTAATTAAGGGGCATAAATAATTCCCTGTCCAGCTTGAGCTAGGGAAACACTAAATTTACATGTTGAGAGTTTAACACATATTTACTTCTGCTTTTAATTTCTTTATGAATATGATTGGTAGTTGCAATGTTAAAACTGTCATTCCCAATTAAGGCATAAACATAAAATTCAACTTTGGAAAATCCTATAAATTCATTGAGAAATGACATTTTAGCCTGTTGAGGGGACATCATAAATTCCTAAAATTGTTATATTATTGAATCAAACTCAGTCTTTACTTTATATAACAATAGAGCAGGGTGTTTGAAAGGGAGATAACTCTCAGACAAATAAGAAGAAAAATAATCAAAGGTTTAACAACTTCTTTAGTACCTAATATGGCACCACATGTGATATAGTAACTGCTATCAATCGTTCCTGATAATAATATACCACAAAAACTTTTATTAACTGACTCTCAATGGAACAAAAGAAAAAAAGAAAACCTCCAAGAAAATCTAAAGGACTATTTTTGTCATACAAAACTATTCTGATCATCAAAACTTTCCAATCTTGAGAACTTTGGCTCTGTCCATATAGTTCAAACATCTGAACCTTAACAGAGACCAAAGCTTGTATGCGCTGGTGTACATCATTAGCATCAGTTAACTTCAGCTTCAAACATTGTGATCAAACTTGATAAATAATCATCTTGTTAATTGAAAGAAAATTCATAAAATTCTAACTACAAATCTTTTTAAAAGTTGTAATATTTCTGTAAACCCATGACAAAAAAACAAAACAGGAATTAAAAATGAACAAATCCACAGTAATGATTGCCAGTTTTCCTGCCAAAACCTCCATAATATCAAACAAGTAGCCAAGATATAGCCAAGGTCGTCAAAAGTAACCATACAGCATACCAACATGTCTTACCTTCACCTTTACAGTCTCTGGTTTCATGACCTTGTCTGAACTAAAGAGGGTTCAAAACACATGACCTTTGGCTTCATGTCCTTGTCAGAAGTGAAGATCATAATGTAGGCGTGATCTTGTCAGAACTTAAATATAACATACAATGTGCATAAACTCTAGGTTTACCAAATTTTAATGTGTATGACGTACCTCATCTAAAGGTGACAAGAGTGAATTGTTTGTTCTCTTGACCTTGTTAAAAGAGTGAATAACCTTTGATATGTTGACCTTTCCTGAACTAAAAGTGTACATTTTTTGTTCTCTTGACCTTGTTAAAAGCTATATAGAATCTTTGATCTTTTGACATTTTTCAGTAAAACTAGTGACCTTGACATATAAATACATTCTCACCTTTTCATTTATCATCAAAACGCCCTGTAGTCTCTCATTATCTACAAATCTGCTCATTATGTAACTTTATGGTGTTGAATCACGTACCCTTGAAGTGTTGAATCACGTAACCTTGAAGTGTTGAATCACGTACCCTTGTAGTGTTGAATCACGTAACCTTGTAGTGTTGAATCACGTAACCTTGTAGTGTTGAATCACGTAACCTTGTAGTGTTGAATCACGTAACCTTGTAGTGTTGAATCACGTAACCTTGTAGTGTTGAATCACGTACCCTTGAAGTGTTGAATCACGTAACCTTGAAGTGTTGAATCATGAAACTATGTAGTGTTGAATCATGAAACTATGCAGTGTTGAATCATGAACCAATAACGATTCAGTGTGGAATTCTCATGTCACTATACAGTGTTGAATCAGTGTGACGAGTTTCATGTAACTATATGATGTTGAATCATGTAAATGTAGATTGTTTAATCATGTAACTAAATGATGTTGAATCGTGTTATAAACTGTAACCGTAAAAAAGTTTGCAGTTAATATCAAGTTTCCACAAATGAAATTTGTCACTTTGAAAAGTTGTCGCTATTCTAGTATTGTCATTTTACAGTTTTGATCAATGATCTTCAGTTGTGAGTTAGAGATATTCCAAACATAGTATCTCATTTTATAGCATTATTGTCTCTAACAATTTAGAAGTGAGATCCACATAAATTTCTTTTTTAACTCCAGGTTTCAGTTCCACTCAATACAATCACTTTTTATCCATTTGGTTGACATAAAATGCATAATGAACATTTTGTTTCTTTAAGAAGTTTTCAAAACAAATCCTTCTATCTATACAAAATTATATACACAGAATAACTTCTTTTTAGACTCGTAGTTTTGCAGGGTTGAAAACGTAAATTTCTGACACAATACTATCAATCACTTCAAAAATAGCCCAATACATAAATTTTCTCTTACTCAATGAAAATAAAAACAATGGTAAGAAAATAAAAATATTACATAACTTTGAGATAAGTTTTTGATTCACTGCGATCTTGAAAAGTTGACCACACGTAACAAAATAATTGAAATTTTTCCTAACATTTGTAACTTTATCAATTTCAGTTGCCTTAATTAATGTAGTTTGAACAATTAAGATAAGATTTGAAATGTTAAATCGTTTTAGATTGTTTAACGGCTATTTCATAATAAATCTTTCTCCCATTATATTCAACAATATAAAAAAAAATCTTTCTGTTAATTTATAAGTTTGTTTTCAGCTTTGTCTAAAATGTCAACTACACATGTCAAGTCTGAAAGCAGAATCCATGTAAAAATCTTAAATAAAATCAATTGAAACGCTTCTGGTGGTTTAGCAATTTAATTGACTTTAAAAAGTAAAATTTTAATAAAAATACATACTTAAGTTGTGTCAAGAAGTTTTTGTTCCCTGCCCACCAAGCAGTCTAAATAGTTAAAAAAGCACCGATTTCTAAATATAAAAAAATCTGATCAACAAAGAATTGTGGGATACGCTGTCAAACTATAATAATTCTAATAATAAACCAGAGCTCACGTCACTATATAAGTAGTTCCGTTACTATGATTATAATAAGAGAAATTCTTTAATTGAGAGTAATTATCTACAATCGTACAGAAACTGATGATTATTTTGTTTAAGACAACAAGGCTGACATATCCAAACCTTAATTTGACTCTCGTAATTATTGACTTTCTACGATAATTTGTTTCTGTTTCCTTCGTTATTTCACTTTAATGTCTCTTAAAATGCAAAGTCAACACTATACTGAGCCAGTATTACGATAATTAACTAAAAAACATAAAGTCAACACTATACTGAGCCCTATTACGATAATTAACTATTTAAGGTGGTCATTATTTCATAAAAGTATTGATTTTTTCTGTTATTTTGTTATTTTTTTCTTCGTTTAAATAATTAAATATTTTCAAGCATTTGATCTATGTCATACGTCAATGACAAAACAAATCTAAACATTGATACCAATCAGATTTATATCAGCATTTTGTCAAAAAGGGAATCAGTTTAAAAGGCATCGAAACAAAACAAAAATCATAGTTACAATACCATTTTATCAAAATGATTCATTGATTATATTTCGCTTAAAGACCAGATGCATTGATTCCATGAGTATTAGTTTTCCTTGTTTCCAGGCATCAAGGAGCATCAACAAGCATCAATGACAATCTACTGGTTGCCAGCGAATATCTCATTAAAGTTCCTCCTAAATTTTCATTCTTAAACTTTTATAATCACATTACATATAATCCAATTGAAATAAATTATCTGATGATATATGAATTATGTGTGTATCCTATATACAATGCCTTCAACAGAAATTTCAAAATGAATTTTTTCCAATAAAATTCTTCCTTTTCGAACTTTTTTAGTCCTAAGATCTATTCCAGGCTTTCAGTTATCCAGTTGGATCTTTACTCGTAGAAATATCAGATGTGTACCAAGTTCTTCCTAAACACATCTTTTATTTCCTTTCTGCCCGTGTTCATATCAACCAGGAATTCAATTTTCTCGCTCAATGACACTTTCTTAGAAAGTACAATGCAAGAAATTCACAATAAAGATATAAAACATTTCGATAATTTTTATCAATTTTTTTGGCAGTTTAATCGCCTATGTTTACCAGAAGAATATCCTCCAGTTTACAAGAAAGACAAATATATCACTTCAAACCAAACCTTTCAATTTGTCACGATGTCTGTTTAAATACAAACCACTCAAACTTATCATTAGGACAAGACAATATTATTTCTTTGTTTTACAATTTCATATCTAATGAGCGCCCACGTTAAGATTTCTAAAAATTTCATAACTTTTTATCTGCTGAGAGAATTTACAATTTTTACCTATTTTGGTGAGACGTGAAGTTAGAGGCAACAAGACAGCAACCCAATGCCATATAAGAATCGCAACAAAAAGACATCAAGTTGTTTGGTACATTTTAATTCAAATCTAAAATATTGTGCATCCTATCATAAATTATATTTTATTAGTACTTTTTCTCATCTTTTAAACAAAAATTATTTTACTTTATTATGTTTTTCTTAAATTCAATTTAAAATGGTTTTCTAAAACTCAAATCTAGAATATTTTGAATTCTACTACAAATTTTATATGTTTAGTTACTTCAGTACATTTTCTCAGTTTATCCTACAATTAACTTAGCAACCACAGAATTTCCTGTTTCCTTGTAATAACAAATAATTTTTAGAATGGCCTTTTAAATTTGACACAATTGTAATTTCTGTATATATTTTTGTCTTGGTAGAATATTTATTAATTGATATGGTTCATAATTACTTAATGATCTGAAACACATCAAACAAATAAAGTGTTACTAGATTTACTTACATTTTATTAATTAAATTTATGACTGAAAGGGTCAAGTTACATTTTATAATTCTTTAAATTGTAATCTTTTTATAAATGAAAGGGTATAATTTTAAAACTTATCTTATAAATGCAAATCTCTTGCTATATATATAAATAAGAAAATGTGGTGTGATTTTCAATGGAGACAACTATCCACCAGAGTCCAAATAAAGTGGATGTTAAATTGAATATTTATCAAAATATCTGACATATCTAATAATTTTGCTTTATATTTGAATATATATCCACATAAGTATAAAAACATTCAAGCTGGATACAGCTCTGAATTTGGATTGTGATTAAATATTTGACACAGCATAGGTTTCTGACACAGAATGAATGTAATCTAAGAACTTAATTTTTTTCAGCATAGGTTTCTGACACAGAATGAATGTAGTCTAAGAACTTAATTTTTTTTAATTTACCTATTATGGTCCAATATCCAAAATCTAAATACATGGTTAGATTCAGCATATCAAAGAACCCCAAGAGTTCAATTTTTGATGAAATCAAACAAAGTTTAATTTTGGACCCTTTTAACCTCAATGTGGACAAAGTTGATAACAAGGCCCAAAAATCAAAAATCTAAATACATGGTTAGATTCAGCATATCAAAGGACCCCATATATTCAATTTTTGTTGAAATCAAACAAAGTTTAATTTTGGACCCCGATTTGGACCAACTTGAAAACTGGGCCCATAATCAAAATCTAAATACATGGTTAGATTCAGCATATCAAAGAACCCGAAGAATTCAATTTTGTTAAAATCAAACTAAGTTTAATTTTGGACCTTTGCACCTTAATGTAGACCAATTTGAAAACAGGACCAAAAATTAAGAATCTAAATACATGGTTAGATTCAGCATATCAAAGAACCCCATATATTCAATTTTTGATGAAATCAAACAAAGTTTAATTTTGGACCCGATTTGGACCAACTTGAAAACTGGGCCCATAATCAAAATCTAAATACATGTTTAGATTCAGCATATCAAAGAACCTGAAGAATTCAATTTTGTTAAAATCAAACTAAATTTAATTTTGGACCCTTTGGACCTTAATGTAGACCAATTTGAAAACAGGACCAAAATTAAGAATCTAAATACACGTTAGATTCAGCATATCAAAGAACCCCATATATTCAATTTTTGCTGAAATCAAACAAAGTTTAATTTTGCACCCGATTTGGACCAACTTCAAAACTGGGCCCATAATCAAAATCTAAATACATGTTTAGATTCAGCATATCAAAGAACCCTAAGAATTCAATTTTGTTAAAATCAAACAAAGTTTAATTTTGGACCCTTTGGACCTTAATGTAGACCAATTTGAAAACGGGACCAAAAATTAAGAATCTAAATACACGGTTAGATTCAGCATATCAAAGAACCAAAAATCAAAAATCTAAATACATGGTTAGATTCAGCATATCAAAGAACCCAATATATTCAATTTTTGTTGAAATCAAACAAAGTTTAATTTTGGACCCCGATTTGGACCAATTTGAAAACTAGGCCCATAATCAAAAATTTAAAGACATGTTTAGATTCAGCATATCAAAGAACCCTAAGAATTCAATTTTTGTTAAAATCAAATTAAGTTTAATTTTGGACCCTTTGGACCTTAATGTAGACCAATTTGAAAACGGACAAAAATTAAGAATCTAAATACATGGTTAGATTCAGCATATCAAAGAACCCCATATATTCAATTTTGTTGAAATCAAACAAAGTTTAATTTTGGACCCAAATTTGGACCAACTTGAAAACTGGGCCCATAATCAAAAATCTAAATACATGATAAGATTCAGCATATCAAAGAACCCTAAGAATTCAATTTTGTTAAAATCAAACTAAGTTTAATTTTGGACCCTTTGACCTTAATGTAGACCAATTTGAAAACGGGACCAAAAATTAAGAATCTAAATACAGTTAGATTCGCATATCAAAGAACCCCAATAATTCAATTTTGATGAAATCAAACAAAGTTTAATTTTGGACCCTTTGGACCTCAATGTGGACCAATTTAAAAACGGGCCCAAAATCCAAAAACTTAATACACGGTTAGATTCAGCATATTAAAGAACCCCAAGAATTCAAGAATAAAACCCCATTGAAATTGGTCAAGAAATAAGCAATTTATACAAAGTATCTTCTTTGCACAATACTGTGCAATTAAATATTTCTTGCAATTGCAATACTGTGCAATTGAATATTTCTTGCTATTGTGCAATACTGTACAATTGACAATTTCTTCCTATTGTGCAATATTGTGCTATTGGATATTTCTTGCTATTGCGCAATACTGTGCAATTGAAGATTTCTTGCTATTGCGCAATACTGTGCAATTGAAAATTTCTTGCTATTGCACAATACTTATTATATAATAATTTACACATCCTGTTTGGTATCTCCTGCCATATCATTATTATTTGCTTTTAAATATAAATCAGAAATAACCAACTTAAAATGGAAAATTTTAAAGAAAAAAGGAAAAAAGGAAGAAAAGGGAAAAAAATCCCCCAATTTTTGAACCCCTTATGATTCATCACCCCAAACTCAATCCCAGCCTTCAATGAGGTATGGTACCTTGCAGTACAATTTCAGAGAGATCCATACACTTAAACACAAGTTGTTGTCTGGAAACTAGAAAAATGCTTATTTTTGGTCCCTTTTGGCCCCTAATTCCTAAACGTTTAGGCAATTACCCCAAACTCAATTCCAGCTTTCCTTTGTGATATGGAACCTTGTAGTACAATTTCAGAAAGATCCATACACTTACACACAAGTTATTGTCCTGAAACTAGAAAATGCTTATTTTTGCCCCTTTTGGCCCTAATTCCTAAAATTTTGAGGCAATTACCCCAAAATCAATCCCAGCATTCCTTTGTGATATGGAACCTTGTGGTACAATGTCAGAGAGATCCATACACTTACACACAAGTTATTGTCTGGAAGTTACAAAATGCTTATTTTTGGCCCTAATTCCTTAACTGTTGGTACCATAACCCCAAAATCAATCCCAACCTTCCTTTGTGGTATTGAACCTTATGGTAAAATTTCCTAGAGATCCATTTACTTAAACTAAAGTTAGAGTGCGAAAACCAATGTGTCTTGGACGACGACGACGCCGGACGACGACGACGACGCATTGACGACGTTACGCGTAACGTTCATACCAATATACGACCACAAAATTTTTTGCGGTCGTATAATAAGGAGATTTGGTATGATTGCCATAAGACAACTATCCACCAAAGTTCAAATGAAGTGGATAGGCAACTGTATGGCCTTCAACAATGAGAAAAACCCATACCGTATAGTCGGCTACATAAGGTTTATTTTGGAAGCTTGACATCCGGATTGAGTCGTTTAAATCACAGGAATTTGGGAATATCCAGTTAAATTGTCTAGAATTCAGGATTTAATTATACCCTAATGCGGGAACAGACACATTATTTTCTCAGGACTTTCAGATTTGTCAATTATGTTCTCAGGAATTCAAGATTAGACCCCCCTCCCCATACCCACCTAGCTTCTCTCCTTTCATAAAAATTTGAACTCTTTGTCAATGATAAATCTTACTATTTCAAACTAGACAATTTAAAAGATCATTATATCTCTCTTCCATTATCTTGATTACATAACGAAATCCTTGCCAATCATTGTTAAACTCTCTTTATTCCAAGACATAAAGAGTTTCACTTTATCAAAGTTCTTTAACAAATCTGTATTGACATACAAGTGTCAAATTCTAAAACTTTTAACAAATCTTCAACAAAATGTAAAGTGGATTGTTTACTTTCAGTTTTAAAATGAAAGTAGCATGTTTACATAAAGATGTTCATTTCAAGTGATTTAGTGAGAATTTCTATCAATTAAAGATTAAAACAGACCTCCTGGGTTTGAATTCCAAATAAACAGTTTAAAAAAAGGACTCAAATTAAATAAAGGAATTCAAAACCACAACCAGTATAAAGGAATGGTATATTCTACTTTATAATTAATGTCTTATTCTTGAAAAATAATAAGACATCCAATAATTCAATCAAATACTATTGCTCAATGTTTGTATTGACAGATGTTTGTATAAGTACAAGCATATAAATTCAGATTGAAGGTAATGAAATTTTGATATTTTATTTTGTTTAAATAGAAATTTTATAATGAGATTTTATAACTGTTTTGGTTATGGCATCGGTACTGTAATCATGAACTTATTGTGTTGACTATGACAACCTGTGATTAACTTACATTTTGTTCACTGTCATTTTCAGTGATCTAATAACATACTGGCCACTGACAAATATGAGAAACTTAAATTTTGTTCACTGTCATTTTCAGTGATCTAATAACATACTGTTCTCTGACAAAATGAGAAACTTAAATTTTGGTCACAGTCATTTCACTTACATATTTGGTGATGAACTTTCATAATTAGTGGTGAACTTATACTTTGTTTACCTCCATAAATAGCCATTAACTTAACAATTCGATCCATATTTGGTGATGAACTTATAGTTTGTTCACTTCCATGATTAGTGATTAACTTCACATTTTATTCACTCCCATAATTGGTGATGAACTTAATTTTGTTCACGGATAGTGATAAACTGTTCCTTGTCATTTTTAGTGATGTTCACTGCCTTATCACACGATGCTCTCACATTTTATTCACTGCTATGATTAGACATGCATATTCATTTTGTTAACTGATATAATTAGTCATTTAGGCACTCCCATATTCCATGATGAACTTGCATTTCGCTCACTTTCATAATCAGTGATAAACTTACATTTTGTTCACTGTCATATTCAGTGATGAATTTACATTCTGTTCCCTAAAATAATCAGTGATAAACTTGCATTTTGTTCACTGTCATAATGAGTGTTGAATTTACAACTTGTTCACTGTCATAATCAGTGATGAACTTACAATTCAAGGATCATAATTAGTTTGGCACATTTAGTTCACTGTCATAATCAGTGATGAACTTACAATTCAAGGATCATAATTAGTGAGGCACATTTAGTTCACTGTTATAATCAGTGATGAACTTACAATTCAAGGATCATAACTAGTGAGGCACATTTAGTTCACTGTCATAATCAGTGATGAACTTACAATTCAAGGATCATAATTAGTGAGGCACATTTAGTTCAATGTCATAATTAGTGATGAACTTACATTTTGTTTGCTACCATAATCAGTGATGAACTTATATTTTGTTCCTTATCATAATCAGTGATGAACTTTCATTTTGTTCACTGTTATAATCAGTAATAAACTTACATTTTGTTCACTATCATAATCAGTGGAGAATTGACATTTTGTTCCATATCATTATTAGTGACAAACTTACATTTAGTTCAATATCATAATCTGTGATGAACTTACATTTTGTTTGCTGCCATAATCAGTGAAGAACTTACATTTTGTTCACTGCCATAATCAGTGATGAACTTACATTTTGTTCACTGCCATAATCAGTGATGAACTTATATTTTGTTTGCTGCCATAATCAGTGAAGAACTTACATTTTGTTCACTGCCATAATCAGTGATGAACTTACATTTTGTTCACTGTTATAATCAGTGATGAACTTACATTTTGTTTGCTGCCATAATCAGTGAAGAACTTACATTTTGTTCACTGCCATAATCAGTGATGAACTTACATTTTGTTCACAGTTGTAATCAGTGATGAACTTACATTTTGTTTGCTGCCATAAATTTATACAAAGTATCTTCTTTTGCACAATACTGTGCAATTAAATATTTCTTGCAATTGCGCAATACTGTGCAATTGAATATTTCTTGCTATTGTGCAATACTGTACAATTGACAATTTCTTCCTATTGTGCAATATTGTGCTATTGGATATTTCTTGCTATTGCGCAATACTGTGCAATTGAAGATTTCTTGCTATTGCAATACTGTGCAATTGAAAATTTCTTGCTATTGCACAATACTTATTATATAATAATTTACACATCCTGTTTGGTATCTCCTGCCATATCATTATTATTTGCTTTTAAATATAAATCAGAAATAACCAACTTAAAATGGAAAATTTTAAAGAAAAAAAAAAGGAAAAAAGGAAGAAAAGGGGAAAAAATCCCCCAATTTTTGAACCCCTTATGATTCATCACCCCAAACTCAATCCCAGCCTTCAATGAGGTATGGTACCTTGCAGTACAATTTCAGAGAGATCCATACACTTAAACACAAGTTGTTGTCTGGAAACTAGAAAATGCTTATTTTGGTCCCTTTTGGCCCCTAATTCCTAAACGTTTAGGGCACTACCCCAAACTCAATTCCAGCTTTCCTTTGTGATATGGAACCTTGTAGTACAATTTCAGAAAGATCCATACACTTACACACAAGTTATTGTCCTGAAACTAGAAAAATGCTTATTTTTGCCCTTTTTGGCCCCTAATTCCTAAAATTTTGAGGCAATTACCCCAAAATCAATCCCAGCATTCCCTTTGTGATATGGAACCTTGTGGTACAATGTCAGAGAGATCCATACACTTACACACAAGTTATTGTCTGGAAGTTACAAAATGCTTATTTTGGCCCTAATTCCTTAACTGTTGGTACCATAACCCCAAAATCAATCCCAACCTTCCTTTTGTGGTATTGAACCTTATGGTAAAATTTCCTAGAGATCCATTTACTTAAACTAAAGTTAGAGTGCGAAAACCAATGTGTCTTGACGACGACGACGACGCGGCCGACGACTGATTTACTTTACGACGACGACGCCAACGTTATACCAATATACGACCACAAAATTTTTTTGCGGTCGTATAATAAGGAGATTTGGTATGATTGCCATAAGACAACTATCCACCAAAGTTCAAATGAAGTGGATAGGCAACTGTATGGCCTTCAACAATGAGAAAACCCAAACCATATAGTCGGCTACATAAGGTTTATTTTGGAAGCTTGACATCCGGATTGAGTCGTTTAAATCACAGGAATTTGGGAATATCCAGTTAAATCTTCTGGAATTCAGGATTTAATTATATCCTAATGCGGGAACATTCAGATTTGTCAATTATGTTCTCGGGAATTCAAGATTAGACCCCACTCCCCATACCCACCTAGCTTCTCTCCTTTCATAAAAATTTGAACTCTTTGTCAATGATAAATCTTACTATTTCAAAATAGACAATTTAAAAGATCATTATATCTCTCTTCCATTATCTTGATTACATAACGAAATCCTTGCCAATCATTGTTAAACTCTCTTTATTCCAAGACATAAAGAGTTTCACTTTATCAAAGTTCTTTAACAAATCTGTATTGACATACAAGTGTCAAATTCTAAAACTTTAACAAATCTTCAACAAAATGTAAAGTAGATTGTTTACTTTCAGTTTTAAAATGAAAGTAGCATGTTTACATAAAGATGTTCATTTCAAGTGATTTAGTGAGAATTTCTATCAATTAAAGATTAAAACAGACCTCCTGGGTTTGAATTCCAAATAAACAGTTTAAAAAGGACTCAAATTAAATAAAGGAATTCAAAACCACAACCAGTATAAAGGAATGGTATATTCTACTTTATAATTAATGTCTTATTCTTGAAAAATAATAAGACATCCAATAATTCAATCAAATACTACTGCTCAATGTTTGTATTGACAGATGTTTGTATAAGTACAAGCATATAAATTCAGATTGAAGGTAATGAAATTTTGATATTTTATTTTGTTTAAATAGAAATTTTTTATAATGAGATTTTATAACTGTCCTTTATTTTAATAATTTTATAACTGTTTTTGGTTTTGGCATCGGTACTGTAATCATGAACTTATTGTGTTGACTATAACAACCTGTGATTAACTTACATTTTGTTCACTGTCATTTTCAGTGATCTAATAACATACTGGCCACTGACAAATATGAGAAACTTAAATTTTGTTCACTGTCATTTTCAGTGATCTAATAACATACTGTTCTCTGACAAAAATGAGAAACTTAAATTTTGGTCACAGTCATTTCACTTGCATATTTGGTGAAAAACTTTCATAATTAGTGGTGAACTTATACTTTGTTTACCTCCATAAATAGCCATTAACTTAACAATTCAATCCATATTTGGTGATGAACTTACAGTTTGTTCATTTCCATGATTAGTGATAAACTTCACATTTTATTTACTCCCATATTTGGTGATGAACTTAATTTTTTCACGGATAGTGATAAACTGTTTCTTGTCATTTTCAGTGATGTTCACTGCCTTATCACGGGATGCTCTCACATTTTATTCACTGCTATGATTAGACATGCATATTCATTTTGTTAACTGATATAATTAGTCATTTAGGGCACTCCCATATTCCATGATGAACTTGCATTTCGTTCACTTTCATAATCAGTGATAAACTTACATTTTGTTCACTGTCATATTCAGTGATGAATTTACATTTTGTTCCCTAAAATAATCAGTGATAAACTTGCATTTTGTTCACTGTCATAATGAGTGTTGAATTTACAACTTGTTCACTGTCATAATCAGTGATGAACTTACAATTCAAGGATCATAATTAGTTTGGCACATTTAGTTCACTGTCATAATCAGTGATGAACTTACAATTCAAGGATCATAATTAGTGAGGCACATTTAGTTCACTGTCATAATCAGTGATGAACTTACAATTCAAGGATCATAACTAGTGAGGCACATTTAGTTCACTGTCATAATCAGTGATGAACTTACAATTCAAGGATCATAATTAGTGAGGCACATTTAGTTCAATGTCATAATCAGTGATGAACTTACATTTTGTTTGCTACCATAATCAGTGATGAACTTACATTTTGTTACTTATCATAATCAGTGATGAACTTTCATTTTGTTCACTGTTATAATCAGTAATAAACTTACATTTTGTTCACTATCATAATCAGTGGAGAATTGACATTTTCTTCCATATCATTATTAGTGACAAACTTACATTTAGTTCAATATCATAATCTGTGATAAACTTACATTTTGTTTGCTGCCATAATCAGTGAAGAACTAACATTTTGTTCACTGCCATAATCAGCAATGAACTTACATTTTGTTCACTGCCATAATCAGTGATGAACTTACATTTTGTTTGCTGCCATAATCAGTGAAGAACTTACATTTTGTTCACTGCCATAATCAGTGATGAACTTACATTTTGTTCACTGTTATAATCAGTGATGAACTTACATTTTGTTTGCTGCCATAATCAGTGAAGAACTTACATTTTGTTCACTGCCATAATCAGTGATGAACTTACATTTTGTTCACTGTTATAATCAGTGATGAACTTACATTTTGTTTGCTGCCATAATCAGTGAAGAACTTACATTTTGTTCACTGCCATAATCAGTGATGAACTTACATTTTGTTCACTGTTATAATCAACATACCGAGTTTTAATAAAGCACTTTCTAGTAGCACTTATTTGTTCCGTTATGAACTTTATATCTTGTCTATAGAAAGCTTACATTTTATAAATAATAACTGGAGTTTGAGATCTATATAGATAAACATAAAATAGTATGTCACAAAACAGTACAGAAAGGGAAACTGATGTGTTGTTGTCATCTATTAAGGACATATAAGAACTAACATTTACAATGCTGTCTGTACAAAAGTGAGCAATCTAAATTTAAGGAAGACAAATACTCGTAACTTTGAACTTTACATAAGAAAAAGGAAGTAAATCTACATATCAAACATGCAAATGAAAATAGTTAAATCATAAAGACAAAGGGACATAATCTAGACATCAGTAAATATAGGTGTAATACCACCAAATCATAGTACGTCACACTCGGTTGCATATGAAAAAGGGTTGAAAAAAATATTCCCTTGAATTTGACAGTTGTATGAAATTAATCATACATTTCATTGCAGTAAAAAATTTCTGAGTCATAAACATATCTCTTGGGTGTTTCAAAGCACCAGTCTTTTTATATTTGGTGTTTCTATAAAATATTTTGGAAACTTGAGGTTATATGGTTACTAAAGCTTGTAAACAGGTAAAAAAGGGGTGAAATTTGATTGGTTAACTTCATGTGATGGTTATTATCTTATAATCAATGAAATGTTATGTGAAATTTTGTCTGTAGTACTGGATAGGATAAAACTTTACTCATGCCAAGTATTTCTTTATTTGAACTAAAGATAAATTCTGAATGCCAATTTAACAAAGACTAATAGGAGAAAAACAATGATGGTATTACTCCTATATATAGCATTACATACTGACAAAGGGAGACAAGTCATGCAAACAAATACAACTTATTTGACTATTACTTTACATAGAGCCAATAATATATAAATCATGCTAACAAATATGTCATAACTGGCTATTACATTAAATGCAGACAAAAGATGGAAAATAACTACGACATGCATAACAAAACAGCCGTTTCCAACAGTATCTAAATGACAGAAAAGGGAGATAATCTACTTTCAAATTGAATACAGTAAGGTAAAGGGAAACAACCTACCTTAGCTTTCTTCAATTCTTCCTCAAATTCATTCTTCATTGCGTCTATTTCAGCAGCATGAGCTTGAGTTATGGCTACAATCTGGGTCTCATGGAATTTCTCTATTTCTGTAAAATAAAAACCCAAACTCAGTACTCATGTACTTGGAATTATGGCTTCAATCTGTGTCTCATGGAATTTCTCCATTTCTATAAAATAAACAATTAAAACTCAGTACTCAATTAACTCTATCTGTTTTGGATTTATTCATAAAAATACACCCAGTCATTATAGAGATTTAAATAACCTACCCCTCTTAACCTTGTCTGTCTTGGTTTTATTCTTGTAAGTACATCCAGCCATTATAGAGATCTAAATAACCTACCCCTTTTAACTTCTTCTGGTTTAGACTTATTTTTGTATGCACAACCAGTCATTATAGAGATTTAAATAACCTACCCCTCTTAACCTCTTCTGTTTTGGATTTATTCTTGTCAACAACCTCCTGAAGTTCTTGTATCTTTTTCTGAAAATCAAGAACATCAAATCTTGTTACTATAAATTGTTTTAATTGGTTAACAACATCCTCAACAATGGAAAATCAACCAATGGTGTGACATTGTCTTCATTTTGGTGTTCAATGAAATTACCAACAATCAAATTAAAAACATTCTATTCTGTTACCACAGATCCTTAAGAGTTAGGACAGACCCACAGGGTGACCTCATGTTTTTTAGGTACACGGTAATTGCTGATGTAGACCCGACATCTAGTTATAAATGAATGCTTACATGGAAACATTCTTCCTATACCACTACAAAATATAGTGAAAGGATCAGCACCGAAAAAGCTGGTTTATCCTACAATTTTACACCAAATCAGCCTGTAACATTAACACCAGAATAATACAGTAATAATACATTTACTTTATCCATTGCAATGCTGTAGTTTTCTTTAATACTGCAAGAACATATGGAGTCTTTCGTTTGTATTTACACAGGCATTTCAGTAAATATTTCATTTTCTTTTACCTCTCTTTTTCGTCACTTGTACTAGTACAACTTGTATTTTTCTTGTTATACTGTGTTTTTTTTTAATTTATTTTGTTTTAGGAGGTGGGGTTCTTTGTACATCTACACTACATTCAAACAGTTAAAACAATTAAACTGTGATGATCTACAACATGTACAAACAAAGTGACTTTTCTCTATATCTCTTTATTTGTAAATTCTAAAGTAGGTAACTAGGTGCAATCTACATCTATACCACATTTGTTCTGTCTATATACATGACACAGAATTACAATATTTTTCAGAAATGTTAAGGAAAGATGGAGTAATATACAAATAGACAGATAAGACAGTCTGAGCAGAAGTCTGATTCTCAGACAGAGGCTTTGTTACCATGACAACCAGCTCTGCAACATTAGAAAATATATGTTATTTTAATCAGTCCCTTAAGAAAAGTGGCAGGACTTAACGACTACAGGCTGACCGTAATCATGAACATAGTAAGTTAAAAATAAAAGAGGAGATAAGTTTCAACGTGTTGCAGAGTTGATGTCAGACAAATTAATCAGTGAAGCCTCAGTTTAAGACATCAGCATAAGCCATGCGTTACCTTAAAGAATCCTAATGAAGCAAAATAAATAAATAAAGGGAGGTAATACAGGCATGCAGTTTGTATCAGATATGAAGCTTGTTAATGGCGATTCTTATTTATATTCTTCTCATATTTAATATTTGCTCAATAAATAAACATGGCATCTTAGCAAATCTTAAGCTATGCATGTAAGCATTTTTAGTAAAACACGATCAAAACTGAATTCAGTCACTGCAATAGAGCCACAACAATAAAACAAAAGCAAAATGTACTTTTAAAAATTAATCACTTTATAATTAAACACATTCTGATAATTTAGACTCCATATTATATTCAAATGTTCATGGTCTCAGAACTTTTTCACTCAACAAATGGACCTTTCATAATTCTGTTAAATACTAACTATAAATAAAAGGCAAGACGTTATGGTTTTATTTGTTATCCGTCAACTAATAATTCATAAAAATTTGTATAGTTGACTGACAACAAATAAAACCGTGCATATTCCAATTATATCTACAAATAGTATTGAACAGGCTTTTATGAACTGGAAGCATTTTTAAAAGCAAGATTGATCCTAATAAATTGTTTTTCTTGGATTTGCTAAAAGTTAGACGAACATTCAAATCTTGGTTGTCTGGCAAGCTACGGATATCTATATATTTGGGTACTTAATAAAACTGCAGAACCTTTAAGTTAGGAGAATGTGTACTTAACTAACATTTAAGATAAGCTTTAGGTTAGGAAAATTTGTACTTAATGTCTTAAGATAAGTTTTAGGTTAGGAGAATCTGTACTTAACGTCTTAAGATAAGCTTTAGGTTAGGAGAATCTGTACTTAACTAACGTCTTTAGATAAGCTTTAGGTTAGGAGAATCTGTACTTAACTAATGTCTTAAGATAAGCTTCTGGTAAGGAGAATCTGTACTTTACACAATGTTTTAGGGCAAGCTCTAGGTTAGGAGAATTTATACTTTACCTTTGCAGTAAGAGCCTCCATTGACTAGCATTAATGTAACAAATATATAACATGTTAACATGAAATCATATCGTTCATACAATTTAATCAAAGTGCTTGTGAGCACTGAGGGATAAAGATTACTTTCATTTTACAATGTGAACTTACAATATATCATTGTATTGCAATTAGCCAAATCATGTATTTTAAATTTGAAATGTCTTTCTTTGTTTATAATCGTTCATTTGTAGTTCACCTACAATAATATTATAACAGATTCATACACCATGTACAACTTATGTAATTTTTAATAAATCAGTTTTCTTGACAAGTATGGAAATTCAAATACACATCAACTTGTCAACTTTAATATCTGAGTATAACATATCATTAATAAATTGCGTGAAATTGCCTGGAAAAGATCTAAAGAATGTTAACTTCACTGCACTATATTGGGTAGTGATAAACCGTGGAAGATATAGATATCAAGCCAGCCACATAAGGGTTTTGGTTCCATGAATGCAATAGTTACCCCCAAAAACCTTCATGAAATCCAGCAAGAAAAAAAAATCATGTTTAGTTCATGTCACATTCTATACTAACTACTTAAAATCCACAATTGTAAATTGGAAAATAATTCCATCATTTTGCTGCGACAATGATAAAAATAACTTTTGTGGACAGTGCAAATTACATGTTAATAAAGAAAGATACTTATCATATTTACTGGTTATATGAACTTGATAAGCAAGAAAAATTCCACAATTAAATAAAAGTTTTAAATACTAGCAAATATTAAATGGATATAATACAATCTTGACACTTCAAAGGGAGACAATTCAAATTGTACAGTTTGATTGCAATTTCAAACTATTATTTTATTTTGTTTGGAAGAAAAATAATTTTATAGGCAATGACAGCAATTTTGAGTTAAGGGTCTAATATAAAGGTAGAGAATAATTTGGTATCTATAGAGAGACAATTACTTGGTTACCAAAACTTGGAATGGAAGAGAGATTATAACTTTGATGCAAGGGAGTCAATTGATATTGAATTTGAAACAATAAACTCAATATAAAAAAGACCTAATAATTTTGTATTTAAGGGACAAAATAAATTTGTATTAAAAGGAGATAATAATTTTGTATTAAAAGGGAGATAATAATTCTTGTATTAAAGGGGATATAGCTTCAATACAAACCTGTGACTCCTGATATTGATCGGATATTTGATTAGCCTGAATGTCTTTCAACATATCATTTTGGGAGAGTTCGTTTTCTGCTCTATTCAGTTTTCTTTGTAAATCTTTCATGAAATCTTTTCGTTTGTCTAGATCCTCTTTCATTACGGCATTTTCAATCTCTAATTCTGTCACATTTTTCTGTTAGTAGAGAAAAGCATGAAAAGAAAAGCAGCTACAGAGAAAGATTCAAATATTATGTCTGTTTATTCTATAATGGCAAAGGTCAAATTATAATGGCAAAGGTTAAATGATAAACTGTCAACTATGTCCTCTGGTGAGTAAGAACATTTCATTGACATATGGTAAAAGAACAGACTTATAGGACTAACTGAATTACGGCCCAGTATTTTATACCACGGAACTTTTACTTTCAATGAAAATTAATTGTATTCTTTTTTTTGTTGACAAATCAGGAATTTTTATTTTTATTTTTCTGTATGAAATATTGTAGTGAAACAATACAGTACTGTCAGTCTGAGTTAGGAATTATTATTAAAAGTTAAGATCACTATTGGGCCTCATTAGACAGACACAGAAAGTTATTTTGACATATCCAAATTGAGTTTGAAACTTTTCAAAAAAATTCAAATATGTAAGAGGGTCATAAAGGGAGGTTGTGGATGAAAGTATGGCAAACAAAATGGCCAATTATTTCACTATAAACGAAAGATATCTTCAAGATCCTTTTAACCAATTTGCACAAAACATAAAGAAAAATGAACTTCAAGCATAAAAACTGTGAAATAAAAATTGTAAATATTTTGTTTGAACGAAAAATAACCCTTTACCACCCCAATGTAAAACAGTTGACTCAATTATAACATGTGTACTGACTGTAGTGAATATCTATTCAAAATTTTACTTTATTCTGTTTACAATTTGCCATTATAGAATATATAACATAATTTGTTAGTACAGCACAGAATATATTTCTATTCAAACAAAATTCAACCTGAAAAGAAAATCTACTGAATTAAAGTATATATGTATAATATGTAAATATAAATGAAATATATGTGCAAATTAATACAAGATAAAGAGTAAAACATAATATGAAAATTCTAATTTCAGGCAGAAAGCTAAACAAGAAATCACACACCATGCTAAAAATTGGGCTTATTTTTTTTAACATTGTTATTAAATTAAATGTAACATATGAAAACCTCAAGCAGAAAGAAAATAGCAGGAAAATGGCTTTGAAAAAAAGCATGGGGGAGGGGGTATTGGGATTTTTAAGATGTCCTTAAGAAAAACATTTATATAAAAATATACTTTTTCTTGACATGAATATGTGTATATAAAGGATAATCAGTGAAATATATGTATGCTGTGCTTTTAAAATAATACTTTACACTGGGAAAGCATGAATTTTTATTTTACTGGATATTTATAACACTAAACACATCACAATATGTGAAAATGTTTATATAAATAACTTGGAAATGCTTTGAATGTATATAAAAACACCACGAAAATTGGATGCCATAAAATTACAAAGACTAAAATAAAAAATATATCTATTTTGGGTTGTGTGCCAAAGAATTATAGATTTGATAGGATGGAAGAATATTTTCTATCAGAGCCAGAAAATAGTATCTCTTAACCTGAAGTTCACCATAATTTGTAATCTGTCAATAATATCAATGCCATTTCAGGATGTGAGTAGTACAAATAATGGTATAAATAACTAAAATATGAGTTTTCATTTTGCGGAAAAAAAAACTATCCTGTTGAAATTTTCACAATAATAAAAACATCGAAAAATTTTAGAATTTTATGTTTTTTTTCATTCGAGATATTCAAAAATTACATGACAGTTTTAAAAATATATGTAAATTTTATGCCGATTAAATTACAATAGACATGATATTGTTACCAGATCTCTCAATGTGAACTCCATTGACATTAAGGTTACTTTTGTAACTATTCTCTCCAGATAAAATTGTTGCCTAGGCAAAATATTTTTATCAACCCTGATCACATTATTACAGTGGCAACATTACATTTCTCACAACAATACACTGTTACCTTGGCAACTCACCTCATACCAGCATATACACTGTTACCTTGGCAACTCACCTCATACCAGCATATACACTGTTACCTTGGCAACTCAATATAACCTAATACCAGCCTCATCTGTTACCTTGGCAACTCATTATTACCTAATATCAGGCTACTCTGTTACCTTGGCAACTCATTATTACCTAATACCAGCCTACTCTGTTACCTTAGCAATCTCTGCTGCAGTTTTATACTTTTGTGTCTCCAGATTTTTATTCTCTAACATTTTCAATAAATCCTGGTATTTGGACTCTTTGTCTTCCAAATCTGAAAATAAAACATAAATTTGTCCAATGCAATATTTATAGATTATCTATGGTTTTGAAAATGAGAGGAGAAAGGCATAATCCACAAAAGTATGCAGATGTTTCAATGAAATAAAAAAACAAAGTCTTTTAGACAGAGCTTTGGACTTCTCTTTAACTCAACTGTAAATTTCAAACTTTTTCAGACAGAACTCTGTCCTACTTTTAAGCTTATTGTAAATTATTTGTTTTCCAAACAGAGCTTTGGCCTTCTCAAAAGCTTATTTGCAGATTTTTTTCAAACAGCTGAACTGTAAATTTTTTATGTTTTTCAGAGAGAGTACTGAGTCCATCTCAAAAATAAATTGTAATTTATGAAGTTTTCAGACAGACCTTTTGCTTTCTCTAAGTATAAATAACAATGTATCTTTTTCATCAGAGCCCTGGCCCCTTTTTAAGCTAAACTGTATATAACATATTTTTGTCAAGGCTTCATTCTTTTCAAAAGCCACCTGACTCACCTTACGATAGGTTTTAAAGACAGAGCGCTGGACTTTTCTAAAGATTCCTGACTCACCTAGCTGTAAGTTATCGAGTTTTTCAGGCAGAGTCCTGGCTCTAAATGTTCCTGGCTCACCTAGTTGTAAGTTATGGAGTTTTTCAGACAGAGAGGTCAGATCTTCCTTTGCTTTCTCTAAAGATTCATGACTCACCTAGTTGTAAATTATGGAGTTTTTCAGACAGAGTCCTGGCTCTAAATGTTCCTGACTCACCTAGTTGTAAGTTATGGAGTTTTTCAGACAGAGAGGCCAGGTCTTCTTTAGCTTTCTCTAATGCTTTCTCTAATTTCTTCTTTCCCCTGTAATAATCATCATAATCAAGTTACACAATGTTTACTAACAATCTAAACAAGTCAAAAATTAGAACAAATTTCTTAAAACTCAAACTCATCCAGTAATATCAATGTTATATTCTTTACAATTTAAGAAAATAAATTTCCATTGTTGTAAATCTTATCATCATGAAATTTGAACACTATAAAATGTGTAGTAAATTAAATAAAAAAGTTAGAAATATGTTGTTTAGCAAAAAAATCAAAACTTCCAAATTAACCCGCTCAAATACTGACAAGCATATTTATGATATAGTGTAGCATAAATATGATATAACGCAGATTAATGAAGTATCATATTTCCGTCGTTGAGAATCAGAATCATCTGCATTTGGATAGTAAAATTTTTTAAAAATCAAAAGACAACGTCAAGTGATTTTTCGGAAAATCTAGAGCAACCCAAATTTTCTTTGATGCATCTTTAAGGCAAAAATTGGGAATCCTAGGGCTATAAACTTCTCCTGGTGTGGTGGACACTGTTATGTTTGAAAAATGCAGATGTTCTTTGTTGGGTAGCTGTCTTTGAAGCTATAACACAACATGTCGAATCTATTTATAGCCATTGATGATGAAACCATTATGTTCACCAGAGTTCATCCACTAACATACATGTAAGGAAAAAATACAGAAATTTTTATTTCCTTTAATTTATCATGAAAATGCCTGGAACTTATCCTGTCAATTCAACTTAAATGTCAACAACAGCTATGTCAGCTTTAGATTAGGTTTAGGTGTTTTATTATAAAACATTCCAGTAACCAGTCAATACAAAATCTGGCATGTATGTATGTTATCATAAATTCATTACACATTAAAAAAAATCAGCAAGAAAATTCAAATATAAACTAGAAAACTTCAAAGAGTAAATGGGTAAATTACTACCAAGAAAATAGGTGAAGCAATTGCTAATTCAGAAATTTTAATGGGGGTTGCTAGAGAGTTCCAAAAAGCAGGATGGGTCCAGCTTATTTTTTGTCCATTTTACATAATATAAAAAAATTTCAAAGAAAGGATTGGAACATCTAGAAATGCCCTTCTCTCTTGCTCTGCCCATGTGATTGCCATTAAGCTCAGTAAAAAAAGGTGATTCTTATAAAATGTTTAATAAAGATAAAAACATATAAGTAATCACATCTAAAATTATTATTGTTAAAAATTATTTAGCTGGTGAAAAATTGGAAAATGAAAAGACAGCAAAATGCTACACTATACATCATCATGACCTAAAAAGTCATCAATTAGCAATTAGGTAAAAAATGGATTAAAACAAATATTAAATCATTTCACACATAACTAAATATTTCCTTTAAAGGGGGGTCAACCTCTGAGCACCTACCACCAATCAAACCACTCATACAATAATGTAAACTTACACCTAAAAAATAGTCCTACACCTGAAATAATATTATTCTTTGACAATAATAAATTTCTATATAACATTTAACAGGTGCATTTAAACTTGTATCATGTGTATACCCTAAAAACTAAAACCAGCACCTCCATAGAATAAAAAAATCAAACAAATTAAAAAAAATAAAAAAATTAGTCAAAATGAACAAAAAGATATTCTATAAGTGCTTTGCCTAAACCTGTATAAACCAAAAATGTAAACCTACAGTCTAAAGGACACCATTGGCATATGTACACTGAAATGTCAAAGTAAACTTAAGTAAGAAAGATAACTCTGACAATGTAAACCTACACTCTAAAGGACATCATTGGTATATGTACACTGAAATGTCAAAGTAAACTTAAGTAAGAAAGATAACTCTGACAATGTAAACCTACACTCTAAAGGACACCATTGGTATATGTACACTGAAATGTCAAAGTAAACTTAAGTAAGAAAGATAACTCTGACAATGTAAACCTACACTCTAAAGGACATCATTGGTATATGTACACTGAAATGTCAAAGTAAACTTAAGTAAGAAAGATAACTCTGACAATGTAAACCTACAGTCTAAAGGACATCATTGGTATATGTACACTGAAATGTCAAAGTAAACTTAAGTAAGAAAGATAACTCTGTCAATGTAAACCTACAGTCTAAAGGACACCATTGGTATATGTACACTGAAATGTCAAAGTAAACTTAAGTAAGAAAGATAACTCTGACAATGTAAACCTACAGTCTAAAGGACACCATTGGTATATGTACACTGAAATGTCAAAGTAAACTTAAGTAAGAAAGATAACTCTGACAATGTAAACCTACACTCTAAAGGACACCATTGGCATATGTACACTGAAATGTCAAAGTAAACTTAAGTCAGAAAGATAACTCTGACAATGTAAACCTGCACTCTAAAGGACACCAATGGTATATGTACACTGAAATGTCAAAGTAAACTTAAGTCAGAAAGATAACTCTGACAATGTAAACCTGCACTCTAAAGGACACCAATGGTATATGTACACTGAAATGTCAAAGTAAACTTAAGTCAGAAAGATAACTCTGACAATGTAAACCTGCACTCTAAAGGACACCAATGGTATATGTACACTGAAATGTCAAAGTAAACTTAAGTAAGAAAGATAACTCTGACAATGTAAACCTGCACTCTAAAGGACACCAATGGTATATGTACACTGAAATGTCAAAGTAAACTTAAGTCAGAAATATAAATCTGACAATGTAAACCTACACTCTAAAGGACACCATTGGCATATGTACACTGGAATGTCAAAGTAAACTTAAGTCAGAAAGATAACTCTGACAATGTAAACCTACAGTCTAAAGGACACCATTGGTATATGTACACTGAAATGTCAAAGTAAACTTAAGTAAGAAAGATAACTCTGTCAATGTAAACCTACAGTCTAAAGGACACCATTGGTATATGTACACTGAAATGTCAAAGTAAACTTAAGTAAGAAAGATAACTCTGACAATGTAAACCTACAGTCTAAAGGACACCATTGGTATATGTACACTGAAATGTCAAAGTAAACTTAAGTAAGAAAGATAACTCTGACAATGTAAACCTACACTCTAAAGGACACCATTGGTATATGTACACTGAAATGTCAAAGTAAACTTAAGTAAGAAAGATAACTCTGACAATGTAAACCTACACTCTAAAGGACACCATTGGTATATGTACACTGAAATGTCAAAGTAAACTTAAGTCAGAAAGATAACTCTGACAATGTTAACCTGCACTCTAAAGGACACCAATGTTATATGTACACTGAAATGTCAAAGTACACTTAAGTAAGAAAGATAACTTTGTCAATGTAAACCTACACTCTAAAGGACACCATTGGTATATGTACACTGAAATGTCAAAGTAAACTTAAGTCAGAAAGCAAACTCCTACAATCTTAGGATTTGTAAAAACCAAAATCAATTTACATTTTCCATGTACAATGTATATTTTACACACATATTAGAAAACTTCCCACAATCCAACTAAAATTTGCAGAAAAAGGATAAACATGTGTACTGGACACAAACAAATTTTCTTCAACAATAAAATTTTGTATTAATGATTCTTTCATGTCTGCTGTTCACATGGTGTCTGAAAATAAAGCTTGATAACAAAATATAACTGTATCAGTAGTAAAGTGTAAGTAATAAACAAATTAATTGATTCTTATGATTGAAGATTGTATCTAAACTTCTTTTACTGGCGGTATGGCTCAAACTATGCAGAGGCAATCCCCACTTTCAACATTAATCTAAATTCTGAGAAATTTTTTAAATGAAATTATAAAATCACCTTTATATAAAAATAAGGAGATGTGGTAGGATTGCTAATAAGACAACTATCCACCAGAGTTCAAATGACATGTATTTGAGCAATTATAATTTATAGGTCATTGTAAAGCCTTCAACAATGAGAAAAAAACCCACACTGTATACTCATTTATAAAAGTCCTGACACGAAAAAAGGTAAAAGATTTCAAATGAGCAAACTAATGGCTTATTCATAACAATGCAATTTATCATTTTTGATTTCTCAACTACCCATACTGTTTTGTGCATTTCTCAGTGAGACAGCAGCCCCATGGCAAAAAAACAGTAGACAGATGTTTAAATTAAATTTGAAACTAACAAATGATTATGACCAATGTTGGCCTCAAGTTACAACAATTAAAATAATTTCATATGAAGCTGTATGTACCTCTGCATACTACAAGTTAATAAATAAAATGCTCCGCTGGGCACAGCTTGATACCACAGAGGTCGAACCCTGAACAGTTGGGGCAAGTATGGACACAACATTCAAGCTTGATACAGCTCTGAATTTGGATTGTGATTAAATATTTGACACAGCATAGGTTTCTGACACAGAATGAATGTGGTCTAAGAACTTAAATTTTTTTAATTTACCTATTATGGTTCAATATCCAAAATCTAAATACATGGTTAGATTCAGCATATCAAAGAATCCAAAGAATTCAATTTTTGATGAAATCAAACAAAGTTTAATTTTGGACCCTTTTGACCTCAATGTGGACCAATTTGATAACAGGCCCAAAAATCAAAAATCTAAATACATGGTTAGATTCAGCATATCAAAGAACCCCATATATTCAATTTTTGTTGAAATCAAACAAAGTTGTAGTACAATTTCATAAAGATCCATACACTTACACACAAGTCATTATCCTGAAACTAGAAAAATGCTTGTTTTTTGCCCCTTTTTGGACCTTAATTCCTACAATTTTGAGGCAATTACCCACAAAATCAATCCCATCCTTCCCTTTGTGGTATGGTACCTTGCAGTACAATTTCAGAGAGATCCATACACTTGAACACAAGTTATTGTCTGGAAACTAGAAAAATACTTATTTTTGGCCCCTTTTTGGCCCCTTATTCCTAAACGTTTTGGGCAATTACCCCCAAACTCAATTCCAGCTTTCCCTTTGTGATATGGAACCTTGTAGTACATTTTCAGAAAGATCCATACACTTACACACAAGTTATTGTCATGAAACTAGAAAAATGCTTGTTTTTGGCCCTTTTTTTGGCCCCTAATTCCTAAAATTTTGAGGCAATTACTCCCAAAATCAATCCCAGCATTCCCTTTGTGATATGGAACCTTGTGGTACAATGTCAGAGAGATCCATACACTAACACACAAGTTATTGTCTGGAAGTTACAAAATGCTTATTTTTGGCCCCTTATTCCTTAACTATTGGTACCGTAACCCCCAAAATCAATCCCAACCTCCCTTTTGTGGTATTGAACCTTATGGTAAAATTTCATAGAGATCCATTCACTTAAACTAAAGTTATTGTGCGAAAACCAATGTGTCTTCCAACGACGACGACACCGACGCCAACGTCATACCAATATACGACCGCAAAAATTTTTTGCAGTCGTATAAAAATGCAATTCTGCACTTGATATCATTCTGTAAACCTGTCTTTAAAACCAACTCCAAAATATGATAGGCCATTTGGAACAGCCTCAACCTTTCCCTTTGCTTAATGATATAGAAAAACTAAGAGAGTTAGAAATAGCTGAAATTGGGGAATAGCTACCATTCCGATTTCATCCTCGTAATAATAAGGAGATGTGGTGGAATAATTGCCAATGAGACAACTGTCCAAATTAAATCATCACAAAAGACAAAAGTATGAAATGAAATTTGTCAGTTAGTCCCAATCACTTTTTTCAAGGTAGATATAAGTAAAACAAACTTTGGAGTTCAGGTTGTTATCTTATGATCTTTTTTAAAGTATTCCTAAAATGCAAAATTTAATTAAACAAAATAAAAACTGAACTTTCATATAATTTTTCTGTAGGGTTGTTTTAGGAAGGTTAAATAGGGGCATTCAAATAAACAATTTCTTTACGCCTCGCCTGGTAAAAGAAGTCTAAATGTGTATGTAAGCCATGGTTGTAATGATGGTGAGAATTTCTGTAAAGGAAAATTATTGAAAACTACAGTAAAATGTGTTGTATATATTCAAGCATGTGAGTTGTACATGCAACAAAACGTTTCTGTGAACCAGACTTACTCATTCATAAAACTTAAACTTCTCCTAAAAAGTATAACATTCATTCATAAAACTTAACGTTCTCTAACAAGTATAACGTTCATTCATGAAATTAAAACTTCTTCTAATATAAGTAAAATATTCATATAACATAGCATTTATATCTTTGCAAACATTTGTATGAAAATATATGTATCATATAGCTCATGAATTTATGCCATTTCAGCCATCCATGGCTGACAAAACTTTGAGATGTACCACCTTAAAAAGTTGACTTGCCATTTCACTTGTCCATGGAGGAAAAAACTTTGAGATGTCCCACCTTAAAAAGTGGTCTTGCCATTTCACCTGTCCATGGCGGATAAAACTTTGAGATGTCCCACCTTAAAAAGTGGACTTGACATCTCACTGGCAGACAAAACTTTGAGATGTTCCACCTTAAAAAGTTGACTTGCCATTTCACTCTTCCATTTCTAACAAACTTTGAGATGTCCTACCTTAAAAAGTAGATTTGCCAATTCTTTTTTTAATCTTAAGACTTGATAACACATTACATGTATTTTCAAAAAAAAGAAAAGTTTTTTTATCAATTAAATATTTTTACCGAATGTTATGTGAAATTTGAGAGGACATGAGTTGGCTCTCCACAGCTCTCCATGGCTCTCCATGGAGGACGGGTGAAGAAAGGTAAATCCTCCTGAGCTGTAATATATTCCTACATGAAGGAAGTCCTGATTAATTTGACCTCAGAATAATATACTGAAGACCATTCCACTTTTATGTAAAAATATGAGATAAAGATATACATTGATTCTACCACTGCATCGAGTGTGATACGATATTTATCCACTCGAGACAGTTAAATTTTCAAATTTAAAACGCGAGGCTTGCCGAGCGTTTTAAATATTTAAAATTTAACTGTCGAGAGTGGATAAATATCGTATTACATGAGATTTGGTGGTGGAATCTGTTTCTCTAATGATTTTTAAACAATATGCAGGCAAACTTATTCCGTCTTTTCGAATGATCTGTAAAAAGATTGTTCTTTCTATGTGACGTCATCAGGCATGGTCGCATTTTTTCATGCCGTCACAATAGGAAATTCAGAGGAAAGCAAGTAAATTCGACGTCATAATCGGATTTTAACCAATGAAGAACTGATATCAAACGAACCACACGTTGATTAAATTTTTTTATACAATGGGTGCAGAAAGGGATAAATTGACGAAGAATTAGAGAAACATTAAGTAATGTTTATATGCAATAAACCCGTCTACATTCACAAACCCCAAACCAATCTAACTGAAATGCAAGAAAAGAAATCTACTATATATAAACTCAAATATCATTTAATGGAAATGATTACCAAAAATTGCAATATACAAAACAAAATATCAAAAATCAAATTAAAAGCAACAGCATTATATATAAAATTAAGCTAGTCTAAGTTATGCCTAATAAATTCCAATCATGCAATATTTTCTAATCTCTGCCTAAGTAATATATGCAAATAATGTCCCATCATGCAATTCCAATCTATTTTTATTCCAAATAATATGCAAATTATTTCAAATCATGCAATATTTTCTAATCTCTGCCTAGTATGTAATATGCAAATAAGTTCCCATCATGCGATTCCAATCTAATTTTATTCTAAATGAAATATGCAAATTATTTCCCATCATGCAGTATTATAATCCTGTTTGCAATGATACTTACTCTTTTAACCTTGAAAATTTATAAAAAGTAAATAAGCTTAACATGATATCTAAATACATAACTACAAAGTAATCTTACTATTGAAGGTCACCACAGGGGTACAAATGACCTCTATTGAAGGTCACCACAGGGGTACAAATGACCTCTATTGAAGGTCACCACAGGGGTACAAATGACCTCTATTGAAGGTCACCACAGGGGTACAAATGACCTCTATCAACAAGTGTCAAATGTCCACATCTTGCTACAACATGTATTGTGAATTCATTTATTTTTCATGGGTACCAATTTTCGTGGATATTTGATTTCTTGGATTTGAAAATATCTGCATTCAACCCTATAGAACTTTTTTTTACTTTGTTGAACATTTAAATTCTTCTATTCCCATGAATTCCACAAAAAATTGGTATCTCACAAATAATAATGAATCTACAGTAATTAACATACTTGTATAAATAAAGTATGAAACATACATATGCCTCTATCAAAGCTCTTTGGTGTTACCTCACAATTACAAGTACAACTGTAAATTCAAATCAAAAAGCTATATTGAATAAAATTCTTTCAAAAGTGTGCTGAAGGAAGCCATTGTCGGAAATGTAGAAAAAGCTGTAAAAAGCCCCAAAATGTAAGAAATTTTTTTCCAAAGAAATAATAATTGTTTAGTAAAAAATGAAGAATTTTTATTAACATACTTCTCTAATTTGCTGAAAAATAAGTTAGAACCGTTCATAAAAGGTAACCTGAAATATTGCTATACCTTGAAGTTATAACCCTAAAAGGACACACAAACACTGAAGCATTTGTCAACAATTAGTTTATACATACTAACCGTAGTGTATTTTTCAAATAGGAAAATAAGTGTTAAAGCAATGGTGAAATAAACCAGATCAGGTGACAAGGGTGAATTAAGGTCAAACGATCACATGACTATCTCAGCCACTGATATGAAAGAACTTGTTTAGTCATGTGAATGCATCAGGAGACAAAGTGAATTAAGGTCACACAATCACACGACTTACTTTGCATCTACAAATGCTAATGCTCTATTAGGGAGAAAAACAGCTTATATCAACAATATGCATTGGAATAATAAAATCAATGGGGTTTTTCAGGAGTAAATGCAATAATTATATTGTGTAGCATTCATGTTATTCAAATTTGAAGCTGTTCATAATTGCATTTGGACAAAATGAAACATTTTTCAAATCCGCTGCAAATGTTTGCACCTGTCCTAAGTCAGGAATCTGATATACAGTAGTTGTCGTTTGTTTATGTAATTTATACGTGTTTTCGTTTCGTTTTTATATAGACTAGACCGTTGGTTTTCCCGTTTGAATGGTTTTACACTAGTAATTTTGGGACCTTTATAGCTTGTTGTTCGGTGTGAGCCAAGGCTCCGTGTTGAATACATTGACCTATAATGGTTTACTTTTATAAATTGTTATTTGGATGGAGAGTTGTCTCATTGGCACTCACACCACATCTTCCTATATCAGTTTACAATAATCATGATAATCATACTGTATTATGTCAGATAAACTACCAGAATATGACAAAATATCATTATCTGCAATTCTGGACAGGAACCAAATATTTAAAAATATTCTATAGTCTTAGAATGTCTATGATATTTTGCTGTTATAAACACTTACTTTACAATAATCAGTTAAAATTCATACTCTTGAATTTGAGATGGAGCCTTAGAAATAGACTTATTCAAAAGAGTAGCCTTTGTGTGGATGATAATTTATACTTTTTAAAAGATATTACTTTTATGCCAATAATTACAGATTATCTATAGTTTTGACAAGAGGGAGTTTCTCGGCTAAAATCTCATCGAAGGCGATAAAACCAAAGAGAGATGCAGCCAAAAAACTTGTTAGAGTTGAGAGACTATAAATATCTGTTTATCAATATTTTCCTAGGCAATGTCAATTAAATTGGCTTATGACATCATCAAGTTATCACTCTACTCGACAGAAAAAAACCATTATCCGTTGAGTAGCTCGAGATGGAAAATTATCACACAAAATGATCCATGCAAAATTCTAACTGGATTGATGATTACAAATTCCCGTTTAATGGAATCCGCTAGGCATTGCCAGTAAAACTGAATTTGCGACTGTCAAATCCCTAATTGATGGTGGCAACTCTTCAAATACAGTACTCTTATTTCTTAATTTGAGTAAAAATTAGACAAAACCAACTTACTTGCTGGATGCTTTGTTTATTGCATAATTTGACAGCCAATTAACCATTTCCTGATTAATTTCTCCCAGACGATTGGCAAGATCTTCAGCTTTATTCAATGACTCGTCTACCTGCTCAGCAACATCGTCAAGATCTAGATCTGGTGTCTTAGGAAACCAATCTTCCTCTTCATAACTTTTGGAATTCTCCATGAAGAACTGCAAAATAAGTTTATTACCGTGGATTCATTAATTTTTCTGTGGATGCTAATTTTCGTGGATTGAGGAAAAATTCTATATTTGGAGATATTTGTTTTTATGCATTAGTCAAAGTCTGCATACAAGCCTATAGAAAATTCATTCTTTGTTGAACACTTAAAATTCTTCATTCAACTTTACCCCAAATTACCAGAAATTGGTATCCAGTAAATCAATGATCAATCCAGAGTATCAGAAATTGGTGTAACCCAATCATAGGTATATATGTCCTGAGTCATCAACTTTGGAAGTTTTTTTTTCATTTTTATTCATTTTAAAGTGTTACTATCAAATATTGAGTTATCTTTCTTGTATTACAGCTAACAAAAGCTGTTTAGTAGAAATTCCAATAGAAAACTGCATCATTCTTTTTGCATGTGTGTTTTATTTATAAAATTCTAAGACAAATGCAATCACCCACAATTAATTAATTTGAGTGTGTCCCACCCCCACCGCCCTTCTCAACATAGATCAATTATGGAAAACCCTAATTATATGAGGTCAAAAAAATAATGCTTATACATAAATTCTCAAACAAAAATACATATTTTTTCCTATTTATGGTTAATGCTATTATACATTTTAATAACAGCCATTAAATCCAAATTTGAAAATTAAGCTAGATATACTGTAAATTCAGAAATTATTGCCAGGTTTTATTAATGTGAATAATGGCCTGGGTCAATATCACAATAATATGAACTTGCATTCTGATATCTGATGCATACAAGTATAATAACTGTATGATGATTTTCCTGAAATTGCAATAATTAATCTCAGATTTTTGTCAATTCTTAAAAAATCGCAATAGTAAATTTACAGAATAATTTCTGAATTTATAGTGGTTATTTTAGGGTCTTATCGAACACACTCCTGTAGTCCAGGGGAATTTTTCACAATTTTGTCATTTAAAAGCAAAATTAGAAAAAAAAATAAACCAGTCCTGTAAATTTTCAGACTTAAATTCGAAGTATTCAGTTCTGAAATGAAGTTCACTTAGAAAATTGAAACAATTAAAACAATAACTAGACATTAACTTCTATGTCATTTGGCCTCTGGTGGATAGTTGTCTCATTGGCAATCATACCACATCTTCTTATATTAATACAGTTTATTTTGAATGATTTTTATTTCAAAGAAGCTACATGTCATACAATGACGGATAGAAAATATAAAATTTATAAAGAGATTAACTAAATTGATAAGAACTAATGCTTACCTCATTAACATGTTGTAGAAGTTTCAACCTCTGGCCGCAAACATTCTCATAACCAACAATAAATATCGTCAGTCCTTGTTGATACTAAAAATACAAAAATCATACTGATGACATTTGTATATATATAGGCAAAAAAAGATAGAAGAGAATAATAAGCCAAAAATAAAAACCTTTGTGAGCACACTCACATACCCAACGCCCCCACATTGTCAATCGACAAACAAAATCTCGGCAGATTCTTAAGTTCAAAGACTCATTACTCTTACAAAAGTCAACTGATAAAAATAGTATGTCCTAATTATCTACAAAGTTTCATTCTGTTGTGTGGTTTCAGAGGAGTTGCTATATCAAACTGTTGCAGTAGTATATTCAGGGCAAAATTCTAAGTTCAAAGGGGCATAACTCTTAGAAAAAAATTGAATCATAGTTTCCTATCGCTCTGCACATCTACAGTGTATGTTCAAATTATTTATAAAGTTTCATGAAATTCTGTTGTGTGGTTTCAGAGGAGTTGTGATGACAAACTGTTGCAGTAGAATATTTAGGCCAAAATTCTAAGTTCAAGCGGGCATAATTCCTAGAAATAAATTCAATCATCATTTCCTGTCGATATACACATCTAATAGTATGTCCTAAGTTTAATGACATTCTGTTGTGTGGTTTCAGAGGAATTGCAATGACAAGAACAAGACTGACAGATAGACTGACGGATTGACAGACTGACAGACTTAAAGACTGACCGATCTTAAAGTCTGTCAGTCTGTCAATCCATCAGTCTTGTTCTTGTTCTTGGACAGGTCAAAAACATTATACCTTACGCAATTTTTGTTGCGTGGGGTATAATATTATACGAAGGAGAAAAAAGAGCTCAAAAAATAAATTATACAGGCAAAAAAGTTCTGGAGCTTCTAGTTCAAAGAGTGATTTTAATATGTATGGAGTCGGATGTTTATTTCCGGTTATGTTATGCAGTTCTAGTATAGTGTTGACTAGCGATAAACATTGTAACATAACATGAGTTTTATTGAAAGAAGATACAAGTATTTTGATTAAATCAATAATAAATATATCGAATATCAGTGATAATTTACTTTTTAAAATTGATTAAAACTGTTCATGGAAAATAACTGCAAGTTGTTAATTACCGTGTCATAGTTTGGTTTACTGGTGATTAAAATCAATAGGATTAAATACGGTAATATTGTTTATGACAGGAACATTTATTTTCACACCTTTACTTATATGACTGTTTATTATATCGTGATTAGGAAATGAGCTTTCAATCATGGTTTTGAATGCCTTATAAAATTCCAACAAAAATTTATAAATTGTAAAACAAACAAATAATTAGTTGTCTCTGTCCACTATTGTAATAGAAGTTTTCAGTGAACACTTTAACCTAGAATGACCAAGCGAGATTTTGACAATTCATACCCGACCAATTAATTTCCAAAATGGACCATTGATTTGTAAATCCAAAAAGTCCTAGACCTTTCATCTCTGAAATCAATTTTGAACCCCTTGAAATAGACCATGATAGACAGCATACATACCTTTCTCTTCTTGATTTGATCTTTCATTATCTCTTCAAGCTCATTCTACAAAACACAATGATCATTACTTCATAACATTGACAAAATATTTACTCTAAGGGAAAACATTGTGATCAGTTTATATGTTATTTCAGAGAATGAGTTTCGTAAAGATTTACTTGACAGACATTTTCTGCATACAAGGAAGCTTCACAACCAAAGGTTTTTTGAGGTCAGAAGTCTTGTCTTCAAATATGTAATGGACACCATGATTTGGTTGAACCTGATATGTTACAGTTGTATTTGTCACAATCCAGTCCTCTTCTTCTTGACATCACTGATTGTGACTTATTATTACTTTTCATGTGCAACATGAAGGGTGTCTCTAGAGAATTGTTTACCCTTCCTGAGCACCTAAGTTGACCTTGTTTTGGCAAGGTTCATCTTTATTTTTTTGTGTAATGTTTTGTGGACTGTTGCTTTGTCTTTTTCTTTTCGTCCAAGATGTTGTCTGTCAATTGTTTGGCTTTATGTACTCTAAATATGTAAATATTGTACTATAGAAAACTTACAATATCATTTACATATTCCATATTAGCACTGTTTTGGGTCTGGAAGATCAACTCCATACTGTTCTCATAAGAATCATAGATCTGAAAAGAAAAATGAAAAAAGAAAAATTATACTTCCTATTGAGTGTGGCATTATATGTCCACAAAAAGTAAACAAAATATTATGAACAGCATTTTTATTTTCAATTTTATTTTATTTTTTTCATGCATATCATGCTTATCGTGTGTATTTTTTTTTCATAACAGATTTAATTTTTGCCTCCTGTTCTTTTTCTTCAGTCAAAATCATGCATGTATTATAATTTAGAGATAACTGTATTGTATTTGAAGCTTTGTGGATGTCAATCGGTAGTTTTACTGTCGCAAATATCTGTTTACCTGTATTCTAATGCAAAATAAACAAATCATTCAATTTTAGTCTTTTTTTCAGTGTAAAATTTTCATTAAACGAAAATTCCGCGAAATGATGTTATCTTCTTTGGAGCCTAAACTAGGTGACATCATAGGTATGCTTTAGGCATCAAATGTTACCACCGGGCGTTTTCTGGTTTCTTGTCCGCTTCAGAATGTAATAAAATTTGATAAAAAAGAAGATTTCAAGGTGCAAAATGGGAGTTTTTTTGCTTATTAATGGAGAAATTACATGTCAATACATTCCGGAATTCAAAATGTCGGCTTCCTTAGTTACAGACAGGGAGATAGAGAATTTTACGCTTATTGGCATCCATAAATTTAGATTGTCTGCTTATTACCTTTTTGGTTATTAGCATATGTTGTGTAATGTGCTATTGTTTAATGTCAGTTAGGTTTTTTTTACTAATTCTGACAAAGACTCTATAGGGCTTGTGTTTATTGTTGAATACTTTCCAAATCAAAATAAAGTTTTCTCATTTTATCTTATGAAATACGTATAATCAGTAGTTTTGATGAGATATTTTTCTGGTCTGCCTAATGGGAGGATTTCATACAGAAAGAGGAACAGAAAATTCTAGAAACTAGCCATGAGCCGGAGGGCAACTGGAATCTCAATTCATATTAACCAAATATGTCGGTATAAACCAGAGTTTATTTGAAATTTCAATCTTGGGACTTGTGTCCAAAATATCTGGAAAAATCTAGATGAATTTGGAAGGAAAATTTCACAAGACATTTTATATATTTGGGAATTCCACATGATTTTTAAGTAATTTTCTTTCGAACTGGGGTTTATTCGACCCCAAATTGTATAACAGATTAATGCTGGATAAATATTAGTAAAAGGAAATGTTACAACTCAACATTATTAAAAGCTGTAGATGAAATATGAAATCATTCCCTTTGATAGATGCCAAGAAAATTTGACAAAAGTTTTCTACACAAGGTCTTTAGGACAGAAGGACAGACAGAATGAGGGACAGAGTGATGGTTGGCGACTAAGATAAAACTCAGTATGTCTTAATATTTTGTATCGTTTGGTTGTTATCTCACTGACATATATCCCTTGACATGTCATTTTATTCAAGTTATCTCACTGACATATATCCCTTGACATGTCATTTTATTCAAGTTAGAGGTTATATTTCTTATCCGACACAAATATTTGTAGCAGAATAGTTTTTAAACTACTGGTCAGAGAAAGTTCAAACGTCAGATTAGTGTGATATACATAAACAAATGTCATTGATCAACTGGATTAAATTCACAATTTATTCTCCAATATTAATCAGATTAAAGTAATCTTTATTAATCCCCTTGATAACCTTTGGCACCTGCATGGTTTATTTTGTTGTTGGTACCAGTCTATAAAGTTTTAAAAGGGGGTTTATATATATCTGTGATCGGATCCTGCACTGTGTAACACACAAATATGATTGATGTCACTATAGTTCTTTGTGGAAATGGCAAAATCTTAAATAAGTGCCCCTTCCATGGTGGACGGGTGAAGAAAAAAACAAATTCTAACCGAGTTGAAGGACTGATTATTTGTTGAAAACCAATTTTCGTGGATTTCCTAGGAACAATGTGAACCACAAATTTAATATTCAGCGAAGTACAAGTTTTCTTTTGGCTTGTATGCAGACTTTTGTAAAACCATGAAATCAAATATACATGAAAATACAATTTTTCTTTATTCCATGAAAATAAATATATCCACAGTATGTGAATAGATCAACAGACAGCAACACAACAATACAGGGGGATTAATAAAGTCTTCAATAATTGACCAGTTCTAAATTTCCCCTAGTCAAATGCAAAACTATATAAATATTGTGCGTTTAAAGCATTTTCTTCATTAATCTCAGGGCTCACACTAATTCAGAATCATAGGGAGAAGTGACTTCTCTTTTTGAAAATGATAGGGAGAAGTGGTGCGATTTGAAAGAGAAGTGTTCGTTCGCTCGCGGTGCTACAATGTTTCGTTTTTATTATATTATAAAGGGCCATATGTATCTTATTTTCTTTTTATATTGTTCAATTCATATCTGAGTATACAATAAAGTAACAGTTCAAATTCAAATTTGTTTAAGTTTATCACATTTAGTTACACAATTATATTAGTCCTCTTGTCAGGAACTACCAACTAAATATCTAGCATTAAAAAGATTTTTTTTTATATCAAAAAGTAAAAGAAAGTATAATATATGAATTACAATTCAATTCAGTAACTATTCTGCTTATCATGTTTATGAAATTCAGTGTTTCTCATTAAAAAGATATATAAATTTAACAAAGTTAAGCTGGGACATAAGTGTAATAGTCCCAGAGTGAAGCAACTTTAAATCAATAAATTGAAACAATGCATATACACGGAAATATATACATGTACATTAATCAAGCAGATCTAACCCAAAGTCTGTTAATGCGTGTGGAATGCATAATTTTCCCTTTTGGGATCATTATTCTACTGTCAGCTGTTCCATTCCTGCATCCGTAGTTATTATTGTAAGAATATAGATTTTGGTCATAGCTGGTTCGTTTCCGATGAATCCCGCCCTCCGATCCGTAGTTCGTATAATTATTTCAATGGCGGACGAAGACAATTTACAAAAATAAACGATGTTTGACAAGCTATTTGAAAAGGAATATGACGTTTTTAATGCAATAAATGGATTAAACATTTACTAAAGGCAACTTTCATCACCTTCTAATGAAGTAACAAACTTATTTTGCCGAAAGTTAGAATGATTTGATGTACCCTCTCGAATAACAAGTACCAGAAGTGATAAAAAAACTGTCTTTATGAAATAACATGGAACAAACTGTAAATTCAATGCCTTAACCTCTTTTCTGAAGAAAATAAATCGTTTATGTTTTAGAATTTCTTTACTTATAAATGAATAAAATGCTCCGCTGGGGCTCAGCTTGATATACGACCGCAGAGGTCGAACCCTGAACAGTTGGGGCAAGTATTGACACAACATTCAAGCTTGATACAGCTCTGAATTTGGATTGTGATTAAATATTTGACACAGCATAGGTTTCTGACACAGAACGAATGTGGTCTAAGAACTTAAAAATTTTTAATTTACCTATTATGGTCCAATATCCAAAATCTAAATACATGGTTAGATTCAGCATATCAAAGAATCCAAAGAATTCACTTTTTGATGAAATCTATATATAAATCAGAAATAACCAACTTAAAATGGAAAATTTTAAAGAAAAAAAAAAGGAAAAAAAGGAAAAAAACCCCCTCAATTTTTGAACCCCTTATGATCATCACCCCAAACTCAATCCCAGCCTTCCCTTTGTGGTATGGTACCTTGTGGTACAATTTCAGAGAGATCCATACACTTGAACACAAGTTATTGTCTGGAAACTAGAAAAATGCTTATTTTTGGCCCCTTATTCCTAAACGTTTTGGGCAATTACCCCCAAACTCAATTCCAGCTTTCCCTTTGTGATATGGAACCTTGTAGTACAATTTCAGAAAGATCCATACACTTACACACAAATTATTGTCATGAAACTAGGAAAATGCTTATTTTTGGACCCTTTTAGGCCCCAAATTCCTAAACCTTTAGGGCAATTACCCCCAAACTCAAACCAAGCTTTCCCTTTGTGATATGGAACCTTGTAGTACAATTTCATAAAGATCCATACACTTACACACAAGTTATTGTCCTGAAACTAGAAAATGCTTATTTTTTGCCCCTTTTTGGTCCCTAATTCCTTAACTGTTAGTACCATAACCTCCAAAATCAATCCCAACCTTTCTTTTGTGGTATTGAACCTTATGGTAAAATTTCATAGAGATCCATTCACTTAAACTAAAGTTATTGTGCGAAAACCAATGTGTCTTCGGACGACGACGACGACGACGACGACGCAAACGTCATACCAATATACGACAGCAAAATTTTGCGGTTGTATAAAAATTGATGTTTCATCAACTTGGTAAAAATTGAAAATTGCCGATGACGAAAGCGACTGAAAGCGAGTATGGTGAACAACAGGGCGACTAGATATCGCTTTTGACGGTCGGGCAAAGCGAAGTGACGGACGGGAAAGCGACTTTATCGCCCCAGTCGCCTGCTAGCGTGAGCCCTGAATCTTCACTACGAACGCTGAAAACCAAACATTTGAAAGATGGATATGAACTAATAACTGAGGAACTATATGACCAAACACAATCCTCTGAGATAAGGTATTATTGTCAATGAGAAAACTATCCACCAATTTCAAATGATGTGAATATTAGCAATTATAAGTTACTGTACATCCTTTAACAAAGAGAAAAACCCATACCATATACCGGTAGAAAGCTATAAAAGGCCCCAACATGAAAAATGTGAAACAATTCAAACGATAAAACTAAAGGCTTAATTTGAAATAATACATTTTATGAAAAAGAAATATGACAGACATGAACCAATGACTACCACTGATTTACAGGTTCCAGCTTGGGACAGGCACTTGTGAGCACTCAACACTTCCCCTAACAGTGGGCCAATCTTTACCCATCGTGAACTTACTTGTTTGGTGCATTCGTTGACATCGAAGTTTAGTTCAGACATTAGTAGAAAAACTATGTGACAAACTGACTTTTAATAATCAAGTATAGGTCAATATATACCCTTCAACAGTGAGCAAATCCAAAACCCTATAGTAGGCATTTTTTTAATTGACATTTTTATTCTAAGCTTGTATGAAATTGGTAAATACTAGCTGTACTCACATGTTCTACTCTTTCTAAAACCTTCTCCAATTCTTCCCTGGTTTCATCTGCAATTCGTTGGGCTACAGAACGAGCATTTTTATCTAATATGGCCTGAGCAGGAGAGTCTCCTCTGTCATAATCTCCCTTATCCATCAGGGAAATACTCCCCACGTAATTCATTGACATTTTGGCAAGATTATCTGTCCCTCAACTTCAACTGGCAAGATTATCTGTCCCTCAGCTTCAACTGGTAAATCAAAAAATAAAATGATTATCATCAGGGCAAGATAACTGTCCCTTAGCTTTAACTGGCAAATTAAAAAATAAAACTGTTATCATCAAGGTGAGATTATCTGGTTCAAATTATCTTCTCCTCAGCTTCAACTGGCAAATTAAAAAATAAAATTGTTATCAACTGGGCCAAATTATCTTCCCATGATTGACCTAAAAAATAAAAAACTCAGCAAAATTATCTTTAATTTGACTGAACTAGGAATTTAATATAAATAAATGTGGATAGTGTCCACATGTGGACACAGATGATGCCCCCGCTTGCATATCATATAGTTATAAAGGGACATAACTAAAGAAAGGTAAAAGTTACGCTACCCAAATTTGAACTTGATCTGAGTTTTGAGGTAATAACATTGTGTGTAAGTCTCATAACATTTGGTTGAGGCTAACTTAAGTAGAGAACAGAAACTAAAAATTCAGCAATTTTTCTATTTGTAAACACGCATAATTCTAGAACCGTTGTGTATAAGTTTTATAACATTTGGTTGAGACAAACTAAAGTTAGAGAACCGAAACGAAAAATTCAGCAATTTTTATGTTTATAAAGGGACATAACTCAAGAATGGTAAAAGTGTCGCCACCAAATTTCTTACTTAATCTGTATTATGTAGTAATAAGCATCGTGTATAAGTTTCATAACATTTGGTTGAGGCAAACTAAAGTTTGAAAAGGAAACAAAAAATTTGTACTAGATCTTAGTTTTGTAGTAATGAATATTGTGTATAGGTTTCATAATGTTTGGTTGGGGCAAACTTAAATTACAGAATGGAAACTAAAAATTTTGCAATCTTTCGATTTATAAAGGGGCATAACTCAATAATGGTTAAAGTGACACTACCCAAATTCAGCTTGATCTGTGTTTTATCAGTGGAAGTCAAAATTAAACATTGCATTGTATAAAGCATTGTTTGTAGTTGATTCAACTATAATCATGGACAAAGGAAGATAACTCCAATTTTAAAAATTACTTGATATTATTAGAATAAAATAAAAATTTTGCAATTTTTCCATTTATAAAGGGCGATAACTCTAGAACTGTTAAAGTGACGCCACCAAATTTCAAACTTGATCTGTGTTTTGTGGTAATAGCATTGTGTATAAGTTTCATAACATTTGGTTTTTTCCATTTATAAAGGGGCATAACTCTAGAACAGTTAAAGTGATGCCACCAAAATTCAAACTTGATCTGTGTTTTGTGGTAATAAGCATTGTGTATATGTTTCATAACATTTGGTTGAGGCAAACTTAAGTTAGAGAACGGAAACTAAAAATTTTACAATTTTTCCATTTATAAAGGAACATAACTCTAGAACGGTTAAAGCGAAGCCACCAAAATTCAAACTTGATCTGTGTTTTGTGGTAATAAGCATTGTGTATAAGTTTCATAACATTTGGTTGAGGCAAACTCAAGTTAGAAACGGAAACCAATTTTGGGACGTACGTACAGACAGACAAGGGTAAAATTTAATGCCCCCACCGCTACGGTCGGGGCATAAAAAAATCTACAACCTAATCACCGGGACTGAACTGGAATGTTAAAAATTATTGGCCAGGTATCGACTGTTTACTTAAAATACCAAAAAATATATAATCTTCCCTGAACTAAAAATTAGAAATATAACCTATTAAAACCTGAGCTTGATTAACATCCATGAGACAGGATATTTCATGAATTTTCAGGACAAAAACAATTTTCTTTCTCTACATTTAAATAAACACACATTGCGTAGTTAAGTGAGAGAGTCAAAATATTATCTCCCCTGTAATTAGCAAGGACGTTATTAATTACAAAATCACAAGAAAACCTTCTGGCAAATAGTAACAATAAAAATAAATTTTAAATTTAGAATTGTGGTTTAAAAATAACTTTTAGTCAGTAGCATCACCGGTATTGTTTTACTACTGATTTTGGCAACTTTTTCATAAGAAGAATTACTTTTCTATTGTTCTCATGCCATTGGTTTTGCCACTCTAACAGATGTGTATTGAACATAAAATCAACCTGTACTGTAGTTTCAAGGCTATCAGGACTTAATCAACAAGAGTGCACATGCTGAAATGTCTCGCCTTCTTTACTGACCATTGATTTTATGTTGATAGTCCTAAATATAAAGCTTTACTAAAAGTATCACATAAACTTAACATGATCCAAGAAAATGTACACCTTACAATCATTCAATACACCAAATATAGTTGACCTATTGCTGAGTATTGCTTATAGTTTCTAAGAAACAGACTTAAACAGAAAAACTAAACATTGACCAATGAACAATGAAAATAAGGTCAAGGTCAGATGAACCATGCCAGACAGACATGTACACCTTACAATCAATTTATGCATTAAATATAGTTGTCCTATTGCTTATAGTATCTAAGAAACAAACTTAACCATGAAAATATAACATTGACCAATGAACCATGAAAATGAGGTCAAGGTCAGATGATACCCGCCTGACAGACATATACACCTTACAATCATTCGATACAACAAATATTGTTGACCTATTGGTTATAGTTTAAGGAAAACAGACCAAAACACAAAAACTAAACACTGAGCAATGAACCGTGAAAATGAGGTCAAGGTAAAAAAAAACCTGCCAAACTGACATGTACATTGTAAAATATTTCCATACACCAAATATAGTTGACCAACTGCATATAGTATTAGAAAAAAAGACCAAAACACAAACACTTAACTTTAACCACTGAAAACTGTCTGACGGGCATGAGGATCTTGCAAGGTACGCACATATTGAATATAGTTATCCTATTACTCATAATAAGAGAGAAATTAACATTACAAAAAATCTTAACTTTTTTTCAAGCAGTCACTTAACCATGAAAATGAGGTCAAGGACCATGGACATATAACAGACGGAAATTTCGTAACATAAGGCATCTATATACAAAGCATGAAGCATCCAGGTCTTCCACCTTGGAAATATAAAGCTTTTAAGAAGTTAGCTAAGGCCGCCGCGCTGCCGCATCACTATCCCTATGTCGAGCTTTCTGCGACAAAAGTCGCAGGCTCGACAAAAAAAACAGTGTAGTTTCAAGGCTATCATGACTTAATCATTTGATAAGTCTTACATGATTTCCATATACATGTATCTACAAATTCTTTGCAATTGGCTTTGTTAAAACTTTTCCCCTTGGTTAACACATCAATAGATCTTGTTGCGGAAAGTACTTTCGTAACCTATGGAAACAATATGTTGTTTGCACTATTCATGCCTGATACAAAGGAATGGAATCTTGGGGTTCTAAAAGATTAAGTTGAGAAAAAAATAACAAATGTCGGGTTGAGAATTATTATAAGGATTAAACCATTTTTTTCTGGAGGTTATTGATGAGAAAGGTTCTGTACCCTAGGCTGCTTACTCACAAACTTCACATAAATAATCCTCTTTTGGTCAGTTTGTGAGTTATCATCGGCCAGTTAACACATCGATAACTTCTAGAAAAAATCTGTTTAATCCTTCAATAAATTGAGACTATGAAGTTTGTATATAAACATTTTATCATATCATACATTTAGTTTTATAACTTATTTATTCACTATGCTTTTTCTATCCACATTTAATTCCTTATACTCTATTCAAAGGAGAGTTTCAGTGGTTCAGGCAGGCCCAGAGATAAATGGACAGAAAATCACAGTCATGACAGATCAGAAAGTCACAGAACAATAAATTACAGTCGTGACAGTTCAGAAAATCACAGAACAATAAGTCACAGTCATAAAAGTTCAGAAAGTCTCAAAATTGATAGGACATGTTGATGTGATTTAAATATGAACCCTGCTTTGTTCTAGACTGACATGCTGAGCTGGATTTTTAGTTTTGATAGTTCGCAAGGATGATATGTTACCCTATTTGGACACATTATTTTGACCCTGGACCATTAAGTCATTGGAAATGCAGGAAATAAAAATTTTAACGTCTTAGTGGAAAAACAGGGAAAAAAATTTGAAAGTCTTAGCTTTCAACTCTCCCACTTGAAATGAACACACTACCAAGAAACCACATACATGTGAACCTTCCTTCAGGAGGACAATTATCCTGTTGGAGTTTCAGAGGGTCTCCTTCCGTCCCCCTGTTGAAGAGAGATCAAAATCATGTGGATCATGAATGAAAATTTTCAGACACCATTTTTTACTATTTAAACATAACCAATATGATTGTAACTGGTAATAAACTGTTATCACAGAGATATGTCTTGCTTTTGGGTTATTTCGATAATGCAAATGTTGAAATTAAAATAGCAACACTTTTACATGTAAGTTTTGCAAATATTCAAAGTCAATGAATCATGACTGAAAGTACATGGCCAAACAATCTCCATGGAAATGAGATGTGCCAATGCTAATACAACTGCATACCAAATACCATTGACTTATCATAAGTAGTTCCCTTTAAACAAACCTTAACACAAACTAATACATGTAAACTAAGCAATATTTCAAATTCAATAAACCATAACTGAGGAGGCAGGGTCAAGTAATCTCCATTGTAATGAGATGTACCAATGCTAATACAACTGCATACTAAATATCATTGACCTACCACTACTGGTTCCCCATAAACCGACCTAATCACAAACTAATACATGAAAACTAAGCAAAAGTTTCAAAGTCAATAGACCATGACTGAGGGGGCGGGGCCAAATAGTCTCCATGGAAATGAGATATGCCAATGCTTATACAACTACATACCAATTATAATTAACTTACCACTAGTGGTTCCCCATTAACTGACCTAATCACAAACTAATACATGAAAACTAAGCAAAAATTTCAAAGTCAATAGACCATAACTGAGGGGGCGGGGCCAAATAATCTCCATGGTAATGAGATGTGCCAATACTAATACAACTGCATACCAAATATCTTTAACTTACCACTAGTGGTTCACCATAAACTAGACCTATACATTCTTGACACCGCCGCCGCTGCCGCCGCCAACGCCGGAAACAGCATACCTATGTCTCGCTTTTTGACTCCGTCAAGCGAGACAAAAACCTGAGGCTGGTAGAAGACATTGCTTCAGGCTCAACATTCTACACCTTCAGCATATGTTAAAGAAGGTCCAAACTGACAGCAGGGACTACCTGGACTCAAAGGTGATTTACAGCCTCCTCAGTATAAAGTTTAATCAACTACACGTACAGGCTCAAACAGTTACCAATACTAGAGACAAATTATATATACATATGTTTATGCCAATACAAGCCAGACCAAAATCATAGTGCTTTCACATTCTTCTCAATTATTCTTTAGACTAACATCAATCAAATAGACAGGCTTCAAGGGTAAACTAACTCATTGACAATGAGATGGAAGATGAAAACACACAAAAAAGACATTTTTACATCAGACTATTATACTTAAGACCAAAAATAGGTTGATAAAAACCCTCCTGATATGAGGTCTAAACTCCTGACCGAAATTTCCTAATCTCCTGATCTGAGTTTCACAGTCTATCACATGTATGAGACCACCACAATAAGTGTTGATATGTTCCTAGTATAAATGAGAAACTTCTACTGAAATTTAGTGAAATACTTCTTTATTGTGTTTGATATAACTTCTCAACTCTTGAAAAGCCTTATACTTGAAAGGAAATTGTGGCCACATATTTCAAAAGTATGAAATCAAGGGAAATAACTCCATTATTTATATAGTTTAGACTTTACAGAAATTATCTCTGATTCAATAATAGTTTCATTAGAGTGCTAAAACGCTGAGACTTCTATATATTGAATTTGAACTTTATCTTGAAATTAAAACTACAATCAGGCTTTCATAGATCAAATGATTGCACTTCGTTGTGCAGCTTGTGAACTAAACAGACATTGTATTTCACATAATAAACGACACAATTGGAAATCTATAATTGGGTCTTTACTTACAAATTTATACAACATTACAAACAAAAGGCTTGTTTAATCTGATAATTGATTCTGTCTAATATCAATGGCTGTGATCGATTTGTTTTCATTTCAACGGAATACACATTTCTCTGGTGCCGCCATCTTGATTGAAAGTTGTCACGTGATTTAGTTGCCAAACAACTGACGCTGAAACAGGTGCCCGTTTTTATTTTTCGATACATTTTTTAAAATACATTTTAAAAATAATTGATTTGTTAGATTTTTGAAAAGACTTGTCACATCAGCCAAGATCACCATAACTCAACGAACTTACTGCTTGGATTGCATTAATTTTATCGTGTTTGAACTTATGAGTATAAAAAAATATCTAGAAATGTAAATATATATATTTATATAATATCAGGGATTGCTATATGAAACAAAACACAAAACAAATACAAAGCATACATTTAGTACGTTTTATCATAGGTACTTGGGGACAGGACAAATCATTTTTAGCCCTCCCCCTTTTTTCCAAAATCCCGTTATTTTTTTTATTGTTTTCTATTATTATCAATTATTTTCACGTTTTTCTGTATTATATGAACATAAACATACTAGAAATAATTTGTATTTTCTATTCAATATAATTTCCAAGTTTACTATCCACAGCGGTCACTGATATATCACTATGATATATTATATAGAGAGGCTTTCTATATAATATATATATATAAATAATTGAAATTAATAGGAAACAAAAAAATAACGGATTTTGGAGAAAAAAAGGGGGAGGGCTAAAAAAAATGGTCCTGTCCCCAAGTACCTATGGTTTTTACCACATGGTTATATAGCTTTTCTTGCCTTTTTTCAGTAATACGAGAATAAAATATAGTTAAATTTTCTTTTTTAAATCGGAGACATCAGAGACATATACCGGGTAATACAATATTTGTAATGTCTCTGTATCTCTGGTTGATAGTTGTCATAGTTGTCTCATTGGTAATCAAACCACATCTCCTTATTTTATATACTTTCATAACATTCAAAGAAAAAGCCAATGATACGAAAAATTCTACTTTAAATTAATCAAAAATAAGCTGAGGATATTCTACTTGATAACACAGATATTGGAGTACGTAGTCTCAGAAATAAGGTGGAGATTCCACAAATGGTCCATAATATATATACAATACAATATGCTTTATTTAAAAACACTCCGTCACATTGACATGTGAAACAAGAGGTAAATACATACAAAATACAATCACATACAATCACAGAAATAAATAAAACAACTTAGAAATGAAATATATTAATAATTACTTTACTTTATAATATTTTCGTTAACTTTGAAACGAATAAAGATACATTCTTAAGTACATTAATATTAACCAATGATAGTAGTCCTTTCATTTTTGCTGCACTGGGATATTTAACATAGTATTATGGAATGTGCTGATTTCTGATATTTTTTGCTAATATAGAATTGCATTCAAATAAATAATATAGGGTTATTGCATGAATATTGGGGAATATTGTCCTGAGTAGAATTTTATATTGCACGAGCTTGCGAGTGCAATATATGTTCTACGAGGGACAATATTCCCCAATATTCATGCCATTATCCTTTTATTGTATAGCAATATAATATTTGAAAGTAAAAATTGGTTTAAACTAAGATTTTGTCGTTGATGACGTCATAAATTTTGAAAATTTATTGCACTGGTGCAATATTAGAATTTATTGCACGCTAACTTTTGGTTACTTTCTGTGGGAAATATTATATTGCTATGCAATAATGGTATTTACCGTATTCATTACCAATAGCATTTAAACACAAATTACATGTCCTCTCGTCCTTTGGAATATTGTACCATCTACCCAGCTCTACTGGAATTTGAAATATATTCACGTTCGATTGGTGATAATTGTACAAGATAGTTTTCTAAGCCAAACATTGTTTTAAAAAGACCATAAAATTCTCCTCTGGATGAGTTGTCAATTTGACTATGCTAATTTTGAATGAATGCATCTTTAAGATTTTCTTTCAGAACGACTTTTAGTTGATTTACATCTAATGGTAATTGCTGAGTCCAAACATAGCTAAGTCCGATATTGTCTAAAATCGATTTAATATAGTCAATCCATTTGAACATGTGATCATCTTTTAAGTTGAACATAATTTGATAAAGTATACTGCTTAGTTTATTTTCATTGGCGAGAAGTTTGTTCCAAAAACAGACCATTCTACATTTTATAACGGTATCTATTGGTGTACGACCAAATTCTCCATATGTCATAAAATTTGGTGTCGAGGATCTAATTTTCAACACATTCCGGCAAAACTGTAGTTGCATTTTTTCCAGCATGTAATTGTTTCCGAATCCCCATATTTCACACCCATATGTCAGAATTGGAAGTATAAGTGCATCAAACAGTTGTAATTGTAAGTTACGTATCTTTGTATAAAGACAAAAAAGTGCTTTCTGTGCTTGTTCGCTAAGACGTTTCTTCGCTGTTTCAAATGAACCATTTTAGTTAAAAGACAGTCCTAAAATGGCTAAAAATCTTGAATTCCAATAGACTGGTTAAATATTTGAAACTTTGGTAATGTTCGTGATTTCCGTTTGCAGAACACAACAGCCTTTGTCTTCGATAAATTAACGTTTAACTTCCATCGGACACAGTATCTTTCAAAAACATTTAAGGCTTGTTGCATTGATTCGGCCGTTTCAGATATAATTATAGTGTCGTCGGCGTACAAAAGAACGAAAAGTTTTATATAGATATGCAAATAATTGCGGCAAATATTTTCCATAACTTGCAAGTTCTGAACATCATTTTCAGCAAAGAAAGACTCAAGATCGTTTAGATAAACAGCAAATAAAAAGGGGGATAAATTTTCTCCCTGTCTTACTCCAATGTTACAGTTAAAAACGGCTGACACTTCGTTACCATTCCTAACGCATGATTTAACATCACTATACATGTTATATATTACCTTAAAAATTTTCCCGGAAATATTCGCCTTTTGTAATTTTATCCATAAAGATGTATGACAGATTGTGTCAAAGGCTCTCGAAAAATCAACAAAAGTGCAAAAGAGTTTTTTTTCTAAGAGCTTGATAAATTGATATTAATGAATGTAATACAAATATGTTATCCAATGTACTATAACCTGTTCTGAATCCTGTTTGAGCCTCGAAATCAGATTGATCTCAATTGAAAGTTCCCCAAGTCTTTCATTTAAGATCGATGTGAAAGTTAAATTTTCCCTAGACCTGACACTAAAGTTATTGGTCTGTACGAGCTAGGATCATATATATTGCCTTTATTCTTGAAGATAGGTTGAACAATTCCCATTGTCCATGAATCTGGGACCTTCCCAGTATTTAAAACAATGTTGAATAACTTGTGATAGATGGGCAACATTTCCTTAACCGTATGTTTAATATGTTCATTCACAATACCATCATATCCGGAAGCCTTATTGTTTTTAAGTTTTTTGACGACATTCAAAATTTCTTCTTCTGTGATTGGAGAATTTAAAATGGTACCTTTGTTAAATCTATGTCTGAATTGTCTTAAATTACTTCATCTTGGCTAGACGTCTGAATTGTCTTAAATTACTTCATCTTGGCTTAGACGTTTAAAATGTTCATATACATCTTCAATTTTAACAGCATCAGTTTTATTTGATTTGTTGGTATCTATACTATTTAGTTTTTTCTAAAGCCGTTTTGGGTCAGATTTAGCCAGTTTTCTAAGATCTTTCGCGGTATTCATTTGGAAGTCATTATAACTTCAATTTAGTTCCTTTTTATAAGATTTACTTGCTTCTTTCAAGGCGTTTTTATTTTCTTCACTCTTTATGTTCCCGTATCTTTGTCTAGCCTGATGAAATAAATTTCTTTTGCCTTTGCATCCTCTTTTATACCAAGGTTTTTCGTTGTGCTTTGCATATGTCTGGTTTTTACATTTTGTTCCAAACACTGAGATTGAAGAACTGTTAAATATGTCACAAATTTTATTCATTGCCGTGTTAATATCGGTTTGTTGTACAGTATCATTTCGATCGATTTTATCAAGAATATTTTCTATGTCCCGTATTTCTTCAGACATTTTTTCTTTAATAAACTTTGACAAATTTATCTTGTTTATTATTGTTCCATTTAATGACTTGCTTCTCAATGGTTTTTACATTGTTGATAGTAGTATATGGTTTTGATTCCAGTCTGGGACAGTGGCGTAGCTTGCATGTATGCTCAGTTGCTCAAGCATGAGGGGGCGGACAGGGGGGTACCTTTCTCCTTTCTCCCGCCCCTTCTCTCCTTTCTCCCGCCCCTTTCTCCTTTCTCTCGCCCCTTTTCTCCTTTCTCCCACCCCCTTTCTCTTGTCTCACGACCTCAACATGAAAAACTAATGTATAGAAATCTCGTTTTAATAAAAATCGATCAAATCTGTTGCTTTTTTGATAGCTAGTTCCTGTCTTGTCCTTTTACAAGATAGAAGTGTTGTTTCTTCTGCTTCAAGAACCTCAATATTATTTTCACTGACTGTTAAGCTGTCTGTTTGCATTGAATTTGCAACTGAGTTTGATGCACGCCGTTTCCCGATGATTTTTTTTTTATTAGTAGAAATCCAAATGCTGCTCAATAAGAAGAATAAAATAACTGTTATTGGACTGTTCAGAAGAAATCCGATATGATTTCGGAAGTATACCTCATGAGGATAGGCCTACGTATACATGACCATAACCGAAACACCTCGTTTAGTACAAGAAACACAGACCAGATCTGGATTTCTATTCCAAAAATACACACAAACAATATATAATATTGAAACTTTGGTAATGTTCATATAAATATGAAAATAAATTCTGAAAAATGTATTCCACAACAAGAAATATGTATCATATGCTGAGTATACCAGCTCCAAATTACTTTAAATATATGCACATAGAAAATGGAATTAATTACGAAGGATTATAATAAGATATACTGGAATGGGTCCTGGACCTGATTGATTTTAATATAGTTCAAGTTAATTTACTCTTCGGTGTACAGGGATGGTTGTATTTTTTTTTTTTTTTTTTTTTTGAGCTGGACATGCTGTACAGGTACAGATGATGAAAAATGCACCATTTCATAAAACGGTGAGTCAAAACGATTCATAAATGATAAACAATTAAAGGTGTGTCATTGCTGACATGAGCGTCGGAAAAGTCAGAGGTATTTACGATCTTTAAAGAGATTTTGTAACACGTACATATACAAATACGTATGTTAAATAAAAGTGTTGTAAATGGAGATATGGGAGATTCAATAAGACTGAAACTGGCCAATTAACGACACACAAAAACCAAAGACATCTAGATAACACAGGACAAATGCAGGATGGACGAGAATTTTTATACTGCTAATTTGTAGATTTAGAAAAGATAATTTGGTCCCATGAATTTGAAAGTTAATAAGTATATTTACTATAGCAAGTATAAAATCTATCAAATGATAACATCACACGTTCACAACATTAGTCATATTAATTATAATACAAACATATGTCAATCTCGTAAGGTACAAATTTGTTAGTCTTTAAACAACTCGTATTTCAGAAGAAAACTCAAACCATTATGAAATAAGGAGATGTAGTGCCTATGAGACATCTTTCTATCAAAGACAAAATTATGTTTTGTCACAAAATGCCTTATGAAATAGAACATCATCAGATACGCTTAATATATATTTTGGTCCCGGAAGCATACTGTTTTACCCGTGTCCGTATGACCGCCCGTCCCTGACTTGGTATATAACTGAGGGTTTATTCAATTTATTTCTTATCGCTAAGTTTTTAAGATTCAACTTTAAATTATGTACCAGGTGTTAGTATATATACCAAAAGTGTGCATATTGTCATGATTTTGTTTGTTTTTTTTGTCAGTTTAAATGACAGGTTGCTTAATTTGGCATTTTGATAATATATAAATGCACGCAGAATACAGAGCCCTGCTAACTCCTTCTACGACTACATGTACAATTTCAAGCTTGAACTTTTATATTGCGCCGAGTGTTTTACTTATATAGAGTGCATATATATTCTCAGGATTTTATATTGTATTATTTTTCACGAATGACAGAATGTTGAACTTTGTCTTTTCAAGTGAAATTTTGAATACAATTTGTATGGTGCCTTTATATATTATCAAAATGTTAAAATGAGCAAACTCATTAAAAAAAAAAATCACACGTTTACACCATACAGTATACTTGATTAAGATAAAATTGAGAATGGAAATGGGGAATATGTCAAAGAGACAACAACCCGACCAAAGAGCAGACAACAGCCGAAGGCCACCAATGGGTCTCTAACGCAGCGAGAAAATCCCGCACCCGGAGGTGGTCCTCAGCTGGCCCCTAAATAAAATTGTGTACTAGTTCAGTGAAAATGGACGTCACACTAAACTCCAAATCATATAAATGAACTAAAATTTTAAAAATACAAGACTAACAAAGGCCAGAGGCTCCTGACTTGGGACAGGTGCAAAAATGCGGCGGGGTTAAACATGTTTTGTGAGATCTCAACCCTCCCCCTATACCTCTAGCCAATGTAGAATAAAGAAACACATAGCAATACGCACAGTAAAACTCTGTTTAAAAGAAGTCAAGATATGTATTTCATCAAGATATTGTTTGTATCTATCATTTTTACAACTAACAGAATGTGTAACCTTTTTTGATGGTTGCATTAAATGTGTCTTTTAAACACAACTATTTCTAATTGTATTGAATCGTCCTAAACATGCATGAAATATTTGACACACGGAAGTTGCGGTGGCATATCACCCTTGTCTAGTTTGGCTAGTAGGGTTAAGTTGAAGATTTGAATTTCGTTATAAGCTAATTGTGCACCCGGTTAGGACGAAATGTAAGTCAATTGAACCAGAAAGGGGAAATGAAAACAAAATAACAAACACCATTCAGATCCCGTTACATATTTTCATACCTCTCCGTAAAAATAACGTTATTTGATATGCAATAGCGTCATCCCTTTTCTGTCAAATTCTTTGCATATCGGTCAACTTTGACGCAATTTATCTAAAACACAGGGATGGTAACATGTTTGTTTCTATAAATGCACGGATTCAGAATACAATCATTGATATTCTGTTAGTTTTTAGTCTTTCTCCGTATATAAGAGATCGTAATGATTGAATAAGTGACGACGCTTGGCGTATTTATGAGGTCGTTTTTATTAAGCCTAGCTACTATGACTATTAGCACTTTCTTCAAGCTTTGTATTATCTAATTTAATAAAATAATCAATTTCCGGCTCACTTTTATTATTTTTTATAAACATTTTTGTCTCCCTTGTCTACCCCTTTTCTCCTTTCTCCCGTCCCTTCTCTCCTTTCTCCCGCCCCTCTCTCCTTTCTCCCACCTCTCTCCCTGTCTCCCTTTACCCTGTCCGCCCCCTCAAGCATCCACATCATTTTGACAACAACAAAAAAAACAAAAAAATATATATAATTGCATGTGTTCACCGCCGATAAACTCGGAGGTCTCCGAATGAAACATCGGTGATGATATATAAGGATAACGCCCAATCATTTCCGAAGCAGTATGCGCGTGGTAGGTCTTTTTTCGAAGGCTACGGCAAGCGCAGAGGTTGATGATACGCAGACTCGCGGACTCGCGGACATGTTTCATCTGAAATTGAGCCAAGCGGAGCGATGGCTTCTACATCTGACGTAGCAACGTAACCAACAACTAAACAACCATATCCTGATCTCGGCTTCCTGTGACTTGAAAGAGGACGTGATAAAAACTCAATTTGTGACAGAGTGATCATTTCTGGGCATAAAAATACCCGTTTCCATTTAGGTACAAATATTATTTTTATTTTCACATGGAATTTTATGCGACTGTCATACAAGTGAGAGGTTTAGCTAGCTATATAACCAGGTTTAATCCACCATTTCCTACATAAGAAAATGCTTGTACCAAGTCAGGAATATGACAGTTGTTATCTATTCGACAGACGTTTGATGTGTTTGAGCTTTTGATTTTGCCATTTGATTTCGGAATTTCTGTTTTGAATTTTCCTCGGAGTTCGGTATTTTTGTTATTTTACTTTTTTTTTGTAACATTGCACACACACAAGGTCGTCGCTTCATGACATGAAATTTGAAGTCCTGGTATGGGGGGGTGTCCAAGTAATTTCATAATCACATTTTTTGGCAATATAATCACATATTCACTTAAAAGGCCAAGTTATCAAAACAAAAGGGGAGGATCAAATTCTGGGAAAAGGGGGTCACTTCGGTTCCTAAATTCCAAAGTTCCATATACAGAAGTGCCGCTGTAATGGGTTCGTTTTTGAGCTGTCAAATATAAGATTGGGTGGGAAACTTTTACATTAAATATTTATGACTTGAATGATTGTAGTTATGAGAAAACAATCAAATTGTGTTGGAAATTTATGAGTTGGTGGGTATTTAAAAACCTACTTGAGAACCACGATGAGAACATACCGTCTCTCGGCGCTTGCTATGCTACACATCTATAGAGATGTGGCGATCGATAGACAAAACGTGATTAGAAAATTTGCATCTCTTAAGGGAAGAAAGCTGATCTTTTTGTTGTAAATAATCTGAATTGTTAATTTTGTAAATAGATTATGAATATCATTGGAACCCTATTTAATATTTTCATTGAAAAATGATTATTTATTGAAATGAAACAAAAATCTAACCAGTGTCGGAATCTGGGGGAGTGCACATGCATACAGGAAAATGTCCGAAAAAATATCATTTTCTGCATAAAACATGTAAAATGGTCCTAAAAATTTTTTGCTTCGCTATGCTCGGCAATATTTTTGGCCTCGCTACGCTCGGCGATGGTTTGGCATCCACATCATTTCAGCCCTAACTACGCCACTGCCAGAGTAAACTTTGGGTTACAGTGGACATCTGATAGGATAGGATTAAATTTTTCTACTTCGGAATTCTTTGTCATTTGAAAAAAATCAGAACTAAGTATTAGATAATCAACGACACTAACGTCATTGCAAGTAATTTTTCCTACGGTTTTGTCATTACCTATTCTTGAATTTGCAATATATGTATTCATTTTTTTACACAATTCTTGAAGTCGACATGCACATTTGCTATATCTTCGCAAGGAAATATTGTTTGTGAAGAGCCCATTGTAATCGGAAAAGTAATTCAACGTATGTGTATTATCAGTATTTAGAATTTCAAGTAAATGTTGATCTGGGATAACATAATCCGGTAATGTAGATGTGTTAGCATTAAAATCCCCTAATAAAACGTTTTTTAAATTAGGTTCAGACAAATGAAGAAATTTGTTTTCAATTTCAGTAAAAGCATCTACCGATGAGTATTTAGATCCTTCTGGTGGTATATATACACGGTAAACGGACAGAAAGTCACAGGACAAAAAGTCACAGGACATAAAGTCACAAATTTGATAGGACAAAAAGTCACAGGACAAAAAGTCACAAATAATTTGTTGACAATAGTTTGAATATATAAGAGAAAGATCTTGAAATATTTTCTTTTTATTACATATATTCATTTTTTAGTTTAGGAAATTGTTCTTAAGCCTTGAAAAATGAAAATTTATTAAATTTTAATCATGCAAAGGATATATTTCTTGGCACAATGAAGCCATTTAAGTACCAAGCCACTTTGACATTTTGTTTTCGTAACAATTATTTGATCATCATTGATATTTATTGAATACATTCTAATTACAAAGTTTCTTCATATATTATAGTTCAAAACAAAAAATATTTTTTAAATTAGTGTTTTCTTTTTTAAAGAAAAATAATCTCAAAACTGAATTGTGACTTTTGTCCTGTGACTTTTTGTCCGTGACTTTTTGTCTGTGACTTTTTATCCTGTGACTTTCTATCCTACATTCTATATACACAGCCCATTAATACATTGTCTTTTAAAGATCTTTCGAAAATTGTATCCACTGTACAAATTCCGAGTTTGTTTTTGGAAATGTAAGAAATTTTTCAAGTTCAGATTTGTAAATGATGACTATGCCACCTGACTTTCTTTTAAACTTTGATCGATGTTTACTTAAACAACTATATCCGTTAGGAGTAATATGATGTCTAATTTATCTGTTTTTGTTTCTACAAATATAGAAATATCGTTGTTGATAAAGAGTTCTGAAAATTCTGGTGCTAAAGATTTTGGTTTAAGTCCACATATGTTTAAAAATGAAAATTTCAATTTACCTCTTGCTATATACTATATAAATCCATGTTTTAACAATAAAAGTGCTTTTAATCATATTTATATATAGCTAACATTTAATCTTTAGGCTTTGATGTTGGACTATTATACTAATATATTATGTCCCAGGCTTTGATCTATGGATGCCGAGGTTTTAAAATGTTAAAAAACAATTGTTATAAATGGTATGAACTAAAATGATTTAATCATTTTCTGTTTTTTTTTTTTTTTTTTTTCTTTTACTAATAATTTGAAATAAGTGTTTTCCAATATATAATTATTTGCTGTTTTCAAACGTTTATCCATAGATGAAACATAGTTAAATAAAAAATGAAAACAACAGTGCTACATCCGAATAAGATGTATAGATACTGACGGTGACGACGACTGGGGCTTTGGGCTACCATACCAAAATTTTAACTTCAATCTCTGAATAAGTCTGTAACTGTATGAAAATTGAGTTGTTATAAGAACCCTACAAAACAGACCAATATTCATCTTTTATTTCTTATTTTAATGTTCCAAAATCAATCAAGTCTTCTACTATATGTAATGTAATATTAATTGTTTCTAGTCCTTAGTGGCATACCATACGTCCTTAGTGCACTAAGGACTCCTTAGCAGTGTTTAGGCGTACCGTATTATTGTACTTGATACCTAAAAGCTGTATTGGTTTTGGAATAAAGAATATATATACATGCATGTACATGTATACGTACAATTGCATAAGGTCGATTTCTATCCGATGCAGCTTACAAAATTATATTAAAATTAATACCAATACCGGGGTCATTGGCAATTGTATCGCAGTGAATGAAAATAACATCAATTCCGCTCACTTTATTTTCGTTTGTCCGTATCCACTGAGACTACTGTGTTGTAGTCGCAGAAAAACACATAAAACAAAAACATAGAACACTGTATATACACGTGCATATTAAACTGGTCCTGGTTGAATGAACATGAATTTCAATCGATTAGACAGGTGTTAATAAATTGAGAGTAGCAAGTGTCAATAGACGTGTTAGGAAAGGGTTTAAATACTGCGCTGATGTTAAATACCAATACCGATACAAGATTTAAGTGTGGACTTTCTCAAAATGCAATTGCACTGAAAAGTATCCCGGCGTAGTATAATAGTTTACCTTTGTGGTGTGTTTGATACAACATGAAGCGAACAGTTAACGTCGACTCCAAATTTTAAGACATTGGCCTTACGTAGATCTTCATACATTCACATTAATTTGTATTTGTTTGAAACAAAACTTAACAAAAATATATGTACGAATGGGAAAACGGATTTTACGGCCACAAGTCCAAATATATATATTAAGCGATATGATTAGAATATGTTTAATAGTTAAATAACTCAGTTTGTCTCTCCACAATAGATATTCCTATTTCCGTTGCAAAATATAGTTAGCATGCATTTTGTGTCCAGGGATACAGGGACGCGTATATATGTGTGGCTTAAACAAATCAGTACTCCGTGACTTTTGTCTGTGACTTTTATCCTGTGACTTTCTATCCTACATTCTATATACACAGCCCATTAATACATTGTCTTTTAAAGATCTTTCGAAAATTGTATCCACTGTACAAATTCCGAGTTTGTTTTTGGAAATGTAAGAAATTTTTCAAGTTCAGATTTGTAAATGATGACTATGCCACCTGACTTTCTTTTAAACTTTGATCGATGTTTACTAAAACAACTATATCCGTTAGGGAGTAATATGATGTCTAATTTATCTGTTTTTGTTTCTACAAATATAGAAATATCGTTGTTGATAAAGAGTTCTGAAAATTCTGGTGCTAAAGATTTTGGTTTAAGTCCACATATGTTTAAAAATGAAAATTTCAATTTACCTCTTGCTATATACTATATAAATCCATGTTTTTAACAATAAAAGTGCTTTTAATCATATTTATATATAGCTAACATTTAATCTTTAGGCTTTGATGTGGGACTATTATACTAATATATTATGTCCCAGGCTTTGATCTATGGATGCCGAGGTTTTAAAATGTTAAAAAAAACAATTGTTATAAATGGTATGAACTAAAATGATTTAATCATTTTCTGTTTTTTTTTTTTTTTTTCTTTTACTAATAATTTGAAATAAGTGTTTTCCAATATATAATTATTTGCTGTTTTCAAACGTTTATCCATAGATGAAACATAGTTAAATAAAAATGAAAACAACAGTGCTACATCCAAATAAGATGTATAGATACTGACGGTGACGACGATTGGGGCTTTGGGCTACCATATCAAAATTTTAACTTCAATCTCTGAATAAGTCTGTAACTGTATGAAAATTGAGTTGTTATAAGAACCCTACAAAACAGACCAATATTCATCTTTTATTTCTTATTTTAATGTTCCAAAATCAATCAAGTCTTATACTATATGTAATGTAATATTAATTGTTTCTAGTCATTAGTGGGATAGCATACGTCCTTAGTGCACTAAGGACTCCTTAGCAGTGTTTAGACGTTCCGTATTATTGTACTTGATACCTAAAAGCTGTATTGGTTTTGGAATAAAGAATATATATACATGCATGTACATGTATACGTACAATTGCATAAGGTCGATTTCTATCCGATGCAGCTTACAAAATTATATTAAAATTAATATCAATACCGGGGTCATTGGCAATTGTATCGCAGTGAATGAAAATAACATCAATTCCGCTCACTTTATTTTCGTTTGTCCGTATCCACTGAGACTACTGTGTTGTAGTCGCAGAAAAAACACATAAAACAAAAAACATAGAACACTGTATATACACGTGCATATTAAACTGGTCCTGGTTGAATGAACATGAATTTCAATCGATTAGACAGGTGTTAATAAATTGAGAGTAGCAAGTGTCAATAAAACATAAAATAATTTCGTATTTACTAAAGAATGATTATAAAATTTGAAATTATCTATTTGTATAGTCTACTTCAATAGTTCATGTCTTTCGTGCCAATGATATCCATGCATCAGGTCCCTAGTGCGAAATCTTGTTCCTAGTGCACTAAGGAGGTCCTTTGCGGCATTTCTATGGACCCAATACAATATGTCTCTGTTAAAATAATAAGGGTTAAAAGAATAAAACGTCCTTCGATGCAAAATTATTCAAAAACATGAAAAATTTGCATATTTTTTTATTAATCTAAATGCCTTCAAAAGCATCAAATAGCGATGAATAACGATTTAAATTTTTAGAAATGTTCAAAATTGTTTATATATTTAAGTACATTGTATAGATTTCTTAATAATCAATTTTCAATAGGATATGACTCTTTGACCCTGTTAAGTGGCCTTCGTGTTTTAATTGATTGCATAATCGTTAGACTATGAGCTAGTGGTTTAATTGTTATGTATATCTTGAAGCTGGTGGCATGTAAAGTGATAATAAAATGCCTCCTGGCAGGCGGCCTCTGTGTAATATCAAACCACAAAACGAGATTGCGTCACTGAGGCTTAATATGACACATCCGTGTCATAAGCTACCACAGGAGGTGACACTGTTAATTGCACTCAAACACTGACCAGGACACCACGTCTATACGAAATGAGGAACCCAGTGAAGGATTTATGACAACTTACAGAGTAAAAATGTATGATGATTAGTGAAGATGTAAAGTAAAGAAAAAAAAAAAAAAAAACAACCCTCCCAAAAATGAAATGCAAAAAGAATGAGCATATTTTGAATAATCAATCGTTAGTTGATCCATAGATGTGTTTATACATCTATGGTTGAACTCAAATGAACAATTGACCTACTCTGATTTATTTTAATAAAAATGGACAAATTTAATGTCCAAAAACTGTAAAATTGTTATATTATTCATGATGGGATGAAGGTTAATCCCCCCTCATTAAAAGTATTAGGCCCAAATATTTAATTATTTCATGAAAATTGCCGCTCACAGCCATGATTAGTCAACTGCTGATGCTTTATTTTGTGAATGACAAAATATGGACACGTCATGAATGAAATCATTAAAAAATGCTACTATCGAGCATAAACTATTTCTGCAGATCTGAGCAATTTTTCATACACTGACTGTAGTTTTTATTAAATTTACACAGAGTTGGAAATTCCTATATACTTCACTTAAAATATTATCATACGTAAGAAAACAAAGTGATGATATATGAGACAACCAAAAACAACAACACATTGCTATCCTATATAATTTTCGAAGTTTTGGTAATGCTTTACCCTAGAACAATTACAACAATAAAATATCAAGAATAATAATTGACATTTTATCATTTATGTTAATATATTTAAACTATTTAAAATTCACATACACGAACTATCACTTAACCCGGATATAAAGTCGGTTCCAAACATTTTCTTCATGAATTACAATATTTTTATGTTTTGAAATGAATTTCAGGTCCTTTGTGCTCATATCAAACTCCTTTGTGGTCCTTTGTGCACAAAGGAGGTCCTTTGCGGTGTTTTTAGAGACCCGTAGATAACTTGGTGCATATAGATGAGCGGTTTAAATAAGTTATGAACTGGGTTCTCTGTAAAACTGTTACCAAGTTGTGGATTGAGAGGAGGGCACCTATATTTATGAAGAAGCAATAATGGTCAAACAAAGAACATATACACGATTTATCTTAAAAATACATTTTTTTTTCATTCGCATATATTATACACGTATATCTATGGTCGTAGTCTGTCATTATATCATGTCCCAGGTTTAGTTTAAAAAAAACGTCCAGTGATTGAATTTAGTCAAGAATATATTTTATCATTAAAGTGAGGGTCTGGTTGGAGTTTACCAAGAATTTGTCTTAATGTACGAATACGTTGGTTTATATTTACAGAATACGCAAAGAAAAGAGACCCCAAAAAAAAAAAAAAAAAAAGAAGACGAAGGATAGAATAGAGTTAAATGGCGGCCTTGAAAATTAAAGAATATTATGTTTTTATAACGAGTGTTAAGCGCATTTTTCTGCTGAAAAATATTGTTTGTTCAATTGATCGCGAGAAATTTCATTTTAACACAAAATCCAAGCCACTCCAAAGAGAAATGAAAATTCGACCTTAGGAGAAAAGACGGCCTAGCATAACATCCTGCTCGGGAAAAGATGAAACGATAAAGTTTGTGTGGCTCATAAAGTGGATAAAAATATAGGGGTGCCATAACCTGTTAATTTTTGTAGAGAATGAAACTCTCTTTTATTTTTTTTTTTTTTAAATGTTGAAAATGTGATATATTTGTCATTTATTTTGTTTTTTAATATGCTTTATTTATAAGTAGTTTGTGTGTGAGCCCATTTTAAAGCAGAACAAAATAATTTTCTGCTTCTATACCCAGATATTTTTTATTTATTTATTTATTACATAATAATTGTTGTGGCGATCCGTCACAAATTCTTTAGATCATAGATTAACAAGTGCGCTAGTCTAAACCAATCAATTACCGTATAAATTGTCCAATAAGAACACTGGTTTATTGACTAACCAGCGACGTCGTAACAGATGTGAACATCCAATCAAAAACGAGCGAGGGATAAACGAACCAAATAAATACCCACGTTTTCGCGGTTTAATCATTCATTCCGATAAATCTCTGATCTAATTAAACGTACCTCTTATTACTGGTAAAAATGTCTGGACGTGGAAAAGGAGGTAAATCTAAGGCAAAGTCTAAGACCAGGTCATCCAGAGCTGGACTTCAGTTCCCAGTTGGCAGAATTCATCGTCTGTTGAGGAAAGGAAACTATGCCGAAAGAGTTGGTGCTGGCGCTCCTGTTTACCTCGCCGCCGTGCTGGAATATTTAGCAGCCGAAGTTTTGGAGTTGGCAGGAAATGCTGCACGTGACAACAAGAAGTCCAGAATCGTCCCTCGTCATCTTCAGCTTGCCATCAGGAACGACGAAGAGTTGAACAAACTGTTGGGAGGAGTGACGATCGCACAAGGAGGTGTTTTGCCAAACATCCAAGCTGTTCTTCTTCCCAAGAAGTCTGGTGCCAAGGCAGCAGGAAAGTCCAGCCAATCCCAGGAGTACTAGACAGTAGTAACAAGTGGGATCATAATATCCCGGCCCTTTTAAGGGCCACCCAAATTTCACAAAAGAATCTGAAATTGTTGTACATCAGTTTTGAAATGTCTAATTATTGTTAAAGAGTGAATAATGTCCTGTTGGCATAATTTTTTTTATCTTCTTCAAGTTCTTGCTTTCATTTTCTTGCCATGAAAGTAAGAATGACGTCTGATAGTTTGTTAGTCAGTCCAGGCCTGAAAATGTCCTTCAAACGAAAAATGTGTGACATTGAAATTCAAACATTTGTTTATTTTTTCCAAGACTTCACCCGATTCATACTACCCGCTCAAAAGCAGTTTATGAACATTTCCTTGATAAATTATTTTAAAATAGAACCATTTTTTCTAGCTGCGGAACTGTACCTCATAGGTCCTTGTGATATTTTTTACAATTTGCTAACATGCAAAATTTTTACAAAAATATCACAAGGACCTATGAACTACGGTTCCACAGCTACAGTTTTTCCTACCTCTATATTTTGGACCCTGTGTTTGAAAATAATTTTTGTCCCCTCCAACAACCCTTAAAAATGGATTATTTGAATTTGTTTCAGAAATACAAAAATGGCTATGTTTTTCTCAAAAGGTACCTCTGCCAACTATAAGAGCTATAAAGAGAAGATGTAGTAATGGGATACCCCACATGACGAATGACGGTAAAATATTTGTTAAAATTACGTTAATGATAAACATTTTACGCTAACAGTTACGGGTAGCTACAAAATTAGATTTGATGAATAATGATAAAAAATAAAGGCTCATTTGACGCCAATGGTAGTGAAAAAGGACGTTTGACACTTGACGATAAAGGGCATTCCTACCCTTGCAACTAATTGGACCGTATGGCTTTCAACAATAAGGAAAACCCAGAAATGAAGAATGTAAAAAAATTCAAATGAGTAAGCCTAACAACCTGATTTATATACAAAACAAACCACTGAATTACAGAACAAAATGTGGTGGGGTTAAACATGTTTGCTGGTGCCCCAAGCATCTCCCTAACCTGGACAGAGGGTTAACAGCACAACAATAGAACATACTATAAAAAAAGGGCTTAAGATATCAGATTGATACTAAGCACAAAAACAACAAAAGTAAAGTTCTGAGAGTTCTCACAGTTATTGAAAGCTACTGTAAATTCAGAAATTTTTGCGTGCATTTATTATTGCGATTTTTGAAGACTGAATTAAAAAGCGAGATTAATTTTTGCGATTTCAGGAAAAGCTTCAATCAGATATCAGAATGCGGGTTCTTTATAATTGCAAAACTCACTCGGTCGCATTAATAAAAACCTCGCAATAATTTCTGACTTTACAGTAGTTGGAAAGCATTCAACTAACAGACAATTTTTTTTTCCATTCAGGATCAAGGTTCATTCTGATTTCAACAGTCTGTTGCTCTCATAAGGGTTACCATGATATCTCTATCGGCAATTCTTTTTTTCCATCCAAATTAACTGTTGGATTATACTAAATTTTTATGTTTTCTTCATTGAAAATTCAGGGTCTCTGAACGAGTGGTCTAAGTAGGCCAACTACTGTATCACTAGTTTGTCAACACTGATGTTGTGAGTTTTAGTCCCGCACATGGCAGGTGCTCTCGACTCCAATCTTAATTGACTAGGATTGTCAGTTTTCTTACTGAAGGTCGGTGGTTCTCTCTGGGGACTGGCTTACTCCACCAATAAAAACTGGCCGCTGTGAAGTAGCCAATAGTTCTGAAAGTGGCGTAAAAAAACAATCAATCAAAATTATTAAAGGTTCCAACGTGATAAGATTAAAGTGATTATTGTAATCTAGCATGTTTTAATTCCAAACAATCTAACACTTTAAAGTCTGCCAACATTGCTATAGAGACTGAGGTCTTTTAACAGAAATCGATTCAAAAATGCAGATTAATGAAGAACCATGATATTCTTTTAATTTAAAAAAAAACTTTTATATTTTAATATTAAACCCCTTTTTATGTATGGAATTAATGTTCATTATACCCCACGCAACGAAGTTGTGGAGGATATAATGTTTTGACCCGTCAGTCCGTCAGTCCTGTTTCTTGTCATCGCAACTCCTCTCAAACCACACAACAGAATTTCATGAAACTTTGTAGATAATAAGGACATACTATGTAGATGTGCATATCGACAGGAAATTATGATTCAATTCTTTTCTAGGAGTTCGCCTTTGAACTTATTTGCTTCAATATACCTCTGCAACAGTTTGTCATCGCAACTTCTCTGAAACCACACAACAGAATTTCATGAAACTTTGTAGATAATAAGGACATACTATGTAGATGTGCATATGGACAGGAAATTATGATTCAATTTTTTTTTCTTATACAATTTTTATTCTTAGTTATTTTATTTCTCCAGTGACAATGTGGGGACGTGGGGTATGTGAGCGCGCTCACTAAGGTTCTTTAATTGCATGAGAAAAGTAATTCTGACATTATAAAAGTCAACTTCAGGGCAAAGTATTGCATAATTGGTCAGTATTTCACATTTTTTTGCCCACATTCAGTTCATCAAAAACTAATTGATTTGATTTTATCAAGTTATTTTAAAAATTTATGACTCCATCAAACATGTCCTCATCTTATTACATACCCTTGTCTATATACTTCTAAGAATCCAGAGGTGGATTTAGGGGGGTGGGGGGAGGCAGCCCCCCCCTTATGGAACTACATACATGGTTAATGCATAAACTTTTTACATGTCCCACTCCAAACGTTGCCTAGTAAGGGGCCCTGGCCCCTTTTTCAAAATCCTGGATCCTCATCTAGAAAATGTTTGGAAAATTTTCAAATGGATTTACACAAATAAGAAAGCTACAATAATTCAGTTATATTATTTTGGTAATGTCAACTCTGTTCGAATTGGTAAATAGTAACCATTGAGAATACACCCCATGTCAGATAATATCTTTAGATTCAATCACTCTTGCTTCCATATTATGAGGTGCACAATGCATTCTATACACTAAAATTTCAAGAAAATCTGCATTTTCAGATCAGATATAAGAATGTGAGTTCTTTTTATTGCGATACTCATTCAGTCACATTATTTGCATTAATAAAAACCTCGCAATAATTTCTGAATTTATAGTATCACAATTGGTAGAATAAAGAGGGTCTTAATGGGATGTCCTTTCATTTTTCTTTATTTTTTCTGCCCTTTATTTTGCATGTTTTTCCCTTATTCTCCTTTCTGTAAACTGCCACCAGGCCTCATTAAATGGATCTTGCCATTTCTCTAATTGTGGATAGTAACCCAGTTTGGAAGTCTTGTTATTCACATGAATATTTGTAATGTTCATAGACTGAAGTGATGTGAACAGATAGATGTTGGCAAGCTATCTAAAAGCATCAATCACCATTTAAGTCCATGTGTTGAACCATAGATGTCTTTTCTGTTGCTTTCTCTTTGAGAAATAATCACATATCAGGTTTATTTACAACAAAGAATTTCATCATAGGTTAAAAGATTAACCCTTGCATGATGATAGGAGTTAAACACCAATAAAATTTTCTTTTTTTGAATAGGGTCACAGAGTTAAATAATCTATCAAACGTCTATAAGGTGATTTACTTGACATGTCTTTGTTGGTTTTGTGTTTCATTGATGTATTTCCAAATCTGCATTGTTCATTCCAGGTATTTGTCCTCTTCAATTAGGGAGCTACCATTTGATTTTTATGGGGGCTAGGATGAAAAATTTTGTCCTGCTTTTTTTCAGTTGTAATCTCTGTCCTGCCATTTTATTTTTTACACTATTCGGTCCTGCCTTTTTTTTACTAGTTTATCCTGAATTTTTACACAAATTGTCATCCTGCCTTATTTTTTACCAAGTTGCTCATCCTGCCTTTTTTTACTCCAAACTCCTGTCCTGCCTATTTTTTCAAATTTCATCCTAGACCCCCATAAAAATCAAATGGTAGCTCCTTAAGTATTTTATAGTTCATGACATTGTCTTAAAATCTAATAGATTTTGTGAAATGATACTTTTTCAGTTAGAAATAAATAAATCCCAATTTTTAAGATAACTAAAAGATGTAACTCTGGAACAGTAAATAGCAAAAGCGCCAAAATCTAACCTAGGGGTTATAATAAAACCTCAAATAATTCTATAATAGAAGACCTCAACATGTTGGCAATCGCTCTGTAAAGTGTTAGGGATATTAGTTGAATACCATAGGTGAAGTTGATAACACACATTTTTAACGGTTTCCACTTTTCACATTCCCCTAACAACTTCATGTATGTTCGGAATGACAGCAAATCCTTTGTCAAAAACACATTTTTCATGTCAGGGCCTTTTATAGCCAACAATACGATATGGCTTTTTCTCATTGTTGAAGGCTGTACAGTTGCCCAAAATTGCTAACTTCCATTTCATTTGAACTCTGGTGGATAGTTGTCCCATTGACAATCATACCACATCTCCTTGTTTTTATATGGTCCCTTTGGAATTGTATCCCAATTTGTAATGCTGTGGCCCTTTTTAGCTTACAAAAGGTATGGATTTTGCTCATTGTTGAAGGCTGCACAGTGACCTGTCACTTAAGAATATAATACAAAATAAATCAGTTGAATATAATATACATGGTTGAAAACTCAAATATAATTGTCTAATCACATATTTTATGCTCAAGACCATGAAAGCTCGACATTTTGTACAGACACTGGTCTATTATTGAAGATTGGATTTTGCCCTCTAGATGTCTTTAGGTTATTTGCATCGTTGGGTTGTTGTCTCATTGATGTAAACCCCACATCTCCTTTTATTCAAATCCATGTCTGTATTTCAATATTTGTTCATTAGTGACTATCTGGTACGACAAGTAGTATACATGGATAAATTTGATCTGTTCCTTTTTATTGAATATTGACCTCAATATATCCATGGTACGGTAGTGAATTTCCATCTGTGCATTCAATGTTGTTAATTTGTTCCAAAGGTTTGAGTGGTGTGTCATTAAAGTGTTGAGTATAAATTCATGAGCTATAAATATTAATATAAAACACTCTACCACACTTTGTTCATCAGTCAAATATGTTTCAGATCAATTAGTTAATTTGCTAATTTTTTCACTGATATAATAAAATGCTGTATGATAAAGATAGACAAGCTTACAAGTTTTCTTTATATCATTTATTTGTATATATGGTATATTATAACTACACACCTTTAAAAGCAAAACAAGAGTTATCTTCCTTAGATCGTAAAATGTGCTTTTATTTACACTTCGCTTTCTTCCAGACTTGCCTTTCACTAAATTACATTGTAAATTGAATCCATAATTATTGATAATTTCACAAGTTTTTTTTCAAAGAATGCGTTTTAGTCTCTCCTACACTATCATCATTATAGGGAATTTTAAATTAGTTAATAGCTTTTTAAATAGATGCTTTTAGTATACAAGAATAGAAGACAGCATAAAATATCACAACAAAATCAGTTTAAATCACAGAATAAAACCCAAGCAAGGAAATATGTTTTATATGCTTAGCATTTACTGCATTGTTTCACCTATCAAATACTGCTAAACATACATCAGTAAAATAAATAAAATTTAGTGCAGCATGACTATGAGTCAGGTCAACCAATTTTCCTGAAACAAGACATTTGGATGCTTATACAATCACACTCCAATAATCAATGTCTATCATAATCTATTCTTCACGTACATGTATATGAAAAATCAATACACTTCTCCTGAGCATAAAAACTCATTCACAATTCAAGGAAGATAACTCTGAGCAGTCAACGAAAATAAAACACACTAATAACTTAACAAGTATTCATTAACAATCACCATAGTAACAAGCATCTTAAACATATTTCCCATACTATTTATCAGAAAATTAAATATAATGTCAAGTTAAAGGTCAAGGTCATTATCCATAACAATCACTTCATAAATACTATCTTGGCAAAAAACTTTTGGACTCAACCACGATACAAGCCCAAAACTCAGTCTTTCATAAAATGTCTTTGATTTTAAAAGGCTCTTGAGGCCTCTTTTTTTATGAAAATTTTTACTGACTTGAAGGTCTGGGCTTGTGTTCAATCAAAAAGACTTTTTTACTGCAACCTTCTTTATGAGTTCTGAAACATGGAGCTCATATTCCTATCAGAGTTTTAACATCAATTACCAACAACAAGTATATAAAATCTTGCCATGGTTTAGAGAACGACACACTCTCCATAATTAGTACTTATCACATCTTTAACCTTTTACCTAAGAATAGACTTGTTAGCTTACATCTATAACAAATATCAATACGATTTTTTATAGTTTGTTCTTATGTTGTACTGTTACACTACCGTCCTAGGTTAAGGGGAGGGTTGAGCGCTCACAAACATGTTTAACCCCGCCACATTCTTTATGTTCCTGTCCCAAGTTAAGAGCCTGTAGTTCAGTGGTTGTAGTTGGTTCATGTCTGTCATAAATTATTTTGTTATAAATTAAGCCGTTAGTTTTCTTAATTGAATTGTTTCATATTTTTCATGTCAGGGCCTTTTATAGCCGACCATACGGTATGGGGTTTTCTCATTGTTGAAGGCCGTACTGTTGCCTATTATTGATTACATCCACTTCATTTGAACTTTGGTGGATAGTTGTTTCATTGGCAATCATACCACATCTCCTTATTTTTATATCAAGGTCTTTCAACAAAAATTACAGATCAAAAACTTTTGATATTTGGTTCAGTTACTATTTATCTTGTCTGGTGTACACAAACCAAATCCTACATTTCAACAAAAAGATTGTCAAATGGTATTTACTTTCCAAAGAGAGTAAATTTATAAATTTTCTTTATGTAGATTTGTACTTGTTTTTTTAAGATACAAAAATTTTCATTCTATTATTTTTTTGGATGAAAAAATAGTTACAATATTTTTACAAAGCATTTAATAATCAGCGTTGGAAAATTAGATACATCCTCATGAATGACTTCTTGTGACAATGTCCTTGACCTTTATAAGTTAACCTTGACCTCTATAGATCAATATAAAAAGAATACATATACATATAATAAATATTTCTGACAATAACTTTATCATTCTCATAAAATAAATAAATATAAATAAAACTCAATAAAATCAACAAATATTCACTCAGTCATTCCTGTAAGTTAGACAACCATTCAACAAAAATTCTAGGAAAACTAAAAAAAGATCTTCATCATCTTTTTGGAGAGAACTTTGGGTTTTGAGGTCCTTCTGTAAAAGATCTAAGTTCGTAGTTCGCGACCCTGGGATCAAATTCAAATTTGTCTCTGGCAAAGATGAGCCTAATATCTGTGTGGAGATAAATCTTTCCAGATCTACTGCTGGCAAATCTGTAAAATAGAAAGTATGAATCAAGGTCAAAGTTCAGACATGATATACTCAACTATGAAAACCATAATACTCCAGGTATAAGTTAAAACTAGATAAACTAGACTATGAGAAGCATGATCCTCAAGGTCAAAGTTCATACATGATAAACATAATACTGTTGATTCATTTATTTTCGTGGGTACCAATTGTCGGGGATTGAGGAAAACTTATATATTCGTGGATATTTGCTTTCATGGTTTTGCCAAAGTCTACATACAAGCCTATTGAAAATTCGTAATTTGTTGAACATTTAAATTCATGGTTCATCTGTACCCACGAAATCCACGAAAAATTGATATCCCATGAATAATAATGAATCCACAGTAGTATGGATTTACAAATATTTGTGGGATACCAATTATGTGGATATTGTGGGACAGGGGGATACAACAAATTTTGATACGCGTCGATTTTAAAGTTTTACTTACTTTTGAAAGTAGATAATGAAAACACAAAATAAGGTACCCTGGAAATCATTTTTCTTCATGAAAATAAGTCAAAAATCAGCATTTAAGGGCAATAACTCCTTTAAGACTTAATCTGATCAGTTTAGCGGAAGTAAGAAGTAAGTAGAACTTGACACGTTCTTGGAATTCCCGAACCAGTCAAGACAAATAATTTATTTCACGGTCATGTTCCATTTATAGAATGGTGGTCATGCTAGTTGATTGACAAGAACAAAAGAATACAAACTTTATATTAGATACCCTAAGGATCATTCAACACAAGTTTTGTTAAGATTGGTACAGTGGTTTTAGATAGGACTATGTGAGATTAAAAACCAGTAAAATCTAAAAAATTTAACAAAGGAGTAAACAAAGCTTCCTTGAATTTGTTAATGTACAAATAATTCAGGGGATCTTAAATAACTAATACTACAGTACCCAGTGCATATCATTAAGACTTTTGTTTTTGTCTGTAAATTTCCAGTTCATAAAAGTATGAACCAAGAAGTTTGATCTCTTAGTTTGGGAAAACATGACTTATCTATTAGTTGTAATTAGGCCATTGGGTTTTCTTGTTTATATTGTTTCACATTTTTCGTGTAGGGGCATTTTATAGTTGACTATATGGTATAGGTTTTCCTCATTGTGGAAGAACTTCCCAAACCTTCAGTTGCATACATGTACGTCATTTGGTCTCTGGTGAATAGTTGTCTCAATGACAATCACATCACACCTTCTTATTTTTATTTCAGAGTTTAGGTTGCAACTCCCTCATGCAAAATTGACCGTAAACAGTTTTAGCTTTATTGTTATCCCATAATGCACTTCACCTGAGATGTATAAGATAACGTAGAAAAGTTGGTTCTGTACTGTTTGTGTCTGCAGGCATGTAGACTGTTCTTTGTCTCAGAAACGTTTGACAGTTAGCTGGCATGTCACTCATATCATACATAACAACAAACATTTTAACGACTGTCTTGTTTGGATTGAACAATGTCTGTAAAGAAAACATAATATAAAAGGAATAGATAGTGTTTAACTAAAGTGCATGCAACAAGAATAACTCTAAGCAGAGTTTGTAAATAAAAAACTTTACAGTATGGGTTTTTCTCATTGTTGAAGGACGTACGGTTGCCTATAATTGCTTACATCCACTTCATTTGAACTTTGGTGGATAGTTGTCTCATTGGCAATCATACAACATCTCCTTATTTTTATATTTACTTATTTGTACAACTATGGCAAAGTCAATTTTTGCTACAGGAAACTGCAAAAGTTTATCAACGGGTAGATGCATTATATTCCTTTCTTAAATCAGTATTGTAAATTCATTGTTTTACATTAGTTATCCAGGGCCTCTATATAGGTTACTATACAATTTGGGTTATGCTCTTTGTTGAAGGTAGTACAGTGCCCTGTAATTTTTTACATTCTTTTCCTGCAGTCTTTGGCGGTTTGTGGTCTAATTGGCAACTGTCCATATCTCCTCATTTTAATAATATTGGCAGCTAATATGAATCAGAAATTACTGTGCGTATTGCTGTGTGTTTGTTTATTCTACATTGGTTAGAGGTATAGAGGGAGGGTTGAGATCTCACAAAACATGTTTAACCCTGCCTCATTTTTGTGCCTGTCCCGAATCAGGAGCCTCTGGCCTTTGTTAGTCTTGTATGTTTTTTTAATTTTAGTTCATTTATATGTTTTGGAGTTTAGTGTGAGGTCCATTTTCATTGACCTAGTACACATTTTTGTTTAGGGGCCAGCTGAAGCCTGCCTCCAGGTGCGGGATTTTCTCTATGTGTTGAAGACCCATTGGTGGCCTTCAGCTGTTTTCTGCTCTTTGGTCGGGTTTTTGTCTCTTTGACACATTCCCCATTTTCATTCTCAATTTTATGGAATAACCATGTTTGGCAGTGAAGAAACATATTAAAATTGACAGCAATTATGAATTTTTAGTAGAGCCCAACTGCATAAGTCAGAAAAACTTCAACACACAATTTTAGAAAATTCCTTTAAAGTTTTATATTTTCCTTTCAATCAGTCAAAGATATCACTTAAACATGATATTAATGGATATTTCATCTTTGTAATAAAATTTCAGAAATAAAAGAAGAATGTGTCAGAGGACATAAATCCCCCTCTCAAGCTTTGCAACGAAAATGGAACTGACGGAAAGACGTATGGTCAAGGATTACACTTAATGCCCCCTGTCGCCTACAGCGGGGGCATAAAAATGTCTTTTAGAAGCAAAGACCTGTATTTAAAAATCAAATGAAACGTCAAAATCACTGAAATAGTTAATATCTGAAATGTTTAAATCACATAAATAAGTGATCATAAAATCTCATGTTTTAAGTAGTATCCAGGACTCTCAATTTCACAAATTTTATTGTTCCGAATTCCTACACCTTGTCAAGCTGTTACTGTGAATTTATCAGTATTCCTCAGATACCAATGTTCTTTGATTTAGTGGAACCACTAATTTAAATGTTTAAAGAAGTACAAAGTTTCTTTAATTAGGTATTTTTTATATATGTAAACTTAGGCAAAACCATGAAATCTAATATCCATGAAAATACATTTCCTCTATCAATGAAAATTTGTAACAACAAAAATAAGTGAATCCACTTTAACAGATCCTGTATAAACTTACAACTTGTACTGTTCCACAGGTAGGTATCTTATAGCCTTTCTTTCCAAGGGATTCTAGGTTAATGTGACCCTGAAAAATAAACATACAATTAGGTTGGGATCTTTCCAAGGGATTCTAGGTTAATGTGACCCTGAAAAACAAACATTCAATTAGGTTGGAATCTTATAGCCTTTCTTTCTAGGGATTCTAGGTTAATGTGACCCTGAAAACAAACACACAATTAGGTTGGGATCTTTCCAAGGATTCTAGATTAATGTGACCCTGAAAACAAACACACAATTAGGTTGGGACCTTATAGCCTTTCTTTCCCAGGGATTCTAGGTTAATGTGACCCTGAAAACAAACACACAATTAGGGAGTCTATTGTTCTACAACTACGAAAATAAAATACAAATTTATTCATATACTCAAGGTTATTTATTCATATACTCAAAATAATTTATTCATTTACTCAAGGTAATTTATTCATATACTCAAGGTAATTATTCATATAGTCAAGGTAATTTATTTACTTGTAGATTACAAAAGAACTAAGGGAAAAGAGAGGCGAAAGATACCAGAGGGACATTCAAACTCATAAGTCCAAAATAAATTGACACCGCCATGGCTAAAAAAAAAAAAAAAACCAAGAGACAAAGAATAGTACACAAAACACAACATAGAAAACTAAAGACTGAGCAACACGAACCCTACCAAAAAATGGCGGTGATCTCAGGTACTCCAGAAGGGTAAGAAGATCCTGCTCCACATGTGGCACCCGTTGAATTAAGGATGGATCTTGGTTCAGTAAATTAGTCCTATACTATCTCATGGACATCTACCAATATCTGTCTTTTAAACTTCCAATTTAAGGGGAGGGGAGGGGGGACTTTCAATTTTCTGTGTGCAGAAATACCCATGATACTGTACCCTCTTAATAATAAACATGTACATACTAAATATGGTGAGGGAGCTTTGTCGTCAAGACAGCTGGAAGAAGTATGCTGTAACTGGTAATGTACTTACTAAATATGGCGAGGGAGCATTGTCGTCAGACAACTGGAAGAAGTACGCTGTAACTGGCAGTGTGATATGTTTTGGACAGAAGCTTCCACCAGCACCGATCTCTGCGGTAAATCCTTCAACAACTCCTATCGGTTCTATTCTGCCATTCAACACAGATTCCTGAAATTAGGACATATATTATATTTTTGTACTGTTTATACCAAATTTTTTTAGATGTTTTTATCATTACGAAAAATGCAATTAGGTTTATCACTAAGAAGAGTCCTTGAGTCCTGGACTCATGAAAATAATAATGATAAATAATAAAAAATAAATAATTATAAATAAGCTTTATTTAGAGTCCGCATAGTATATATAAACAAGGACATAAAATAAACTCTATTGAGCTTTTAACCTACAAATGTATTGACTATAAATCATTTTCTGAATTGGTGAGTCCAAACATGCATCAAGAATGTACAAATTTGGCATCAGCTGAGTACAGATATCATAATTTTGAAGAAAAATTTTAAAATTGATCTTAATCTAATGTAATTTTGAATTCCTTGCTTTTTTGTCATGTAGACATTAATATATCATAGCATAAAACACATTTTTTTCAGTCACTGCTGGACTCACCAAGGCGAAAAATGTTGATTCAATGGACTTGCCTAAAAAATCTTTAGTGAGAACACTGGCAATAGGAAAGGTTTTACCAAATAAAAACTCACATTGTAAATTTTGACAGTAATATTGTATTGTAGATTTCCTGACTATTTTCATATTACAGACTTTTGACTCTGGAGATTATATTTTTTCGACAGGTTACCTATTCTGTGGTAGGACATCCTGGTACTTGGTCAAAGCAACTTAAAGAAGTAAAATCAAGCTTACAATCGGTACATTTTTGAGGGAAATTAACTGTTTCATGTTTTTTATACCCAACAAAATCATCAGAAAACAGTCAACTTTCCCCCCAAATTGCACCGATTATATGTTTCATTTTACTTCTTTGGTTGCTCTTGCTTGACAGAGTACCAGGATGTACTACCGTGGAGAAGGTAACCTGTAGAAAAATTTCATAATCCAAAATTTGGTAATTAATATGAAAAAAGTGTATTGTGATTTGTTTCCATTAATCAACAATTGCAATAATGAATGCACACAAATATTTTCAATTTACAGTACTACTACATAAAGCAATCACTGGGATTTTAAAATGAATGGTAAATTTCTTTAACTAAGATATTATAAATTCAGAATTTAATGCATGCTTCATACCTGTCAACTTTTTAAAATCTCCATAGTGGATTTTAAGCAAAAGAGGACTTATTGAATCATTCCTACATGTCACAAGTCTGAATCGCTTTTATTCTTAATGAAACCACATTTCCAATTTTTTTTTAAATACTGTGTCCAAAGAGAAAATAATTGATGTCACAAGTCAATAGTTATAGTATCTCTATAAATATCATGTTAAGGTAACAACAATCAATCAATCTCTTTGTTCTTGTGCTTTTACGTTTTTCTTGTTTCCAAATCTCTGTATTTTCATTTTATTAGCCAATTGTGCACCTCGAAAAATCAAAGTGCTTGTTAGTATTGAAGGGTAAAGATTGCTTTAATTTATCAGTGGGAAATAAAATTAAATATTGCATTGTATAAAGCATTGGTTATAGTTGATTCAACTAGAATTCTGGACAAAGGAAGATAACTCCAATTTTTAAAGAGGACATCATTGATATTTTTAGAACAGATATTAGATTCCTGCACCTTGCAAAAGTTATGTAATTTTTTTGACAAGTATAACATCATTTTGTGACTTGAATATCTGAGTGTTTATTTCATTGATAAATTTCTAGGAATGTTCATGGATAGGATGTATAGAATGTTATGATCAATGTTCCTCAAAAGTAGTGATAATCCGTGGAAGATTTAGATATCAAGTCAGTACCATAGGGTTTTGATTGTACTTCATGCAATCTTTACCAATAAAAAATATTGTTTAAACTAATCAATCTATAATAATAAGGTCAATCTATGTGACACCAAGGTCAGTCCTGGTCAGTAAAAACAAACTATTTACAATCACAAATCATGAAAGCTAAGTATTGTCTTGAACTTTTACCTCGAAATTTCCCAGAAGGCAATTGGTTGAAGCCGGTGCACTTGTACTAAGAACTTTCTGAGATTCTTCACGGTCAGTTGAGCTCTCAGACTGTAAGGCTAATTTTGAGCAGGATAAAGCACTGAAAAGATTCAAACAAATTTAATAACTTTAACAATAGCTCTAAATGTTAAAACACACATAGTAAATGAAGATGACACTTTTTTAAATTTGTGCATATGGAACCATTTCTATTATTTATGTATATATCTGAGAAACAGACCTAATCACCAAAAACTTTAAGTTGATCACTGAATTGTGAAAATGAGATCAAGGTCAGACGAAACCTGTCACAAGGACATGCATGCACACCTTACAAATATTCTTTATAAACAGAGTTGAGCTTTTACTAATAGTATCTGAGAAATCACTTGCATTTCAAAAATTCATCAGAGTTGGAATGTCTCAGTCCAACAAAAAATGAAAATTTAAAAGGTTGCGGTTTGTATTTTTCATTATTCATAAATATGAGTGTTCTTTAAACGTGTTAAATATGATAAAGCAACAACAAAAATATCACAAAATAAATGGGGAATGTGTCCATGGGACACAGATGATGCCCCCGCTTGCATATAACGTTATAAAGGGACATAACTCAATAACGGTATAAGTGAAGCTATCCAAATACACACTTGAACTGAATTTTGTGGTAATAAGCATTGTGTATAAGTTTCATAACATTTGGGTGAGGAAAACTTAAGTAAGAGAACGGAAACGAAAAATTCAGCAATTTTTCCATTTGTAAAGGGGCATAACTCTAGAACGGTAAAAGTGACGCTACCCAAATACACACTTGATCTGAGTTTTGTGGTAATAAGCATTGTGTACAAGTTTCATAACATTTGGTTGAGGCAAACTTAAGTTAGAGAACGGAAACGAAAAATTCAGCAATTTTTTCCATTTGTAAAGAGGCATAACTCTACAAAGCTAAAAGTGACGCCACCCAAATTCAAACTTGATCTGTGTTTTGTAGTAATAAGCAATGTGTATAAGATTCATAACATTTGGTAGAGGCAAACTTAAATTAGAGAACGGAAACAAAAAATTCAGAAATTTGTCCATTTGTAAAGGGGCATAACTCTAGAACGGTAAAAGTGACGCCACCCAAATTCAATCTCGATCCTCCATGTTTTGTGGTAATAAGCATTGTGTATAAGATTCATAACATTTTGTTGAGGCAAACTTAAGTTAGAGAACGGAAACAAAAAATTCAGCAATTTTTTCCATTTGTAAAGAGGCACAACTCTACAAAGCTAAAAGTGACGCCAGGTCAGTAAAACAAACTATTTACAATCACAAATCATGAAAGCTAAGTATTGTCTTGAACTTTTACCTCGAAATTTCCCAGAAGGCAATTGGTTGAAGCCGGTGCACTTGTACTAAGAACTTTCTGAGATTCTTCACGGTCAGTTGAGCTCTCAGACTGTAAGGCTAATTTTGAGCAGGATAAAGCACTGAAAAGATTCAAACAAATTTAATAACTTTAACAATAGCTCTAAATGTTAAAACACACATAGTAAATGAAGATGACACTTTTTTTTAAATTTGTGCATATGGAACGCATTTCTATTATTTATGTATATATCTGAGAAACAGACCTAATCACCAAAAACTTTAAGTTGATCACTGAATTGTGAAAATGAGATCAAGGTCAGACGAAACCTGTCACAAGGACATGCACACCTTACAAATATTCTTTATAAACAGAGTTGAGCTTTTACTAATAGTATCTGAGAAATCACTTGCATTTCAAAAATTCATCAGAGTTGGAATGTCTCAGTCCAACAAAAAATGAAAATTTAAAAGGTTGCGGTTTGTATTTTTCATTATTCATAAATATGAGTGTTCTTTAAACGTGTTAAATATGATAAAGCAACAACAAAAATATCACAAAATAAATGGGGAATGTGTCCATGGGACACAGATGATGCCCCCGCTTGCATATAACGTTATAAAGGGACATAACTCAATAACGGTATAAGTGAAGCTATCCAAATACACACTTGAACTGAATTTTGTGGTAATAAGCATTGTGTATAAGTTTCATAACATTTGGGTGAGGAAAACTTAAGTAAGAGAACGGAAACGAAAAATTCAGCAATTTTTCCATTTGTAAAGGGCATAACTCTAGAACGGTAAAAGTGACGCTACCCAAATACACACTTGATCTGAGTTTTGTGGTAATAAGCATTGTGTACAAGTTTCATAACATTTGGTTGAGGCAAACTTAAGTTAGAGAACGGAAACGAAAAATTCAGCAATTTTTTCCATTTGTAAAGAGGCATAACTCTACAAAGCTAAAAGTGACGCCACCCAAATTCAAACTTGATCTGTGTTTTGTAGTAATAAGCAATGTGTATAAGATTCATAACATTTGGTAGAGGCAAACTTAAATTAGAGAACGGAAACAAAAAATTCAGAAATTTGTCCATTTGTAAAGGGGCATAACTCTAGAACGGTAAAAGTGACGCCACCCAAATTCAATCTCGATCCTCCATGTTTTGTGGTAATAAGCATTGTGTATAAGATTCATAACATTTTGTTGAGGCAAACTTAAGTTAGAGAACGGAAACAAAAAATTCAGCAATTTTTTCCATTTGTAAAGAGGCATAACTCTACAAAGCTAAAAGTGACGCCACCCAAATTCAAACTTGATCTGTGTTTTGTAGTAATAAGCAATGTGTATAAGATTCATAACATTTGGTAGAGGCAAACTTAAATTAGAGAAGGGAAACAAAAAA